>CM032228.1:70760000-71227500 GCA_019009955.1 Riptortus pedestris
TAATATTAAAGGCAACGCTTTATCTCACATGGCTAATCTGAGCCCCCATAAAATAATAGATCCATTACAAGTTGTGACCCAATGCAGCAAAACTAAACTAAAAACTTTAATCTGTTCAGATCCCTCGAAGACGTAATTGTTCTTTTAACTATACGGTAAGGTATGTATCTGATAGGTATTATTATGGATAGAATTGCAGCATAGTGCTTCGGCACTGCAGTAATCATGAATCCAGAGAATCAATAGGCCTCGTCCACACGTTTTATAAGAGAGAATCGGGTGATGGGGAATCATCTGGAAAAGGGAATCGAGCGGCTCCAGGAACTAGTTGGGTGTATGTGCTGACTTGAACCAGTTCCAAGGCCCCCCACCACCGTCCACCACAAGTACCATTACTAGGAGGGGGGAGGAGGATATAAATATTAGAAATGGTGGCTGTCACAGTCGTGCCTCTTGCAGCCATCCATCGTCAGGATATCATACTCCCCTCTGCTACACTTTCAATTCCGCCCAGAGCTCATCTCACGCCAGCATTCATCACACGGTCCGGCAAATAGCTTCTCATCATCAGTTCATGAATCTAACACGAGAATAAATCCCATTGTAGTGCCCTTTCCAATTACATTGGCTGTAATAATAGTCCTTCATAAATAGTCTACAACCTACATATAAATAACGATAAACATGTGTCAGAGTGTCCGATCATTGGTTACGTTTTCAAAACGAACGGTCTAGTTTGCCAGCACTAAATAGTAGGGAAGTGTTTTAGCGTTTTTCCCCCATAGAAAATACACTACTAATTAACTTTGTACAAAATGCCTAGGCCTTGGGACCAGGGTAACATTTCATGTTGACGTACCAAGACGCCTCTATTCCAAAAAAAGTCCGCCACGCAGGGGCTGCGTTAACTAAGCAGATTTACCACGTACGCCACATGTTTGAATTTAACACAAAATTTAAAAGTTCAATGAAACCATATCTTGGTATTTAAGCTTAGAGTAAAGTAGTCCATGAAATAATAGCTTATTGTTAATATGACATGACTAGGAGTGGTGGTTTACTGGTGGATGAAAACAAAAAAAACCCAATAGCTCGGTTAATATACATGATAGGGAAAATATTTATATAACAACATGTATAGGCAATGAAATTTGTAATAATAATGTACCTATACACTTTTCCGAGCCTACATACAATAACGAAGATATTTGGAATTTGCGAAATTCCTCTCCTCTAAACTCCCCCTCCCCCTTGTCTGATTTCAGCCGTTAACGTACTAGATCTTAATTTTTACATAAAACGCTTATATATCAAGTTTGGTAACGATAAAACAATAATTGCGACCGCCAGAGCGGTAACAGACATACACACAAATGTATATATATATATATATATATATATATATATATATATATATATATAAAATTTAGAACGGACATAATTTTTGTCATCTCCTAAGTATGATCGATGGACATTAGAAGATATGTTTGGAAAATCGCGTCATGAGTACGACCTCATTGGTTGATTTCCCTTGAGGGAAATCTGCTAATAACATTCGTTTACGAAACTGTGTGTGTGTGTGTGTGTGTGTGAGCGCACACGGTACAATCTGCATCAAATCTTCAAATCCTTATTAAACAGTCCTCGTTAATTGCCTCTGTAGCATTTTTCGATATGCCCCATAAAATGGAGCTCCTCCTCCAATTTTAGCCATTAACAACTATGAACTTAAGTGGTGACTGAATTGTTTAAATATTAAGTTTGGTATAGAGCAAATGAAGATTTTGGAGTAAAGAACGTTAAATCTTAATTTACGACGTCATTACACAACGTATTAGCATATATCACAAGGTAAATGTTTGCAATTAAAACAATATTTGGTATTTAGCGTTCGAATAAAGTGGTTCACGATTTAACAGCTGATTGTTAATATGATTTAAGTAGGAGTGGGAGGCTGAAAAAAATGCAATTGTGAAAGTATGACCTTTTTTTACCCCACTTCCAATTCAAAATATTTCCTAATTTACATGTTGGGTCGAAAAACTCCATGGATCCAATCTTATTGCAAATTTAATGTACTATAATTTTCGTTATATCCATGTTTTTTTTCTATCTATCGTGAATATTAACCGAGATATTTTCATTTTTTACTTGACTAGTCTATGGCGGAAGGTGAACAAAATGAAATATTTTGGAGGAGTAAAGAAACCACTGTTGCAGATAGTCGGGAGTTGGAGATCACTACAAATTTCGGTTAGTTATCTTTTGGATATTTCTGGAATACCAGTGGACCCCTTCCTCCCAATTGTAGACGATAAGAAAACATTGGACTCTGTGATTCGTTTTGTAATTTTGTATGTTATGAAAACAAGAATTTATTTTGTATGTCTGGAGTAGAAAGAAGGCTTAGGGATATTCCCGAGATATTCTGCAGACATTTAAATGTTTCCTGTCCATCCAAGCTGTAGACCCTATTTATCTATTAGGAATTGCTAAATTATTTTTCTTATATTAATCCTTTTATAATTCTGTTGTTAATAAAAATTTGAGCACACAAGTCCTAAAAAATAACGTTGGGTTTTAATCATGGGAACAAACTATGGACCTACCTGGCCTCGATAAGGTGAACAACTGATTGAAAATAATTAATGCTCGTGTTCTCAGAAATCGATGTGACAGAATGCAAATCCCTATTTGAGACTGTACATTTTTCCGTTAAACTTAACGATTCGGATTTCTATCGAATGCATCAACCCTACGAGTTATCGTTCCAGTCCACAGTTGATGGCCGAAATCGTTGCAAGGTTAAATGCCATTTTAAAATTGCAGTGGTGAGATTCCCCGCTCACAGAATCAAATGGAGAGGGAAAAACCTCAGAGCTTCGGAAATGGGTTAATAAAACAGCATTGTGTGCAGTCCATGAATCATCTACTTCTCTCCCTCGTGCCCCATTCAGATTGGAAACAGATTAACGTTATAAAATATTGCAAGTCTAATCCACAAAACTTTAAACCAATAACCCGGTACAACTTTAAGAAAAATCATTTATTATGGCTGTACAAATTTCAAAGAATTAATAGCTAAGAATAATTAAAAATAATGTAAAGGTAATAACATAACAAAGCACTCCTAAACATTTTTTCTATTCGCGTCAAAAGCCTCATGGAAAGGAAATCTGCTTTATATAAAAAATGACCAAATATACAGTTATCCACCTCTCATAAAGTTTTTCTACCAGTTTATTATAACGTTTGAACCTTTGTGGCCATCTACAGATAATTGTATAAAAATAATTATGCATTGTCAACATAATCTCGAATATTAAGTTTAGAATTCAGCCTTCAGTATATCCTTAACAACAATTAGTAGATATTTGTTAAAAAATCTAATTTATGGTGTTAAATATTTTTTGAGTTTTAATTTAGAATATATTTTGAACCCACATAGAGGGTAGCATTTCTAAGATACAGTCAAAGAAATACGCGTATTGGGAGAGCTATTAGTCATTTGAATCTTGGCGAGCGGGAAGTCTTAGTTGGCAATCCTATAGCTTAATTTCCTCGATTTGCCTAGCTGTATGGCAATGTCCTTACCCCTGTCTTCTTAGTTCTGGCATTTTGGAATGGCTTCTTGAGCGCATGGTGTCAGTTGTGAGCTCCTATAGCATCTTTTAGCGAATTATTGAGAGTCTGTCTCCAGTAACGTTAATGCATGGTGTTACATATGATTATTGTTTTACACTTGTTAACATATGATTAGGTATTGTTTTTTTTTGTTAACATATGGTTTTGTGGTTATATTATTATTAAGTTACACGACAAATTGTTTTCTGTTGTTTACATTTTGAATTAAAAGGAATATTCATGTTATTTATATGTGCACTTATTTATGAAATTAATAACGGCGACGAGTAAAATGGTATGACAAAAAGATGTGGAACAGTATTTGAAAAAAAGGAAGTTACTAGAATCGCGCTTGAACAAACTGTTCGAAAACTTCATGAATGAATGTGGAATTATTCACAAAACATCTGCGCCATACCATCCGAATTCAAACGGTCTGGCTGAAAGGTACGTACAGACTGTCAAGAAGGCGTTAAAATCTATGGAGGGAGAAAAGGGAACACTACAAAATAAAGTACAAAAACTCCTAATGCAACTCAGACAATCGCCCAATGCTACTGGAACATCAGCTTATCATCTAATGTTTGGAAGGAACATCAGGACGAACCTCTCCATAATTGTTCCAACATTAGAAACAAGGATACATAGGGAAAAGGAACTCCAAGTCGGAATCAATAGGAAATTTAAGGTTGGAGATAAGGTGCAGGCTCGTCAAGGGATCAACCATATGGCACTTAGGCCGTATAACTGCAAAACCAGGAAATGTAATGTACACTGTTGTTCTAGATGATGGGAGCATCATCAAAAGACATGTTGACCAGCTCATCCTACGTAAGGCACCACATCACTGGAAATAGACGAGGAGGTGTTACATACGATTATTGTTTTACACTTGTTAACATACGATTATTGTTTTTCTTTTGTTAACATATGGTTTTTGTGGTTATATTATTATAAAGTTGCACTACAAATTGTTTTCTGTTGTTAACATTTTGAATTAAAATGAATATTCATGTTATTAATATGGGCACTTATTTATGAAATCAATAGATGGTATGTGTAGGTACCTCCTGAGCACAGTGGTGTACTCTTCTCATATGTGTAGCCTCTCTTTCCAAAGTGTTTTGCAGATGTGGACCATTTGAGGCTGTAGTCGGTCTAAACCCTCCGTTAGAGTACATGCCTGATGATCCTGTGCAATGGCTGCCTCCTGCTACAGCTACTATGGACAAAGATTGGCAAGACAGCTTCCAAATCCTCACTTCCGCTTTCCTCCCTCCCTTCTTTCCGACTTGCCGGCTTTCTTGCCTTTGTCTCTCAGGACCTTGAGGTAAGTCCTTTATCATAACTTTATATATTTCATTGCTCTCATATTCTCACCAGTCCAGTGAAAATCATTATTATTAATACTATTAAGGTCTTTGGTTCTTGACCACGTCTTCATTTTGGTTGCCAACGTTTCGCTAGACATGCTTCTAGCTTCCTCAGGGCTATCTCTGAGACTCAGAGATAGCCCTGAGGAAGCTAGAAGCATGTCTAGCGAAACGTTGGCAACCAAAATGAAGACACGGTCAAGACCCGAAGACCTTAATAGTATTAATGACCAGGACCGTGGAAGTCTACGAGTATATCATTATTATTATTTTTACATTTAATCAAATGCCACAATCAACGAATCTTTATTATGTGATACACATTCAAATTGTTTCGATGTTATGTAACCAATAAAAATTATGCTATATAAAGACCTCAATATATATTTCATCCATACTGTCACTATTGTTTCAACAATCTGTATAAAGTTGTCAGGATGAGGTGGTAAAATGGGGTTACAATATTCTAAAATGAAAAATGTTTAAAAATCAATATTTTTAACCTCATAATATCTTACAATTTTTGTTTAATAAACTTTTTCCCTAAATTGAAAATTATGCGAGGTTGTTGCAGTCTGGTTTACAGTTTACCTTAGATAAATCTAAAACCTAGTCATAGAATTTTCTCTTGTGAGCAATTTTATCACTGACCATTTTATGTCAAACAAAACTTAACAAGACAGTTAAACTTTTGATTAGTGGAGAAATAGAATATAGAATTTGAGATATCTTGAACATTCCACTCTAAATGGTGGAAAATCAGGTTTTTTCCAGTTTCAAGTTTGCATAGCAACTTCGCTACCGGGCTTTATACTAATTGTAAGTTGAAATATCTACAAAAAATCCTTGTACACTTAATAACCAAAATGCTTTTAAATGTATGTTCACTTTGAGAAATTCACTATTTGGTGAGATTTCTCATTACAATTTTCGCGGAAGAACAATTAGAGCAGGATCAATAAAAAGGCTCTGTCCTCTACTGATTTTTAATATTACGCAGAGTGCACTTTCGGAGTCAACGCTCCATCGTCAGTGCCTGCTGACAAACAAAACCTTGAGTCAATTTAACAATCATAGCATGGCCAAAAACAAAATAAAAAACAGTCACAAAAACAAACACAAAAATAAAGAGTAAAAACAATAGAAAATTTAATAACTAGTCAACTAATAAAAATTAAAGAAGTAAACAACGATAAGCGTATGTCAAAAACTTAAAACTATAAATAAAATTAAAAAACTAAAAAAACAACACAAATTACAGATAGGAAAACATATCACAGTGGGTGGGAAACTCTGAAAAGCACATCAGAGGAACTGTAAAAGACATCTAAAAAATAAAAAATGAAACACCCCATACTAATAATAGAGAGGAGATGTAGGAGGTACCTGATTATAGCTGTGTAGCCTGGACCACGACCGCCGGGCGACTGAACCTCTGTCCCCGTAGAGACGACAAGGCCCCGTCACTGACATGTTGCAGCCTTGCCGCCTCTTCTTTTTTATTAATATTACCATCTCCGTTCGCCAGTCTGTCCAGTTTTTATTGCTTTTCCATTTTTGTTTTTTGTTCCTTTCCTGATTTTTTTTTTTTATTTCTGTTCTGTGTTCATTTTATGTTTTGTGTTCCTTTTCTGTTTTCTGTCCCTTTTCCTTTTCTGGTTTGTTGAAATCTTGTTGTTTGTCTTTTTTTTTTTTTGGTTTTTAATTCATAAAGATTTTGTTTTGAGCAACATCGACACAGCTGTGAAGCTTCAATAAATAAAAAAATAATAATCTGATAATAAAAAAAATTATTAAAATCATTTGAAAAAATGGTCTTTATAAAGAACGAAACGTTAATTTTCTTTCTGAAATATTCCCCTACTTAATGAATTCCCTTACTTATTAATGAAATCATTCCCTACGTATTGAACACATCCATAATCACTAATATTCTTCCTCTTCAGCGTGTCTTTTCAGGCATATTTCACAAGCTATTTTTTCTCACAGAGTCAACGGAATACATTTTTACAGAATAAAGCTACATACTCTTCGAAATGCGACTAATACTTCCATAAACACTGCTTTGCTCATAAATATTTGAGGGACTATAGTTTCAAAAATTCGAAATATCTCCGTTATTATACGTCGGATCAAAACATTGTACAGAACCAATCTTACTGAAAATTAGTTTTCGGCCTTCCTTTAACTCACACTGCTACTCATGTCATATTAACAATAAGCTGTTATATAATGAATCACTTTATTTGAAGAATAAATAACAAATATAGTTAAATTAAACTACCCGGAAAAAATCCCTCAACTATCCATCGATCCTACCCAGGAGATGACGAAATTGAGGTGTGTTCAAAATTATATATATATATATATATATATATATATATATAAATACATGTATATGTTTTTTAAGGTACTAGCGTTCGCAATTTTTGTTTGATCTATACCAAAACTCGATATTTAATCGTTTCATAAAAAAAGAAAGATCAAGACCGTTAATGGCAAAAATCGGACCAGTGGGAGGGGGTTAGTGGGAGGTAATTTCAAAAATTGGAAATATCTCCGTTACTATACGTCGGATCGAAACATTGTGCATAACGAGTCTTATTGAAAATTGAATTACCTATAAATATTATTTTCATCTTTAAGTAAACCCCCATTCCAGACTGGACAGACTGGCGAATGGAGATCGTAATATTAATAAAAAGGAAGAGGCGGCTAGGCTTCGAGATGTTAGTCTCTACGGGGACAGAGGTTCAGTCGCCCGGCGGTCGTGGTCCAGGCTGCACAGCTATACTGAGGCACCTCCTAAATCTCCTCTCTAAATTTTCTATTGTTTCTACTCTTTATTTTTGTGACTGTTTTTTATTTTGTTTCTTGCCATGCTATGATTGTTAAATTGACAGAAGGTTTTGTTTGTCAGCAGGCACTGACGATGGAGCGTTGTCTCCGAAAGTGCACTCTGCATAATATTAAAAATCAGTAGAGGACAATGCCCTTTTATTGATCCTTATCAATTGGTTCCTCAACCATCCAGCATACTCCAGAGATTACAATTAGAGCAATCAGTTCCAATCTAATAGTCTGGTTTTAATTGCGAAACAGTTTCACTATTTTATAACCTAAAATAGTCTTTAATAGGTCATGCACAATTCTTTCCTTCAAAACGCTTTGTACGTTTGAAACAAAAACGCCTCCTGATGTCTTGAATCTCCTAGTCCATATGAAGTATTTAAAATATGTCAAGAAATAAGCTTTAAATGACAAGCCAAATCAATAGTTAAGTGGTAACTGTAGAAGAATCTGAACCGCATATAACTTTTGAAAACCTCTTTAAAAAAATAGAAAACATTACTAGTTTAACCTGAAACGATCGATAAAATTTCTTATTGCTTTGTTGTACGTTATATTATCAATGTATGGTTATAGGAACACTTACTCCCCCGCTCCATTTAGAATGCCAAACTATATATTTACTACTCCTTCAAAAAGTCTGAATAACGAGATTTGTTCATATAGGTAAGTCTACTATTTATCAATAATTTCTTTTGTATAATTTATAATTAAAATTTGTTAGAGCAAGGCAAAATTTGTTGAGTATTTAGCGCTACTTTGACAGAGAAATGCTTAAATCGTTAAATAAGAATGTTTTTACGAATGTATCAAACGAATATACTCGAAATAGAATTACTAACTCCTCTTTTTGAGTTAATAAATGTATAAATTATGCAAAGCAGAGAACAAATGCCACGGCCTCAAAAAAAGAAGGGGCTGTGGTTCTGGTAGAGGGCTGCAATCTGGAGAATGCGAGACACCTGAAATACTTGGGGTCTAGATAAACTGTAGCAGGAGAGCTCAAGTATGCTGGAATGTCGAGAGAGGGTTGTCAGCCCTTTATTAATATCTGGGATAGGCTACAGTGTATCTCTAACTAGCTGTCACCACCACTACATCACCTACATACGCCCCTAGGTTCTTATAATACTTCAATTAGGTCAGAATTACTCTAAGTGTTTACCACTATATCAAAAGCACACGATGAAGATTTCTTTTTGTTTAAACTGCCTTAAGTTTTGTTATCTCCATTATGCTGTAACTCTATTAGGAGCTCCTCCTGTCACTCATATATTCTCAATATTTACCATGATTTAAACATTTAAATGTCCTTCACGCAGGGGCTTTGTAAACTAAGCAGATTTTTCTCGGGCAGTGTTTTCATCTTGCCACATGTTAGGACTGAAAACCTTAAGTACAAATAACTAGCTTGATATTGGGGTTTGCATAAAATTGTAGAACATCAATATTTCAAAAATATTGGTCCCGATTCAGCCACTAACAAATATAATCTTTTATGTTTACAGAAAAGAGAAAATCGAGAATAGTATAGAGCAAGTAAGCATTTTTGAGTTGAAAGAAAAATGAATGTTTTGTTCTTTACATAGACCATTTTTTAAATTATTGAAATCATTTTTTTATGATCAGATGACTTTCTTTTTTAATAAAATGAAGACAATGAGAATTCTTAATAGAAATTTAAATAAAGATTTAAAATATTGCTATATAATAAATATTATAATTCACGTTAATTTAGTTTTAGGGGCTCAGGTTAGCCATGCGAGTTAAAGCGTTGACCTTTATCTCATATGGCAAACCTAGAGTGGCGAGTTCGATTCTCGCCTGGGCAAAGGAAATTATTTGGTGACGAAATTCCACATGACATCCTAAAATCCCACCCTGGCTAGAAAAGGGTGGAACCTGTAGATAACCCGTCCCAATTAGCCTGAGTTGCAAAAAGTGGACGTTATTAATAAATTATAAATTTAGTTTTAGTCACATACTCCGTTTTTATAATTATATTAAAACATATTTTAATGCAATAAAATTATAATTTGATGAGGAGAAGTAAGAATTATTGAAAAGTTCGTAAAAAATGAAACTCCGTCATGATACCTCGCTTTCTGGGGATATGGTTAGTACGAAAGTAGATTGTGTTGTGAGTTTCTATGTACATGGATAGTTAAAAAAAACTTCGGCATCGATAGACCAAATGAAACATGAGAGCAAGAGCTATGGTACCATATCACGGAATATTGTACTCTCAGTATAATTGTAAATTCCTTCGATCACTACAAAAAGCATTCAGCATAACTTACCATATTCTCTTTGGTTTGCTATAAAACCAAAAGGCACTCGACACTTTTAACCTAAGCAGCCAACTGAAATAATCACCAAAAAAATAGATGTAATTTTTCTTTTATTTGTCCCGCCAATAGAATCGCATCCCTCTAAGTTTATATTCTAATGGAGAAAATACTAACATTTATTTATTCGGAAAAGTAAAGGTATGTATAATATTATACTATTACCATGGGCTAAAACACAAATTCCCTAAACTTAGCCATGATCTTATGGAAACTAATTTGCTTAAAACAGATATATGCAATGGTAGTAACATTTTTAGCAAGCTAATGAATAATACTAGAATTTCTATTGGTTGAGCCTGAAAAAAATAGAGGAATAGAGATTACTGAATAAAACTATAAGAAATAAAGCCAGGTGAATGTCTGATTGCAATATGCAAAGGGCCCCATGGAAAGAGTGTCCAGGTGTGTTTAATTGGGGTTCAATGGAACAGTGGACAGCAGGGGAGTTGTATTTCATTGGCCCGACGAAATAAATAAAAAAAAGAGAAAAAGACTATTGGGAAACGAATAAATTTTACTACTACTCCCACCTTCCATGTGAATATGAACCCAAAAGAATTTATTTTTTAAAAAACTTTATACAGACATTTGAAATTTTACGAATTTCATGCAAGCAGTAGTCCGCCGATACTGCAAGGAATAGTGTCTTAACAACATTTGAGAGGAAATTTCAAAAGATCAATTGAATGATTACTACAATAATTTCATTTAATTCTGTACAGCAAAATTAAATATCATCACTGTCATTCGCGGGAATGTAATTTATATTCAGTCAACGCATAACTGAAAGACCTCATTTCTATGCCAAACGTAACACAGTTTTTACATGTGTTCTTTTCATATTTTAGCTCAAATGGCATAACCATGTCCGAAAGATTTCTCTTGAGGGTCAATATCGAATTATGAGTACGACCTCACTCATAATTTGATTTTCGAAAGTGTTTCTCAAATTTCCCTTGATCCTACCAAGGAGATGACGAAAATGAGGTCCGTTCAAAATTTGTATATATATATGTGTGTGTGTGTGTCTATTAACGCTCTACGGTCGAAATTTTGGTTTAATCGTTACCAAACTCGACATTTAAACGTTTTATGTTTAAAGGACTTAAAGTTCGTTAATGGCTGAAATCGGACTAGTGAGACTGGGAGGTGAAAGCAATTTTGAAAATTCGAAATATCTCTGTTATTATGAGTTGGATTGAAAAAATGAATAAAAACAATCTTATTGGAAATTAAATGTTCTATAAATGTTATTATATACGTTTTTTCACTATTTTGATTAGCAACCGAGATATTTGCATTTTTTTAGTTTTCATTCTTTAGTAAACCCCACTCCTATTCATGTAGTAGTGATAATAAGTAATTAAATACATTATTCGAAGCTTAAATACAAAATATTGTTGCGAAAATTAAATATATGAAAAATTAAACAGAGAGAGTCAAAGGTTCCGTCATATGGTCTCGCCCGTCCTCGGCAATACCAGATCTAGAAGAGCCCAGACAATTCAGCTTTGATGTTTTCCGACAAGCTATAATATGGGACGCAGTCAGTCAGTTAGTTCTCAGCTCTCTTCAAGTGATCAACAGTGCGTTTTAGTTACAGTGCGGTAAAGTGTTTTATTTGAAGAACAGCGTTGTGCCGTGACTCTGTAAAAACAGTATAGTGCAGTATTTAAGACAGTGCAGTGTCGTTAACTTCAAGAAGATCAGTGCGGTGCCGTGATGTTGTAAAAACAGTATAGTGCGGTGTTTAAGACAGTGCTGTGTCGTTAAGTTCAAGAAGATCAGTGCGGTGCCGTGTTTTTGTGAACTTCAGTGATCGTGAGTGAATTATTGGACTTTGTAATAAGAAGAACAGTGAAGCTATCAGTTCATACTGTGACTAGTAGTTAAGAATTATTAACCAAGTGGCCAATCTAATAAACAGCGTTTATTACTGTTTTTGTAATAAACGTAGCGATATTGTCTTCGTTGAACTTTTACTGTGTGAGATACTTCTCCATAGGTGTTCAATATACCCACTTTAGTTGCAATACATACGTACACAACAATATCCAAATTGGTCCCATACATCAATGAGCATGTCCTTAGTTACAGCATGTCACAGTTCCTAATTCTTGTTGGAGATACATAAACAATGACTTTTATAAACCCCCACAGGACAAAATCACATACAGGTCCGGTGACCTTGGAGGCCGGTAATTTAAGGTTCGAAAAACTCCCCAACTGTATGAATATATACTTCTCAAGCGAATTGAGATATGTTATTCCTGTGACAGTGTTCTTGGCAAAGAAAAATGGGACATATACATTTTTTCATGAAACAACACAAAACAAACTAAATTTTGGAGACCCTCTCATGTTGTTCAACTTCATGGTTGTTATGTAGCCCAAAATCTCACATTACGGGAGTTTATCTTTCATTTAAAGGAGATATTGCCTCATCCCTAAACACTAAGTGTGTAATAAAACTGTCTTCGTTCTCACTTTCTATCCTGTCAATAACAAAATTACATTACTCCAGAAGTCGTTCTTACTAACATGTGTAAACATCGCCGCAACACGTGGAATATACTTTGAAATTTGTTTGTGTATGTGCTAAAGAAAGGAGTATTGTTAATATGAGCGATTTAATGCATTACTCCTTAGATATTTTAAACATCATATATTTTTCTATCCTAATTCATCAGAATGCCTGAACAAACTTATATCATATGCTTATTTAGATGAAATCATTTTTTTTTACGGAAACTAGATTTATTTGACCCCTAGAACGTTAATACATTCGCCAATATTCGCCTAATAGACAGTCATACTTCATGCGCACAACTGAAAATATGACTAATTTGAAGACAAGAAATGGATTACTTGGAGCTTCCGTAATGCAGCATTTATTTTAGGACAGGAAACCATTATTATATCCATTAGTTTCGGGACAACAAGCAATCCAATAATAAATTTGTCTAAATGTTTATATGTCGGGTGAAACAAATGAATGCCACCACTTTCACCGTTCATGTTACAGAGTATGTGTGTTATTGGTGAAAATTACGGGATGTTTTTGTGCATACAATATTTAGATTTCCACGGGAATCGATTTCTATTTATTCTATACGTCAACGTTGGATTACAGGGTTAGTCTTTTGAAAAGTGATTTTGCAAAATCATTTTAAATAATTAAATCTCTACTTTGTCCCTTGTCTCTCAACGTATTTAAAACCTAGTAATAAAAAAAATAATCAAGAGCCATCGGGAATATATTATATAGCAGAAGGAATGTTTATTGATAATAAGAATCCCGACCCACAGGTCGAAACACCAATAAAACAATTCGACAAAAACATTTGTTAATTAATGTTCAATTAACAAAGAAAGATTTGACCCCACTTAATTAACTATGCTTGAGCTGAAGTTTCTTCTTCTTCCGATATAGTTGGCCCTCCTTCCTATCTATTCATTCTATCTACAAATCGTTTCTTGTCAAGATGACACAAGTTCATGAACTCTGGGCCAAAGTTCGTTATTCCCCGAGGCACGCAACTTTAGTTTGAAAGCTAATTCTAACTCCGACTCCTAGTATTTGCTACAAATTGCTTTTGCTTTTCTCTTGTCGAGTTCCTTTTATGTTCAACGAACCTTTTTTAGGTTAATCAACGGGTCGTTCCCAACCTTTTTAACATAATAAATGTTTTACCTAAAAGGTGATAATATAATAATTGGTAATGAAATTCACTTCCCATGTGTATTTTTGATATATATATATATATATATATATATATATATATATATATATAATTTACTTATTCAAATGAGTTTCGCTACGCCGGCGATCCACTTATTAACCAATTATCAAACACCAAAAAAATAACGAAAAAGAGGGGAAAGGAAAATTGTGGAACACGGTGATTCCTGAAACTGGTCATTAGCATACCAGTATATATGTAAGAAAATATATTGATTATGGAAACATTAGAGTAATGAAAATAATATTAATAAAAATATAAGTATGAAAGGGAGAAAAAAAGCAAAAACCAAAAAAAAAATTAAAAATAAATAAATAAATTGTATTTAAGTTTTATAAAATTAGCAAATGAGTCATATTTACACCTAATATAAACACAATTTACTCACAAAATGCAGGTACTTATCAAAAACGAGAGTTGTTGATATTACCGGGCGATGATAACGTAGTAGTTTTTTGCCCTAAAACCTTATACAACAAACGAACAATTAGAAAATACCCAAACCAGCCCAAAATTATGTATAAGAAAATCAAAATATCAGAATCTCCTAAAATGATATATACTCATTTATGTCTAAATAATTGTTGTTATCTATTAACGTTCACTTTATGTTGCTATACCTAATTTCCAATCAAAAAGTGGTCACACTTTATAGCCAGGGTGGGACTAAACATTTTTCTAGTGGTTTCCGCATTAAATAAATTCCTCTTGTCATCGCAAGGGTAGAACCCACAATTTTAGGTCTACAAAGTTTCCAACGAATTAACTCACAAGTATCTATTATGGCCTTTAAAATTTATTATTATTATTAAGATAACTCCATTATAAATTACAAGACTTTTTCTTCTCAATACAAAAAGAACGAGTGTGAAAGACCATGTAAGCTAACATCTAAAATTGTAAGAAATAAATCAATGTTATACTAGTTCTTAATTTCAAAATAAAATACCCTCAAGGGTATTTCTAAGGTCTTTTTTGCAAAGATGGCTACAATTATATTATATTACGTTAAGTTGTGAGCTGGTTCCATGTAGTATATGTAATTACTATGTTGAAACCTGTGAGGTCTGGCATTACTGGCACATCGAAATCGGGCATTATGAAAAACTTACATTTTTAAACGCATGTCATCTGTGAGATTCTCTCGGCCAAAACACGCACAAACTGCTCTGGACGCACGCTCACCGGCATCAGAATTGTCGAGCTAGACGACCTTGAGGAATACTAGGGCGGGGGACCAGGCTCCCCTCCCTCCATCAAACTTATGACGAAAAAACAGAACTGGTCATCTGTGAGATGACGCGCGTGTATTGGAGTTTTAAGTATTGAAAAGTTAGTGTATACTCATTCATGGTTGTTCGTAAGAAAATGAAATTAGAAATGGAATATTTGACCAGATTGATACTCGTACGGTAAGAGCGTCAAACAATAAATTAATTTAATTTAATAAATCTCTTATAATAATATTAATTTAGTAAATATCTAAAAAATAAAAACCGATTAGCTAGTAAAGTACTATTAACAAAGAAGTAAAAATAAGTTCATAGAGCAGCATACAACTCGACTTCAAGAGGTCACTTTAAAGTCATACCAATTTAACCTGCATTTCCCCAAAATGTCCAAGAAAGGAAACCATAGAATCTCGACCGAAGAACAGTAGTTTACACTTGTTTTACGTGTTAGCTAGGGATGGGGCTCTTAATAAATGATAGGACATAATATTAAATAAATATTTGATGTATGATGATGTAGCTTGAGAGTTATTCTAGCGTGCATGGAGCCTACTCACTTTTAGAACACGTGAAATAATGTAAATAAAATTAATGATGGAGGTTCAGGTTAGCTATGCGAGTTAAAGCGTTGGCTTTAATCTCACATGGTAAACCAAGAGTGGCGAGTTCTATTCCTTCCTGGGCAAAGGAATTTATTTAGTGATGAACACAATAAATAAAATCCTTAGGCACCCCTGGGTAGAAAAAGGGTGGTATCCTTTAGATAAACTGTTCCATTATGGCATTTTTATTATTAGCCATAGTAGCAAAAAGTGGACGTTAATAAACAACATATAACTTAATGATGGCCTTTGGTTGACATATAAAGCCAAAAAATATAGAATGCCAAATCATGCATTTTTGTGCTAGATATTTGGTTAAAGATTTTGATTTGTTCATACAGGAGCACCCACAACTAGGCAACTTGGCTCAATGTTTAAGAATGTAAAATAAAATCAAAATTATAGATAAATAACAAAAAAAAAAGGACAAAAGAACAAAGCAAACACGATAAATAAACATTAAATACAAGTAATAAAAACAACAAATAAACATTAGACTAGGGGCTCAGGTTAGCCATGTCAGTTAAAGCGTCGACCTTAATCTCATAGGGTAAATCTAGAGTGGCCAGTTCGATTCCCGCCCTGGCTATAAAAGATTGGTAACCTGTAGATAACCCTTCCCAATAAGCCTTAGTTACAAAAAGTGGACGTTAATAAATAGTTTAATTTAAACATGAGACTAGTAATAAAGACGACAATAAAAAAATTATGTTACTCCCATATACTAGTACATTAATATTACCAAAAATTGTACAGAATTACATTAAATTTCTCACTAACTCAAAATCAAAAAGGAGAGAAGTTAAATTTTTAAAAACGAATTAATTTTTTTAAGGTTTCTAAAACATTAATCTATACCAAGGGCTCAGGTTAGCCATGCAAGTTAAAACGTTGCTTTTAATCTCATATAGTATACCTAGTCTGGGGAGTTCAATTCCCGCATGGGCAATAGGAATTTATTAAGTGATGAACTCATTAAATAAAATCCTCAGTGCCACTCTGGCTTGGAAAGGGTGGTAACCTGTAGATAACCCGACCCAATTAGCCATATTAGCACCAAGTGGACGTTAATAAATAATAATAATTATCTATACATCTTCTGTCATATGTGATGAAGAGGGGATCACTTTCATTTCTTTTTCTTTCATTGCTCCAAATGTAGCGCTCGGACAGGTTGAGTAGCAAATATACAACTAAATGTAGCTACTAAGCAACAGGAATAGGCAGGGTATTTTATCAAATAAATATGCAAAAGCAGCTTGGGAGGGGATTAGTAATAAATTTTGTCAACTAAGTGATTAATAGTTGGTTAAGTTGGGGAGACGAAGGCAACAGGATGAGGTATGTACATAGCCGGATTGCTTAGTTGAGGGAATGGGAGCAGAGATGCAATCAGCTGTTCAAACACCATCCTCTGCTACATATATATCTATCCAGTCCATGTCAAACCCCCTTCTTCCATGGATTACTCTTGATTGACGGCTTCGGCAGATATCGTCATTCTCCGCCCCTTTCCGCCCCCCTTTATCACTAATACACCACTAGCATTCATAACTCTAAATTGTATACAGTTTCCCCGCCGGAGAATATTTCTACTCGAATCTCTTTTCAGGCACTATCAAAAATCGGATTGATGAATACGTATGATATATGGCGCGCAACATGAATTTTTCAGTATCTGTTCATTTTCATTGGAATCAATTGTGGAAACACGTTTTGTAATTATCGATCTAACATTTTTTTTTAATTTCGACGAACTCGTGTCGTTTTATTCGTCAAATCTTCCTTCCGTTTTGAATAAATTTCCTTCTCTTAATTGTCACATTGTATATCCACACGGATATGGGCAAATTTTAATAATAAAAATGGTAACAATTTACAGAATAATAACCTGATTGCAGAGAGACTAATTAAAGTGATTGACTATTACAATAAAATTTGACAAATTACACAGTTTATTCTAAAAAAAAAATAAAAAATTGAAAAAACGGCTATTCAGTCTAATGATATGTGACAAAAGAAACGAACTGATCAATGGGGACTTTTTCGTCCCACGTCCGTTACTTTTGTTGATAACTGCTACCTTAAATGATTATTTTATTGTAAATAACAGATGTTTTTAACAAAATAAATATACAAACATTATTAATAAACATTATTCAAAAATCATTCTGGGTTCCAAAAGTTGGACATATCATTTCAAATTACATTAAACAAATCATCGCCTTCATCATAGCCCACTGTTGTGGATGCATTTTACCTGCATAGTATTTTCTTTTGATGAACCATGACTCATAAATTGCCACAGACATTCCAATACCACCTATTGTTACTGTATTTTGTATTAAAGAGAGAGCATAAATGGTCATGGTTTCTGGTGACATGAGTTCATCAAGAAGTTTTATACTTTTTGTCCAAGAATATATAAACAATAAAGTCATATTCAATGGATATTTTGTATATTGGAACCACGTACCTTCTCTTATTTCAAATTCCGAACGACAGCTTTTTTTATAGCAAGGCCATCTGAATGATTTCTCATCTTTTTACATGTTTCATAAGACGGTTAGACTCACATATGCGTTCTTTATGAATTATTTCGTTCTTATTATTATTTATGAAGGTCTACTTTTTGCTACTATGACTAATTGAGATGGGTTATCTGCAGGTTACCAACCTTTTTAGCAAGGATTGGACTAAGGAGTTTATTTAATAAGATCACCACTGCAAAATTCCTATTTGCAAAGGCGGGAATCAAAATCGTCACTTGTGGTTTACAATTTGAGATAAAGGCCAACGCTTTAACTCACATGGCAAACCTGAGCCAAAATTGTATAGTTGATGTCATATAATTGTTTATATAAATTAAACGAAGCCAAGGCAATATCAAGAATTTTCTACAGTTATGTTGATAATATAAAAAAATAAATTATTTATTAACGTCCACTTTTTGCAACTAAGGCTAATTGGGACGGCTTATCTACTGGTTACCACCCTTTTCTAGCCAGGGTGGGACTGAGGATTTTATTTAATGATTTTTTAAAATGATGTTGATAACATAATTATTATTATTATTATTATTTATTAACGTCCACTTTTTGCCACTCAGGCTAATTAGGACGGGTTATTTCAGGTGACCTCCCTTTCCTAGCCAGGGTGGGACTTAGGATGTTATTTAATGAATTTCGTCACTATATAATTTCCTTTGCCCAGGCGAGAATCGAACTCGCCACTCTAGGTTTACCATGTGAGATTAAGATCAACGCTTAAACTCACATGGCTAACCTGAGCCCCATTTGTTGATAACATAAGAATAAATAATAAATATAAACATGTGTTATTCTAAGTAACTGATTTTACTAAGAGTAACTCGAGGGGAGAAAACAAATAAGACCCGATGATCAATCAAAAGGAAAGTAATTAACGAAAAAGATTAATCAAGCTAATATACTAATTAATTTATCTAATTGAATGGAGATGATGAGCCTCTCAAAAACTTAGCATTCAAAGCCTTTAGCACGATGGAGTCGTTTTCTAGCTACAGTCTTGAGAAAAACATGCTTGTTTGTTTTTTTCTATTACTTACAGCTTCTTCTGTCAAAGTTATATAGAGTCTTTACTTCTCAGAAAAAAATAGAAATGGAGAAATAAATCTGGCCAATCCGATTGCAAGATAATCTAGTCAAAGATCTATCAATTTTCAGTATATGTTTTTCTTCCAGGGCCTTGGACATTTTTTTCCATCCTGATTTGTTTCTGACATTTCAGTTTGACTTTGGTCAATGACATCAAAGCCATCTCTTCTGGTAGAAATTTTGACTCCTGTCAGACGGGTTCCAAAGACTTTACTCGAGACATGTAAAATGCCTTAATAGAATTGGGCTTTTGTTTGTATTAAGGAGTATTAAGGAGATGAGCATTGTCAATATGAATGATTTTATACTTTATTATTCATACTTCTATCGTTTTACAACAGAATGCCTGAACAAAATTTTATCATGTTTTCCACGGATGCTATGATACAAATCGTTTTATTTTGACGGGAAACTGGATTTATTTGATCCCAAGTGCGATTATCAATTCACCAATATTCGCGCGACAGACATTCCACCTTTCATGCTCAAAACTATACATTTTACTAATTTGATGAGAATAAATGGATTATTTGGTGTTTCCGTTATCTAATATTTATATTTAGGTGGGAATACCATTATTATATCAATTAGTTTCGGGATAACAGCATTTATAATCATAAATTTTTCTAACCGGTTTTATCTCGTGTAAAAGGGTAGGATTTTCTGCATCCAATCATTATATTTCCACGGGAAACCATTTCTATTTCATCGACGGGAAACACGGCTACTTCATAATAAAAGGGGCAATTATTTATAGAAGAAAACTACTTTAAAAAAAAAAAAATATTTTTTTTCTTAAATTGTTTAAGAATCTTAAATGAGTTCATAAACAACATATAATAAATGATACCAAAACACCAATAACAAAAATAAAAAAAATCACCTGTTATTTGCAAAAAAACTCCCTTCCGATTTATCAAACTGCAAGCGTAAATCTTCACTCTGTATCTGGCCTTTTATTTTTTTTTATCATTAGTTCTTAGCTTCCTCCCATTCATTATTTTTTTAATTTTAAACTCTTATTCCATATATACTCAGAAATGTTTTAGGCAGGCATTTACATTTCAAAGTCTAGCACAGTGCAATCAAAAATTGGTATAATTTTTATTACATCATTAGTTTATTCATTTGAATTACATTACGTCCCAGAAAGACCGAAACAAAATTGAGCAAAACTGAACTGGACAAGTATATTTATATTATGCCACGTTTTATTTCTTCTGCAGCCTGCCGCGATTCTATGAAGAGCTCTCAACTTGATAGATTGAAGAGCTTAGAAAAGATAGCCTACGCCCTAAATCAGGGATTCCCAAACTATTTTGGGCAAGAGACGCCTTTTCCAAAATGAACTCATTTCTCAGACCCCCATAGCCAAATTACTTAAAATAATCATATATTTCGATTTTTTCCTATGATAAAAAATAATTAACAGTTTATAAACTTAACTGAACTTAGTCGGTTAAGTGAGTAAATTTGACATATTTTTCTCATGAAAATTTAAGAAAATAAGTTAATATAAAATTTAGTAAATGCCAAGCGTAATTAATAATTATTAATACAAATTACGTAGAAATACTTATGTTGGTAATTATTTTTAGAAAAAAACATCAGAATAGCAAAGTGAAGATAAAAAAATAATAAGTTCAGTGTGATGAATGAACTTGAGTTTTTAGAAGTACAAGAATGGCACTCCCTACTAAAATATTAGTAATTCTTATAACAAATTGATCTAGGTTACACAGCTTATACAGTATCTTGAATGTTTCAAATAAGAGCTTGAGTTAATTAATAGGAGTCGATTTTTAGACCTCGAAATCCTACAAAATTAGTTTTCGTTTATGTCAACCCCTGGGAAACCGAGATCGAAGCCAAGGGGTCGACATCAACCAGCTGGGAATCCCAGCTCTAAATTAATTGTAGTTTCCTGTTAGCTTCCGTCCATCGACGAGCTTTGGGTGAACTAGAGTTAACTGAATCCCTGATTTCATATTACCGACTAGCACATACGGAGCGATTCTAATTAAATTACATTAATCTGAAATTACTTATTGCAATAAATTATTTTGCACACCTTCGATTAATGAATATTCTTGTATTGTTAATAACTGATTAGTTCAACAATAATTTTTTCCGTAATCGTTGAATAATGGTAACATTACTAAACTGAAATGAGTGAAGAAAGTGAAACATTTTGCAATAGAGTGAAGAAAGTAATCACTTTCTTCACAAGTAAAGAAAGTGAATTGCCTTCTTAATTAGTAATAAGTATAAATTAAAAAATAATTTGAAGTTGGAAATTAAATGCTTTTAAATGTTTCTTAACATTGTAAGAATTTATTTTAACAAAATAAATTGAAATGTGAATGAATTATTGGTGGAAATAATCAATATATTTTAAAATTTAAATATAATAATAATTACATTCCTTGTTTATAACCTGCACTTGTTTATAACTGCACTAGTTCACAATCATCACTAGTTGTTTTATAACTATGCTTATAACCTTTCACAACCATGCTTATAACCTACCAACAACATACATACCTCAATAATCTTCACAACATCCTAATTTTGTTCATTTTCTGGTTAGATCTGATCATGTATTACACGATTACAGAAAAAATTTAATATTACACATGTGACGAAAGTAGAATTTACAACTCTCGTGAAATTACCACACGCTTCGCTCGTGTGGGTAAACGTTTCACTCGAGTTGTAAAATGATCTACTTTCGTCATTTGTATAATAAATAACTATTCAAAACCCGCATTCTGACTAACTAGTTAAAGAAGCTTCTATAATTGGCGACCTAGATGTCACATTCAATTTACTCACACCGCAAACTATAAAAAGATTTTTGAAAAAACGATGTACAGATGTATGGGACTGAAATTGGACGAACACAACATAAGTTAGATCTATATGACTTCAATAATACGTTTATATGACTTCAGAATACTGAAAGAAAATATATGAAATACATAAATAGACTGCTTACTCAAGTACTCACTGAGTATGGACTGATTAAAAGTTATTTTTATCTTTTTGGTTTGACCCGTGACTGTGCTAATGAAACTGAACGAGCTGTTGACTACATAATATACACGTGTAGACTTTATGACAGATAACGGACTACATTAATAATAAACATAGTTATTCAGAACAGAGCTTGGCCAGCTACTAAAACGCAATTATTATTTGAACACAACTATGTCTTTGATAACTTCCTAAAATCTTGTTGAATTGAGCTGAACTGATGCATAAACTGCTTTAAAGTTCATCTAAATATACATTTTATTATTGCTCCTTAAGTATTTTATTTTTCATATTTTAGTATTATTATTATAGTTACATAATTGTTAATTTCAGGTACTTATAATAATTTTATTTTGTTTATTTATTTTTTAATCGTATTTTGATTTGACGTTTTTTATAAAAAGAAGAAAAAAAGATACTGATATACCGTGTACTATCATTTATGATGGAGCATGGGAAATAAATTCCTATACTGTAGAGACACTGTACTATAGAAATCATTTAAAATAAAAAAAAAACATCTAAGCCCCGCACTGTTCTAGGTGTGATTTCAGATAATAACATTTTGTTTAAAACGGTTAAATATCGATTATGGTATAGATCAAACAAACATTTTTGAGTTCAATATTTAAAATCTTATTGATGACGTCATCAAACTACAAGTAAATCCGAAATTACTTAATACAATAAATTATCTAGAACACGTATGATTAAAGACTATTCTTGTGCGATTAGTAACTGATTAGTTCAAGATCTTAAGACCGTCTTCAAAAGTCATGCTGGAATATTACTCTAATTAATGTTTGATTAAAACCACTAAACGAAACAATTCTCCGAAGTAAAGGACTGAAATTCAGTAAGGGAGGAATAATTTATTCGAATCGTTTAGTGCTAAGCTTTCCAGAAAACATTTTCCACTGAAAACAAGGTTTACCAACACAATCCATTACGATTCCCGAAGTAAATAAATTATTAAACCACCATTTAATCACAATTAAAGGTGGCTCTTGAGATTTTCAATTCCTTTCTAACCAGCTTAAAGCAAATGTATAAATGTGTTCAGTATGATGAAGAACAATCTCTCTGCGTTTTGTGCTATATGAGTAATTGGGAAACACATAAAAATTCATAATTATAATTATTATTTATTTTTTTCAGCTTTTGTGTCAACCAAGTTCATATTAATTTTCTGTCATTTATCTGTAAGAAATCTCATTTTTTTCTATCTGTGTATATATATATATATATATAATTGTGTTGATGTTTTCAACTAGGTTATATTTATATATAGTTTTGTTGTTTTTTTGGAGGTTTAGTCAATGTTGGTGTAAGAACCAGTATGTTTATGCTGAAATTTCAAAAAAATTATTTTCTCTTCTTCAGGGCTGTAGAAATACAGTTGCTACATTATAACTTTGTATGCATATATATATATATATATATATATATATATATATATATACACATACAAAACAATATTCTTATTCTTGGCCCAGTATTCTAATATGTACATCATTCTTTAATAGCAAGGGTTACCAATAAACACATTTCCTTCTCCTCAAACATTATTCGCATTGTCCTACATGTTTCATGGCTTAACTACCACCACTTAAGGGTAGATTCCTTTTCAAAAAAAAAATAGGCTAATAAGGAAACAAAGTTATGGAGAACAAAAATTAGAAACAAACTCTTTCTTCTACTAAAAATAAAAATAACAAGAGAAAGAGAGAAGATATTGACGACCAGGTGATAAATATCAACAAGAAGAAAAAGCTTCAACAAATCTTAATAACAGATTTCTTACCTTTAATAAATCAAAAACTGATAAGAAACAATAATAAACTTAATTCTCCCATTTTATTACAATAAACAAAAATAAACTTACAACCATTCTATTAAACTATCACTGAAAACTGAAACTGATTTTTAATGGGGTGTGTAATGTAGCTTGGAAATATGATAATAATAAAATAAAAAAAAATGTTAGTAGAATAAAAGTTAATCTAATAGAATCTCTATATAAATTTACTTAAGAGTGGAGGTGTTTGACCTTTTTGATCCTCCCGTTGATGATGGACCTCCACCAGCCAGCCCAAATCCAGAGTCCAGAATAAATTTAATGAATATGAAATAAGCTGTAAGACCTGCAAGTGAACTTATATCGGTGAACCCTCGCAGCTGGTGAATTACATTAAATCTATACTTAAAAATTATTGACAATAACGAAAAAGTCCGTCACGCAGGGGCTGCGTAAACTAAGCAGATTTCCCACATGAAGTTTTACAATAGAGAAATTTCACGAGAGCCGAGCCAGTCAAAGAAACGGCCGAACTAGGTTTTGGCGTGAAAGTAACTCTCGTCCGTTAGGCTCCGAGATTAAATTAAAAACAATTCAATCTCAAAAAACAACAAGAACACAAAAAATGGACTTACCGCTAATGATAGCAGCGCTCTGTACACTTATTACACCAACACTAAATAGTACCACAGAATATCCATTATTTGTAAGACTTAATACTGCTGTGAATATTAAGTAAACAAATAAAGGGCAAGTCAAATGGTAAGAACCTTCCTGATAGCAAACAGTCTGAGTTCGAAACAATCAGGTTAGCCAGCTTTTACCGGAAATAGAAGCAATTACGGAAATATATTTGAATATAAGTTATACATTTTATTCATATAACTATTTATTGTATCCAGTACTGTAATTAATAATAGAACGTAACCTACAACGTAATACAGCTGGATTGTAAACAAACAGGTTAGCCAACCTTGTAGTGCAGTATCGATAGATAGACCGGAAAAACAAACAATTAAAGAAATATATCTGACAATAAAATATTAATTTTATTGGAAACTATTTATTATAGTTAGTGGAGTAATTTGAAATGAATCTAAATAATTTCTATCTCAATCACTCAGATTTTTGTAGTCCAAGAAAAAAAAGGGGGGGGGGGTTCAACAGAACGTATTTGTTTGTTCCTCGTAAAATAAAGCTTTGTTGAAAACAATATTTTGTATTTAACCTAATAATGAGGTGGTTCATTAGATATCAGCTTATTATTAATATGTCCCTAGTAGGAGTAGGGGTTTACTGAAAGCGGAACTCATTACAAAAAATACAAATATCTCGGTTAATACTCATTATACGGAAAATATGTATAGAACAATATTTATAGTAAATGTAATTTGCAATAAGATTGATTTTATACAATTTTTCGATCCGACGAATAGTAACGGAGATATTTCGAATTTTCGAAAATCCTCCCCTTTAAACCCCCCCCCCTCCCACTGGTCCAATTTCAGCCGTTAACGAACTTGATCTTTATTTTTACATAAAACGACTAAATTTCGAGTTTCGTAACGATCAAACAAAAATTGCGACCGCTAGAGCGGTAACAGACAAATATATATATATATATATATATATAGATAGATATATATATATACAGTTTTGAACGGACCTCATTTTCGTCATCTACTAAGTAGGATCGATGGACATTTGAAGAAAAATGTCGAAAATTCCGTCATGAGTACAACCTCAATAGCTGATTTCCCTGAAGGGAAATCTGCTAAAAAAAAACTGCCTTGACGGATCATTCTATGTCCAAGAAACACATCTTCAATTTTGAAAACGCTCAAATAATCGATAAAGAGAAGTATTATTAAGTGAAAAATAAAAGAGTCACATCACAAAAAACATAAAACAAATATCTTAATCATATATTCAACAAAATTTTATCTCAAAATAATCGATTTTAAATTTCGACCCAAAATAAACGAGCCCAAGGTAGGACGAGATTCACCTGACTTAGCCTACTAGGGTCTGTCTCAACGAATGTTATTATAGAGAACGAGCACTTCAGAACTGTAAGCAATCTGTAATAACATTTATTGTTGCTGGACACACTCATTAGTGTAGTATTTAGCAATTAATTAACATTGGGTTTTAAAAATTAATGTTATTATTTTTTGAAAAGGAACTTCCCCTAAAGAAGTTGTTGTTAAGCCATGAAACATATAGGGGGATATGTGTATAAAGGTTGCGGGGAATGTAAGGTGATTTTATTGGGGACCCTTGCTATTAAACTATGAAGAATATATATATATATATATATATATATATATATATATATATATATATATATATATATATTACGCCTATACATATAATACATTTGACCTTCAAAATTATGTTCTAAGGCAGTTTCCCAAAAATTTTCGCTCATGATTATTTATTTATTTTATTTATTTAATTTAAATGAGTTCCGCAACGCAGGCGATTTACTCATTATTAAAGTGTCATTAAAAAGTGAAATGCAAAAAAAAACAACAACAACAAACGGAAAAAGAGTGAACTTTGGCAAATGATTTTTGAAGCATATAAGGTGATATGAAGCAAACGATATTGTACGATATGGAAACATCAGAGTAATGAACATTATATATAAATGTAAATGTAACTATAGAAAGGGGGGGGAAGAAAAATAAAATAAATTAAAAAAAAAATTAGGAAAAGGGATAACCCAAAAAAAAAATAAAATAAATAAATAATATTAAAGTTTATACACCCTGCTAATATAGGAAATAAGTGAAGAGTGGTGTGTAGAAAGTGTAGATTATAGTGTGTAATATATGTTGGTGTCTTTTAGATGTTTAATGACTGAGTCTATGTAATCACTGTTATCGGTCAAAAGTTCCTGTACTGTTATCGGTCAAAAGTTCCTGTAAGTCATGTGGAATGTCTAAATTGTCTCTTCGTCGACAGTCAGTCAATATGTGTTGTACAGTTAAAGTTTCGTTGCAATGTCTCCAAATCGGTGTGTCCTTGTTTGTCATTAAGTGTCCGTGGGTCAGCAAGGAATGGCCAATGCGAAGTCTGGTCAGCACATGTTCCATTCTTCGTGTGCTCCTGTTACTTGATGGCCATTCCTTAACCGTTTGTTTTATTTGTCTTAGTTTATTGTATGCTATCAGCCTAGTATAATAAACTTTTAGAGGTGGGGGGCTAAGTTAAGTGAATTAAAATGTAATATCCTAATATCTAGCACGCCCAAAGAAAGCAATATGTTCTGTAGAAGTGCAATAAACGGGCTGACCAGGGGAGGGGAGGGATGTACTTCTCTCAGCCTCGTGAGGCAATTGACTACTGCCTTCGATAATAAGGTGGAAGATGATTTTGGCACCAAATGGCCCTTATCACGATAAGAACCTGTTGGAAAGAAATTTCAGTTGGCCATTCAGCGGGTTACTCAATGGAAATCCATGAATTTTCAGGGCATCCGTTGTAGTTGGAGCTTTTCGAGATTAAACCATCTTTGGCGAAGAGTACTTAACATAATTTTCCTTTTCCCGCAAGAAATATTTAACTTATTTCGATTAATTTGAAGAATCAATATCTGTCCAATTCTATAATTGTTGCTGCCTAACACTCTACAAGACTCTATTATGTGAAGAAAGGGAATGTATTAGATTATATATCTCCCAAAAAAATAAAAAAATCATTAACTGTCGACGTATTTCATTAGCAAAGCAATGTTTGAGTCTGCTTTTTAATACGATGGCAGCTACGCCATATGTGGTGAAATCATTCCCCATGGTTAGCACTTTCTTATTTAAATTAGCGTTGACCTTTATCTCACATGGTAAACCTAGAGTGGCGAGTTCGATTCTCCCCTGGGCAAAGGAAATTATTTAGTGACGAAATTCATTAAATAACGTCCTAAAATTCCACCGTGGCTAGAAAAGGGTGGTAACCTGTAGATAACCCGTCCCGATTAGTCTAAGTTGCAAAAAGTGGACGTTAATAAATAAATTAATCCAATGCTCTAGATGTACCAAAACAAATTTCACCCATTTTGTTTTATTTATTACTAAATGTGCCTGTCAAAGAATGGTGGAAATTTGGAAGAGATATTCATGCACCACGAAGTAAAATTGGATAATATTTCAAATATCAAACAAAGTAAATTTGATTGGTCTATATTGTAATTAGGCAGATTATACATAAAAATATGTTTAATATTTAAATTTATAAAATTATTCCATGTTTTCAGAAAGTCCATTGATATTTTTTTTCTTTTATTTTTTTTGTCTGAAATCAGGATGTGTTTAGAAAAGCGGGTGGAAATTAAATATTGCTATAGACATTTTAGGTAAAAAAAAAAGAAAGATAAAATGTTCTTTTCAATTTGTATAACATTTTTTAATTTATTTACGACTACGGTTCACTAATCGCAATGAGAAGTCATGAAATACAAATTTCATCGATATCTGAATGACTGAAATAAACTAAATCTTAATAAAAATATTTACGCGGACATAGTTGTGTAAATGGGGTCCAAACTGAATGGGAAAATTGTAAAAGTATTTTTTACACTTCAAAAATCAACGGGAATGTGTCAGTTTCTCTCAAAATAACTTCGTTCATGTAATCTTTTTTATAATATAATTGTTTAATTTAGACTATTTAAAAGCTGTATGATTCTGCATAGAAATAAAGATTCCGAAAATTTCCTTTAGAGATGAATGTCCAGAGAAAAATAAAAACCTCCGTTGACGGGTTGCTCAGGAATGTAGAAAAACTTTTAAAAAGGCTTGGAAAAAGTTTACAGATATTTCCAATAGGTAACACCGATACATAATGTATTGAAACAGCACGAACAGGTGTCGAAGGCCACCACTTGAAGAGGGGCACCACTGTCGAACGCCCTTTGACAACCGCCATCAATGTGTTCTGTCAACAGTTACTGTTAGGGCGGGGAAGCCATTATTCCCCGGCACCAAAATGTAGGGGCGTGTGGTTAGCTTTTACGGTAATAATAAGAAAGTATTAGACTGAAACAAAATTATTAAAAGAGATAATTTCCTCACTTTGATTATACCGAAGTATTTACTATTTTATGGAAAGATGAGGGTGAACAATACAAGCCACTATTTGAGTTCTCCAAAGAATCAAAATATATTAAATAAAGAATAGCATATAAATATAACCTTATAGTAATGAACCTTCTGAGAGGTTATAACAGAATGAGACTAATTTGATACACTTTAAACCTGAAAAGAATACTACTTTAGGGACTAACTTTAAATCTAAGGAAACAAACATTAAATTATTGATAAAGATGTGATAAAAACAAAGAAACTTTAACTTTATGAAATATGACTTTGTTTGGATTGAAAACTTTAGCGGCAAGTCAATAATACATATACACTAAATAATAATTGAAATGTCCTATATCATGAGTACTCATTTAATACGTAGATAACGCTAGCATTATAATAAAGAAAGAGGTACCTTCTAGCAAACTATACTTTCCATGCGGCGGGTTTTCTTTCACGTGTTATTTGTGTTCCACAGTAGATTTCTTCTTCTCGCTGGTGCAAAATAATAGCGTATCTTCGATGCGGGGATCCTTTCTGAATACAGGAGCGGCGGGAGCAGAACAGTGTTCACCATTCTTTGCGGAGCACGACCCAATAACGTGCTTTTCACTCGAGCGATAGAATCCAACTCATTGGCCGCTCAGATCAAGCGGGCGTTTTCTCCTGTAGGCCAGCCCTGCAGTTTCCGCTATTGGCCACAGCCTTGGTGACCCAGCCAGGCCGTGCGGCCGGTTAGTAAACTAAGAAAGCGCGGGAGATACAACTGAACAGTTACTTATGACTTAACCTTATTCTTCTTTGAACAGTAATACCAGACCCTGAATAGGACGAATATGCGAATACTCCAATTTCATATAAACAGAAAATATAATAATTACATTATTTAAATTTAAGGAATTCATTTTCAGTACTGAGATAACTCGAAACTAGGAAATCATAAAAAACAGATAAATCTAATAATGCTTAACTGAATTTTTATCTAAGCAGCTAGTGAGCAATGCCCTTAATTTTGAAATCATACATGGAGAATTGGAGTTCCATGCACCACAGACCATCAAAACTCCAAGGTACAACAGCATTCTGCCAGTGAACAGTTGGAAGATGCCATTGGTCCCCGAATATAGTATATTTTATACCCGTTTTGACTAGTATAGACATTACAACTGAATATACGTAACTCTCCCTACACTGGGGGGGGGGCTGAGCTAACTAAGCAGATTTCCCAAGCGATTATTTGACACACTATTGTTCTAGTCTCCCCATATCATTTATATATCTAAATAAAAATTCGATGTGGAGAAGTGGGGGTTTACTGACAGTACAAAACAAGAAAGTACGAATAACACGGTTAATATTTAAGCATCAAAATGGTAGATGAATAGAAGGACACTTGTAGAGCGTCAATAGTTTACCGCGATTGATTCTATACCATCTTTTGATAAAACTTGGATATTTTGAATTTTCGAAATCCCCTTCTAAACCTCCTCGTACGAATTCAACCACTAATGACTATGAACTTCAGTATTCAATAAAATGGTTAAATATAGTTTTTAGTACAGATCAACTAAACATTTTCGATTAAAGTAGTTAAATCGTTGTTCATGACGCCATCACCCAATGTACTTATTTGTGTTTATCTCACAAGTAAAAGTTCAATGAGAACAATACTTGGTATTTAAGCCTAGAATAATGTGCTTTAGGATATATCAGCTTATTTTTAATATGACAAGAATAAGAGTGGGAATATACTAAAGGGTGAAAACTAAAAAAATCATATATCTCGGTTAATAGTAAATATACTAAAAAAAACGTATATAACAGCGTATATAGAAAATTCAATTTTTAATAAGATTGGTTGTATACACTTTTTCGACCTGACGTATAATTTTGGAAATATTTTGAAATTCCCTCCTCTATCCCCATTCCCTTTCCCCTTGTCCCATTTCAGCTCGATGAGAAACTTGGCCTTTATTTTTACATAAAACGCTTAAATATCCAGTTTGTTTACGATTAAACAAAAGTTACGGCTGCTAGAGCGATAACAGACAAATATATATAAATGTAAAGCAAATCTGTACATTTTTTATTTTTTTTTCAAAATTTCACGAAACTTTGTTCCACATGGAATTGAAACGATATCAACCATCTTTAGCTTTTGAGTCTCTTTGTTACATTTTCACGCCTATATGGGTGAACCGAATTTTATGAAATTCAGTACGTGCATTACTATTAACCTAACTTAGACATTAGGGTAACTAAATATTCTAAGAGACGAACAAGATAGGGGGTTATAAGGGAGACCTGCAATGCAAAAAACGCGATATTTCGTTATCTATTGGTTTTCGGTAATTGTGGTCATAATAAAGTTGTTTATTTTTATATTTAAAGTAACTTTTGTCATATGCGCCTTTGCCGTTTACCGAAGTATAAATCAGATATCCACTAAACATTGTATTGTATAGGGAGCCAGTTTCATTAGTCACAAACGACTAAACTGAACACAACAAACTACCTATATGGGTTGGTATTGGAACCTCCTCGATTACAAGCTATATGAATATGAGTTTAAGCTATATAAGAACAGGAGCGAGGGTTATAAGGAAAGCGTGAAATGAAATGTCGTGATATTTGGTTTTCTATTGGCTTTTGGTCAAATGTGCACATAACCTACGTCGTTCAGTTCGTTATTTAGAGTTAGATTTTTTTCACACTTTTGTCGTTACAGTTTTGTCGTACAACGAAGTAAATCAAAATATACGATAAAAACTAAAGCGAGAGTCAAACATTTGTTGTTCACCAGTGGCTGCCCCTTTCTCGCTAAAAGCACACATAACAGAGTATACTACTTTACTCGTTTATTTGGGTTTTAAATACATTGAAAAAATAGAATAATAAAATACCAATAACAATAATACAATTCTACTAACCTATAATATTTAAAAGATACAATTAATAAGGGGGTACCTAACCCCTTGTATGCCCATAAAGAACATTATAAATAAAAGGTGCTAGCACCTAAAAAGGAGTTCTTAGCCTTAACCTAGCACGTGGCTCTCACAAAAAACAAAAAAAAGAATAATAAAAATAAAACAGAAGAGAAAAAAAAAGAAGAAAAAAAGACGCCTCATACATTGTTGTCTAAAAATAATGCATTCTGACCATAAATATATACTAATTAAAATAAAAAAAATAAAAAGACAAGCCATTCCTCCTAGAGACAACCTACTTAAAACTAAAACTACAAACAGAAATATAAAATACAGAGAAATATAATATATTAAAAAAAACACTTAATAATTAACTAAACAAAAAAAAACTTAAATAAATAAATAACCCTAAATAACTTCCAGGCCGAAATTGTCGCTCCACAGTCTTCGACCTGAAATGAGCACACCATAGATTCGTGACTCTTCCACCATAATTCTCGAGCCTATTCTACGCCTACTCATGGTCTGCCCCTGAGCGGCCCTGAAGCCTCGAGGAAAGGTACTGAACTTGGCTCACACGAACCAGAGCACTTTGATGGAGATCCACTCCAGTGTAGCCTGACTCACTCCCAGCTCTCGCAGCCCATCTGCACTCTTCTTGCACCAAACGCCTTTGTAAGGCAGGGTAACCGGCAGAACCCTCACCAAGCCTGAATCCACATCAGCGAGCTTGGCAACAGCCATCTTCAACTCCAGCTGATCATATTTGCTTCTCTTCCTAAAGAAGCTGTCTCCCAAGGGTCCCGCCGCGGTGACCACGTGCACGTCAATAATAGCGGCCTTGCCTTTACACTCCACGACCAAGTCCGGCCTAAATTTACCCTGTGGGGTAATAAGAACATTTTCATGCCACGTGTGCCACCCTCTCATGATGAAACCCCGCCTTACAAATCTCACTATCTCGTCGTGCCGGTATATCCTTAGCCTGCGAGTATATGGGCAGATGCTCATGATGTGAGCCATCGTCTCCAGGGAGTCACAACCATCTCGGCAAGTGGCGTTCCTCCTCCGCTCCGGCTGACCCGGGATGTCCTCATCCTGGTAGGGATTGCCCCTCCCACAATCCTCGAGAAAGCAACGAATTGCTTTCCCGACAATTCCCCCGCTCTTGAACCCATCCATGCTGTAGAGTCAGCCACCTTTCTACATTCACCCAAAACCTAACAGTCAACCCTTAAATACAGCTCATTCATACATGTCAAATTCACATCCAGGACATTCTCAGGTGGCACCAACCCCCCCACCAAGCCCTTGTCTCACCTTCCGCGTCTCTCCCCTCTCTCCCAATATGTGTCCAGCAAACCCTAACTGTTTAGCCCTAAGAAAGGGTATATTTGATGACATCGAAGGGATTCCAGCCCCACCATTCCTCCAACCAGTATGAATAGACGCATTACGCATTTGAATAAAAATGTATTGTTCACCAGTGGCTGCCCCTTTCTCGCTAAAAGCACACATAACAGAGCATACTATGGAAAATTGTGAATGCTAAGATTCTCCGTAGGGCATACGAAAGAATATTTTTATGAATGGTTATTAAATACATAAAATAGATAAATTTTATGTTTTTAGAGATGCTTTTGGGAATAGAAATTGTGAATATTACATAGCTTATAATATAAATTATATTGAATAATAACCACTTAACGATTAGTCTGACAAACTCAGCAATAATTCATAAATTGCCCCGAAAGCTGTTAAATTTAATAAAGGTAAACACTTCTCTAGCAAACCTACCTCAGTAATGGTTATTAATAATGATCAATGAATGCTAGCCATGATTCTGATTCATATTCTCCATGATATCTACAACAGTGCAGACGGGGGATAAGGAACTTTTCTTTAGTCTTCAGGGGTAAAAACTTCTATAAGTACACTACACTTTATGTGCCAAATATTCAGATATATGCCCTAAACATTGGATACGACGAAATGTAAAACCATTGTGGATAGCAAAGCGTTGTCAAAAAAAATGCCTTCTCCATTCAGACTCTTATGATATGATTTCCCGAGCGAAGCAGGGTACCTTGGTTTGTATATATATAATTTTGAACGGACCTCATTTTCTTCATCCCGTAGGTAGGATCAATGGACATTTGAGAAAATGTTTTGAAAAATTTTGTCATGAGTGCAACCTCAACAGCAGATTTTCCTCAAGGGAAATTTGCTAATAGATATGATCTAGTACAGATCATATAGTACTGTTAATGAGCAACGATTTTGGGCAAATTTGGATTGTTTTGTCAGAGAATTATTACTACTCTACTACGACCTAGGATTTTTCTTAATTTAGGGTATAGACTGTTACCCCAACAATTAATACTTACAACGTTATTGAGGGGATGAGAGAGGTATAGAGCCGACTGCATGTTGATGAGGGAAGTTGTTTGAAATGAGCTTTGAGGTCATGTTGTCTGGGCCAGTCTATTGATTGACTCCATCTAGAAAGTTAGTTAAACATACCTCTAAGTTGGCTTATTTCGTAGCTCTATGCAACCATCGACCCCCCCCCCTCCCCACTGCTCTTTACAATAACACCCACACCTCGCCTCTCTCTATTTATAGACAGCCACAAACAGTTTCTCCCGCTCGCCCTTACACAAAAGGATTAACTCAAACGTAAATGACAAAGGATGTTAAATTAGTTGTTTTAGTCAATAAATGAGCATGATGTATTATAATTTTCATTAAACAATTGGAGCCACTAACATCTGATCATTTGCTTAGTTTAGCACAGACTGAAGTTGTAAGTCAATAGTCCTGGTGCAAGGCTTTTTTTGAAATGCAATAATAACTTTTAGCTCTTTTAATAAGTTTACCGTTTTACGCAGTTATTTTCGAATAGTTTGTGTTATAATTATTTATACATTGTTATGTTTGTGTTGATTTTCTTTCCTTCATATCTTCTATATATCTCGTTTATACTTCGATGCACATCAAAAGTGTATATAACAAAAGTTACTTTAAAACAGCTTTTGCAAGGTGCATATTTCAGAAAAAACAATAAGAAATGAAATAACGCGATGGATGACTTCATTCCTTTCTTACTCCCTTCTTAGGGATCGATTATAAATGGCTTATTTCCTTGATATTTTAATATATTTGGAAATTCGCCAGGGTGATACCATATTTCGTATTCCAAGACTGACTCAAAATGATCAACTTGAATATAATTTGAATTAATAGAATTTTTAAGAAGATAATATTGGTCAACAAGCTATGTGCTAATAAATCGAGGGGGACTATTTTAGCTAGAACGCAGCCTGCATCATACGAAACTGTTTTAAAACCCATTGAGTTTAGATTGCCAACAGTCTTTCAGTCTTTTTACTCGCAGTAACTTCTTTAAGTTATGTTGTTTGTTTAGTCCAGTGTGCTAAATGTTTACTCCAATATATTATACTATATTTACATATATATATATATATATATATATATATATATATATATATATATATATAATACATGCATATAGTTTTTAACGGACCTCATTTTCGTCATATCCTAGTGGTGAATGTTTCAAGAGTTTTTTCGTAAGTAGCGACATGAGTACAGCCTCAATAGCAGATTCCCCCCCAAGAGAAATCTGCTAAATCTATTTAATGTTTGGAAACGCAGAGGGAATCCGAAGCACAATACAAAATATGACGAGCCTAGTAGAGTAGGGGATGTAATTCTTGCAATTTACAAACGTGCAATGTGTGTCTGCTGTAGAGCTGGGAGCTGTAATACTGTAGCAGCCTGTAGGGGAGCAGTCGACCTTTCCTAAGGATTTAGGGAATAAATATGGCGCGCCTTATACGGGCTCCTCCTCGTCCCTTTATACCCCATACAACTTTATTCACCATAATTTAATTCTGGCAATAAGTTTCCTCCAACACTTTCGCGACTCGCATTTAACTATGTTTTTTTTTATTGCGTAAAATAATGTTATTCGTACCAAGTCTCGGTTTGCCAACGTGGATAGGACATTGGTTCAATTTCCACACAGGAAAGCTTTCCGTGTTGAATTCCTTGAATTCAAGTAACCTGGCTGCAATATGGCTGGGTAATCAAAAGGTTCCTTTGTCATGTATTTGTTAATGATTCTGAAAGGAAAGGATCTAGGCTTTATTTATTTTGATGCTTTTCATAGTATAAGCGAGTGGCCATAAAGGAGACGTGACAATAGACGAGACGAAGTTGTACTAAAGAGACTTAACATAGGATAGGACACTCATATTTAACGCACTCATACCTCAAGACGAGAACAGAAAGAATTCTCTGCAGAACATGCCATGAACCATTAAGAATTAAACACATACTGACTAATTTCAGGAACATTGAATACTTAGAGACCTCACACAACATATACGAACGTCTTGCAGATAAGAGCCCACATAGCGATAATACACTAAACATCTTAAAAAATTTAATTCGTTTTACCAAATTTATCTTCCCTTCTTTTTTATTTTCACTTAGTGAGAAATTTATTATAATTTTAGATAATATAAATGTACTAAAATATAAGAATACAATATTATTATTATTTTTTAAATAAAACCATTTTAATTTTTTGTTTTTAATAATAGTCCAATGTTTATTCGTTGTTTTAGCAGATTTCCCTTAAGGGAAATCAGCTATTGAGGTTGTACTCATGATGCGATTTTCGAAATTTTTCTTCAAATATCCATCGATCCTACCCAGGAGATGACGAAAATGAGGTCCGTTCAAAACTGTATATATATATATATATATATATATATATATATATATATATATATTTGTCTGTTACCGCTCTAGCGGTCGCAATTTTTGTTTGATCGTTACCAAACTCGATATTTAGTCGTTTTATGTAAAAAGAAAGGTCAAGTTCGTTAACGGCTGAAATCGGACCAGAGGGAGGGGGGGTTTAGAGGGGAGGATTTTCGAAAATTCGGAATATCTCCGTTACTATACGTCGGATCGAAAAATATTACAGAATCAATCTTATTGTAAATTAAATTTACTATAAATATTGTTCTATACATTAATTCTCTATCTTGAATATTAACTGAGATATTTGCATTTGTATTATGCATGTGCTCGGCAGCAGTGGCTATGTTCGGACTTTCCGCCGTGAGCTCTGGCGGCCGTTTTTGTAACTATTCGTCCCTCGTGAATAGGTTTAGAGGTTTCTTACTACTACAGCTGTTATTAGGCAGATTTCTCTATTGTAAAACATCACGTGGGAAATCTGCTTAGTTTACGCAGCCCCTGCGTGACGGACTTTTTATTACTTGTATTTAATGTTTATTTATCGTGTTTAATTTTTTTGTTGGTGCAGTTCTTTGTTGATTTTCCATAATTTAGTAGTTATTTTACGTTGTTAAATTAAGAGTCAAATTGCCTAGTTGCGGGTTCTCCTGTATAAATAATTAAAAGTAAAAAAATCTATTAGTAAATTTAAATTTGTATGTTAACAGATTACACCCCTCCCCATCATTTCGGTACAATTTGTAATAGTGATGGAAAATCGATTATTTGGTAGTCGATATCGATACTGATTGACATGATGTGTCTCACTGCGGGCTAAGGACAATTTGTGGATTGTCGTTGAAACTGAATGGGCCCGCTGTAGAACTTTCTCTAGGAATATATCTGAGGTGTGACTGGCCTATTCTTGGAGGCTGGTACATATTAGCCGTGGTTTGGGGTGTTTAATGGAGCACATCTCATATTAAGTATCACCTCCGTTTTTTTGTCGTTTTTCCCATCATTTATGTTTTTCCATGTTAAAATTAAAAAATTGTTGCCCAGATCCGTGACATTACAGATAAATACGTCCCCCTAATAAACCAAGCGTTCTGTTGGGAGATAAAAGCTTAGATCGCACCTTTGGGCATTTTTTTTACTTTTATTTGTCGCAAGTTTTTCTCCGCCAGAATTATCCAAGGGCAGTAATATAATATAAGCATGAGATATGTAGCGTTACGTAAATAAAGTTATTTCCTTTAACTGGTATACAAAAAACATTAGCTAACATTCGTCTTTGTATATGTTTGACACCTTTTCTAAAGTATAAGGATCAATAAGAAGGCCAAGTCCTCTACTGGTTTTTAATATAATGCAGAGTGCACTTTCGGAGTCAACGCTCCATCCTCAGTGCCTGCTGATTAAAGCTGCGTTGCCTGGACCACGACTGCCGGGCGACTTTTCTAAAGTGTTTCAATGCAATTTTTGTCGAGCTCGGTCCGTGTTGCTATGTGTTTAATATATTCAAGTTCTGTACAATGATTACCTTATTATTTTCAGGTGTGTATACAAAGGTCAAATATTTACGCTAAATCGTACAGAGATAGAAAGTATTTCATCTATTTCGGAAAATGTATCCTAACCCGACCTTTCGGAACTCAAAATACATACAAAAAAATAGCCTGCCCTTCTGTAGTTAAACATCCCTTGTCCGTTACTCTAAGGATGAAAATCATTTCAATAAACCAAATTAGGTGCGAAACTTCTAATTAAGAATAGGCCGTGAATGCTATAAAGTTGCTGCTAAACATACGCCGAAGTTAACATACTCCAAACACGGACAAAGGCTTTCTCCGTTAGAAGAAGGGATGTGTTTGTAAAGGTTCTGTTCCCTTACAAAACGGTAAGCAAACTCATTGAACGGAATGTAATATGACTCTAAATAAAGACAATTTAAAAGAAAAGAAGAATATATATAATATATAAGTCTACTGTACGAGTGTATGTCACTGAACTCCTCCTAAACGGGTTGACCGATTTGAATGACTTTTTTTGTATGCGTTTGCTTGACGCCCTGAATGGTTTAGATTTAGAAATCAGCCCAGCAGATGGAGCAGGAGTGGGGGTTGTAAGAGAGGGCCAAAATTAAAAATAGCGATATTTCGTTTCCTATTGGGTCTTCACAATATAAATAGGCACAAGATAAAAGTTGTTTATTTTGTTATTTAGAGTAACTATTATTATATTCACTTTTGTCGTATAACAAATTATAAACGAGATATACACTAAAAAATTAAAGTGGGAGCCAACAATTTTATTGGGTACTAACGATTGAACAGAACTTAACAAATTAAGTCTTCCATGATTATAAGCTATATTACATTTTTAATATAGCACTTTAAAAAACTCTGGGAAGATTCAGTAAATCTTTAGGTGCAGGAAAATTTGTGTTGGTTTCGCAAATAATTTGAAATCCTATTTAAGTCAGTTGAAAGACCCAGTAAGGCTGCCCGACAAGTCAGGGGTATACCAAATTGACTAAGGGGGAATGTGGCGCGTTTTATTTGGGTAGAACGTTCAAACAATTATGGAAAAGGTGCCAGCAGCATTTATATAGAACGGACTCAACGTTCCTCCAGCATTGGAAAAAAAACGATATCAGAATGACTCACACGAAGTAGATATATTGGTTGTAGACCGTGACCATAAACGAATTCAAAAAATGGAACCCGTTAACATTGAGCTGGAGGGACAGAGGGGAATCTGCCTAAATGTGCAATGGGAAGTGCAGAGTTCTGTCCTGCTGAGTAGGCCAGGCTGTCTCTCTGCTAGTCGCCAGTAATGGCCCCAAAGCTCCAACATCTAATATACAACAATGGTAGGAACTTGGTTAAATAGTACACATTTTAGTGGATTTCCCTTAAGGGGAATCAGCTATTGTGGTTGTACTCATGACGGAATTATCGAAATTTTTCTTCAAATGTCCATCGATCCTACCTAGTAGATGACGAAAATGAGGTCCGTTCAAAACTGTATATATATATATATATATATATATATATATATATATATATATATATGCCTGTTACCGCTCTAGCGGTCGTAATTTTTGTTTGATCGTTACCAAACTCGATATTTAGTCGTTTTATGTAAAAGGAAAGATCAAGTCCGTTAACGGCTGAAATCGAACCAGTGGGAGAGGGGGGTTTAGAGGGGAGGATTTTCGAAAATTAGAAATAGCTCCGTTACTATACGTTGGATCGAAAAATTGTACAGAATTAATCTTATTGCAAATTAAATTTACTATAAATATTGTTATATACATTTATTCTCTATCTTGAATATTAACCAAGATATTTGCATTTTTATTAAATCTGGGCGGCTAACGGACGAAGTGACTTTCCCGCCAAAAGCTAGTTGCCCTTTGCCGTAACTCTTCGGCTCTCGTATGGAGATATCTCTATTGTATAACTTCACGTGGGAAATCGGCTTAGTTTACGCAGCCCCTGCGTGACGGACTTTTAACTATACAATATGAATGTTATTTGTGCTCAAAATATGTGTATATTTATTTGGGTATTAACTGATTTTTACTATATTTTAAATTAATTAAATTATGTTTTATTAGTTTAGATGATTGACTGTGATTAAATCAGAATCCATAAAAAGGCCTTGCCCACTACTACTGTTTTAATTTATGCAAAGTGAACTTTCAGAGTTAGCACTGCATCGTAGGTGCCTGATTAGGGCAGTGACCAGCATTTCGCGAGGAAAAGTGATTTGTAAGACTGATTTTAGTAATATTATTTAGGTTAAAACATTTCAAATGTACGTTTTTGATACATCACATAGCCTTAAACATGTTTTTTGGGGGTTTTGTTGTTAGCACCTGATGATTGCATGTTAGTCCGAAAGACCTTGTGTTTTAATAAAGGCATTGGTGGGAAGACTTCCTGTTATTAAGACCTGTTTACCAGATTTGCACTACCATATCCACAAACGAATTATATGTGTGTGTGTGTGTGTGTATATATATATATATATATATATATATATATATATATTATGTACCAACTCAGTCTCATCGATAGTTCTCGTGAATTATGACTAACACAGAGTTCCTTACCTTGTGCAGTAACACCCATGGAATAAAAGATCTAACACATAAAAAGGCTTAAGAATAATACATTTTAGGGCACACACATACATTTTCACACAACCAAAACCTTAGCGACACATGGGTGCTCTCTACTGAAAATAATTCAAAATATATTTATGAAACTCTTTGGAATCGAAAGTTTCTGTCATTTATTTATGTTGGAGTATAAATCAGAAAAATTAAAAATTTCAAGTTACGCCACAATTTCTACCAAAAAGCGATACTTCCAATATATTTAGCCATTTTCATAAATTTGATTAGAAGTCTACTTTCACCACAATTTCCAAAATTGATTTCTATATCTACTAACCTAGAAAATTTAAGCTTGATTTCTTCATTAGCAAACATAACTTCTAGCATTGACTTCTACTATTACTAGCCAAGGAGTCCACCTGGTTCTGGATATGAAAAGCCCAATACCATTTTTTAATGTCCGCATATGCTTCTTAGAGAAACTTTTTCGTTCTAGAGACTAGTAGCAGTTATTCTATATTTTAGAATAGTAATTTTTATCTTCGGCAGTGCCTGTGGCGTGGAAGTAAGAAGAGGTGCAGGTTTGAACCCTGCCAAGGGAGGACATTAGTTCACGAGTTCGCTAACAGTGAGTACTAGTGTCGCAGTGCTTATGGATCAGTGGGAGTCTAAAGAGTGTAATACGCCTGACAGCCCTTCTGGATGAGTAACGATTACGACTCTCTTAAATCCCGTCCACTGGCAGGCTGACAGCGTGAACTGGCCACCGACGCTCCGGTTAAAATGGGACCCTCCACTCTACTGGAGACAATTCACTCCAGTTCCTCCTTGGATAATGGGGGTTGTAGATAGAACTGATCATACACTAAAAACTCAGACCACAAATCCATCGAGTCGCTCGGGGGTGGCTAAGGATCTTAACTGTCTGTAATGCCAACCGAAAAAAAAAATTATTATATTCAATAACACTAGCAGCACTAGATTTTCCTCGACCTATGTATTTTATATAGGTAATAAACATGACTAAACAAACTGATGGGATGAAAACAAACTAAATCAATTTAAAACTAACCGTGATGTAATACAAAATGTAATAGTGCAATCAACCGGAACTATTAAATCAGGGTGACAAGGATTTATCTCTGTGATTTGTCAATATACTATCTGAAATACACTTTTTTTTACTGCTCGACCTTAAGGCACGTTATGAAATTAGTAACGACTGAAATACAAATGGTCTGACATTTCCGTTTAAATAAAGGTCAAAGTATGCTTGAGTTTAATAGCTCAGAAAAATAAAAAGAGATATTAAATTTTTAAAGAGCCTTCAAATGCAACGAGAAAAATGCACTTAGCTTTTTTTATGGATACTCCACCTTCAATGAAACAACCACCACCTTTCGCACAATAAAATGGCATTGCTCCTTGTTTTAAGAATGATTGTTATATATGGGACATTAAGAAATTATTTCATTCTGTGGTTTAAAAAATGTGATATAAAAATATAAAGTACATAGAATAATTATGAGTAATAATTATGTAAGAGTCACCTCAATACATTTTCGGGTATTTATAAAGAGATGAATTGTTCAGGTGTATAAAAAAGCTACGTAGATCCTGTCTTTGATTTGTTGCGAGACATTTTGGATCGGTTTAAAACGTCACCTTCAGAGCAAAATAAATTCTCCTGAAATATATGAACACTGATGTTTCGTAGGACATTTATTTTAAGTTTTTAAATAATTTTATATCCACAATGATAAAAAAACAAAATGAGATTTGTTTCAAAATGTCTTCATTAACACAATTTTTTTTATTCTAACTTCATTAATACTTTTTTTTAATATATTTTCTTTATAATAATAAATTTCATGGAAAGTTATTAATGCATTTGGTGATTATTTTGAATATTGTTGATATAAAATTATTTAAACGTTATTAAAAAAAAAAGACATAGGGAACCTCACTCGCTAATTTGTATCAACGGATTTTACTCACCTGAAGAGTTAATGCACGTGGGAAAGTTACACAACAAAGAAATACATACAATTTTTATAACTTTTAAAATTCCTTAATAGCAAGTTAAGCTTAAAATAATGGCTAGGTCAAATTACATTTACTGAAGCCTTTCTATATTAAATAATAATTTCCAGCAATACTTAGTAATTTTACAGCAAAAAACAACTCTATCATCCTTAGAGCAAAAAAGAAGAAGAAAATGCTTCATTAAAGAAATAAGAAGTGTGGCTACTCACCGATGGTGAGATGAACACAGCTAAATCATTAATCACATGCCATTTAGGAAAAAAAAAAAAGGTAATGTTAATGATATAAAGTTTAGTTAAAAGTAATACGCTTGTGACAAAAATTAATCCAAAAGATATAATAAGAATATAAAGTAAAAATATGAGTAAAAACAAATCCAAAAAGAAAAAAAAACAATAATTAAAAAAGTTATATGTATATATATTAAAAAAAGACAAAAAAGAAATATTAATAATAATTTAAACCTATATATAAATGTGTATTGACTATTTCTAACTTATTCAAGAAAATTGATTCAGTTAGAGGAAGAAAGTTTTAGTAAAAAAAGTAAATCATCTGGAATTCATGTGTTAGCATGTCATGTACTAACATTTTGAATATTTGGACTTCTACTTCCTCTTTTAAGAAATTTCTAATCTTTTGATACATGAAATATTGTAAATAGGTTTACTTACTTACTATTTATAATGTGTATTTTAAAAATAAAAAAAAAGCTTTCGAAAAATTATAGTTTTTCTTTTTTTTTAGTTTTATTTGTTCAACTACAATAAGTCAAGTCGACTGAGACCAATGCTTTAGGAACAGCAGTGTAAAAATTATTTGGGAGGTAGATAAGTTTCATCAGATTTCCCTTCAGGGAAATAAGCTAAGGAAGTTGTACTCATTACGCGATTTTCGGAAATATTCTTATAATGGCAATTGATCCATCAATCCTACTCAGGGGAGGACGAAAATAAGGCAGTAAAACAATATATATATATATATATATATATATATATATATATATATATATATATGTCTGTTAAAACTTTATCGGTTGAAATTTTTCATTGATTGTTAGCAAATTTGGCAGTTTACACGTTTTAAGGAAAACTAATTATCAAGTTCGTTAGCGGCTGAAATCGGACCAGTGGGAGGGGAGGGGTTTAGAGGAGGGAATTTTGGAAATTCAAAGTATATCCAATTATATGAATTGGATTTAAAACTATATAATACCAATCTTATTGCAAATTTAGTCATCTGCAAAGGTTTTTACATTATTTTCCTCTAACTTGAATATTAATCGAGATAACCGTAATTTTTAAGTTTCAGCCTTCAGAAAACCCCACTCATACTCATTCCTCATTAACAATAAGTTATTATTTTCTGGACCACTTAATTCTAAGCTTATTTACCAAATATTGTTTTCAAGACACTATTTTGGTATGCGAGATTCGTTCTAATTCGTAGTGTGATGACATCAGCAATTTAGATTTTACTTTTTTGTCTAGAAAATGTTAATTCGAAATATTCCTATACTCGATATGTATCATATATATAAAATTTTGAACGTATCTCATTTTCGTCATGTTTTAAATAGGATCGCTGGACATTTTCCGAAAATCGCGCCATGAGTACAACCACTTTAGGGATGTCTGCTAAAACATAAACATATATAATAAAAATTTGTATACTAGTTTGAGATGACATGTCGGCAATCAATTTTACAAAAGCAGTTTAACTGATGAAAAGCTACCCCTGTAATAAAAAGGGTTTATGGACTTAGATAAAAATGAAGGTGGAGAACCACTGTTAAAAGGAGACCTACTGGACAGAGAGCTGTCCCCTTCCAGCCAGTAGGGGACCGACTAAAATATTCAGCTGGAGGCCACCTACACAGCACATGCAGTATTCAGAGGCATGGGCCAACACCTTGCCTGGATATCCAGGGCACCGTATACACTCCCAGGATCAAGGATACATCCAGCATGTTCCCTCTTACAATAAACAGGATCTCGTAGCTGCAATGATTGTATATTTCATAAGGAACAAGGTAATATTAGCGCTGACAAGATAAATGTTATCTACGAGCTTTGGCAGATGGCTGTTCAAATGATAAATTGGTTATCAAATTATTAAATGAGATCCGTTAACAAGGTGCACAATTTAAGTACAATTTATGTGAAGTTTGCAATGACCCTGGTGATTTAAATTTATCTTTTATTAAAGGGGGTAAGAGTGAAACAATATAAAAACTAATAGTTTCCTATAAAGTTCTTTAGTATGCTCTACTTGACTTGATTCATTCTCAGGGGCTATTTCGATGGGTCTGCCCTATTTGAAGACTATTCAAACATTAAATGAATTATACCAGGCGGTAATAATGTCAAATATCGCGGTACTTGATCAGCTGATCCGATAAAAATCGATAGTGTTATTCTCTTGATCAATGGATAACAATATTTATTATTCTATTAAATTATTTTAAATCAGATTTTTTTAACAGCTTCATGTTACTCCAATAAAAGTTGAGGCAATTTTAAAATAATTTAAGAAAAACTATATCCAATCAATGAAAATATGAAACATCGCAATTTCTTGAAAGAACTTTCCAATTCCAGGAGTCGGAAGTTTATTAATAAGGTGATTAAGCATTATCATTATTCGAGACAGTCATTTAGTTAGCCTATTTTTTTGTGATAGAGAAATATTTATCTATGAATGACTCTTTATAAATTGAGTTATCCCATATCACAATCCTTCTTAGTTTTATTTTTATAAACCTTTCGATGACCATGATTTTATGTAGTTATTAATTAAAGCCCACTTATAGCAGATTACCCTCAAGGGAAATCAGCTATTGAGGTCGTACTCATGATGCGATTTTCGAAATTTTTCTTCAAATGTCCATCGATCCTACCTAGGAGATGACGAAAATAAGGTCCTTTCAAAACTATATATATTCATATTGTCTGTTACTGCTCTAGCGGTCGCAATTATTATTCAATCGTTACTTATCAAACTCAATATTTAGTCGTTTTATGTAAAAAGAAAGATCAAGTTCGTTAACGGCTGAAATCGGACCCGGGGGGGGGGTTAGTGGGGGAAAATTTTGAAAATTCAAAATACATATCTCCGTTACTGAAGGTCGGATCGGAAAAACATATAGAATCAATCTTTTAGAAAATAAAGTTAACTATAAATATTATTATATACACTGATTCCCTATCTTGAATATTACCCGAGATATTTTTATTTTTCAGTTTTCAGCCTTCAGCAAACCCCCACTTCTACTCATGTTACATAAACAATAGTCAGTTATGTAATAAACCACATCATTCGAAGCTGAAATACCAAATATTGTTTTCAAAAGACATCTACCATACGAGATACAAGCAAATATGTTCTGGTGACTCCTCCCCTACTTAGGTTTTTGGACTACTTAAATTTGATTGAAACCGATAAGAATTATTCTGATTCATTATAAATTACAGTACTTGGTATAGTAAATAGTTTTCAATCAAATTATTACGTAATATTCAGATATATTACAGTAATTGTTTTTTTTTCCCCCGGTAAGAAGTATTTATTAATATTTATACACTTAATATTCACGGCGGTGTTGCGTTGCCGGTATGTAGATTTATCTATTGTTAAACTTCACGCGCTGAATCTGCTTAGTTTACGTAGCCCCTGCGCAACGGATCCTTTTGAACAATTTTACAACTAGATGTTGCCTTAAATGCACCATTGGAAGTTGTGAATAGGTATAAAATGCATACACGTATAGTGCAGGTGAAGAGCCCAAGTGTTAATTCAGCCAAGTCCGATTCTGCTGACTCCACCTCGCGTCGAATTCCAAACATCGCACGAGCTTTAATTAAAAATTCCTCCCTGACAGGAGTAGCAACCCGCCATTATTGCTGTCCTTCCACAACTGAATTTACATTTGAAAAATCCAAGACCCTATTACTTCCCGAGAGGCATTTCCTGGCCAGTGAAAAAACAGCTTAATATGGTTGGAACGAACAACGCTTGCAATTTTAAAGTATAAAAATGCAGCAAGATCCTATGTTTCACAATGTATCTATTCTTCAGTAAATGCCAAATGTTTTTAGATTGATTAAATATACTGCATGTGAACTTAAACCTATATTAATGAAACATGGCATTATAAATCTATTAAATGTACTCATAATAACAAAAATAAAGTTCATCACGCAGGGGTTGTGTAAGCTAAGCACATTTCCTGTATTTTCTATTTCTATACAAAATCGAGGAGTGGAATGTGTTTTGTTAGACACTTCAAGAATTGTCCGTAAATTCTTCAATTCCCATTAAAAAATAGCAAAAAATAAAAACATATGGCTTTCGAGTAAGCCCGACGCAAAAATTATATCCAGTTAAACCTAAGAGTTAAGAAATAAAATAATAATAATGCATATACTACTAGTCGTAACCGTTTTAGCCCTGGCTGAACTACAAGAATAGGATACGTAAGTTGAACTATAAAAGAAATTAAAAACTGTAAATAAATGTATTAACATGTAAATAGCAAATAGGTTAGTATAATATAATTACTGTTTATTAAGTACTAAAAAAATCATAAGTACAAAGTAATCATAACCTACCGTAACCTAAAGTAACCTACCTACCTACCCATTGTGCTATTATGGCTAATTGGGACTGGTTATCTACATGTTACCATCCTTTTATAGCCAGGGTGTGAATAAACACATTATTATTATTATTATTTATTGAAGTCCACTTTTAACAGATTTCACTTAAGGGAAATCAGCCATTGAGGTTGTACTCATGACGGAATTTTCGAAATTTTTCTCCAAATGTCAATCGATCCTACCTAGTAGATGACAAAAATGAGGTCCGTTCAGAACTGTATGTATATATATATATATATATATATATATAAAAATATATATATATATATATATATATATATATATATATATATATTTGTCTGTTACCACTCTAGCGGTCGCAATTATTGTTTAACCGTTAACTAATCGATATTTAGTCGTTTCAAGTAAAAAGAAAGATGAAGTTCGTTAACGGCAGAAATCGGACCGAGGGAGGGGGGGGGGTAAATGGGGAGGAATTTCGAAAATTCGAAATATCTCCGTTACTAAACGTGGGATTGAAAAATTGTATAGAACAAATCTTAATGCAAATTAAATTTACTATAAATATTATTATATACATTTACTCTCTATCTTGAATATTAACCGAGATATTTGCATTTTTATTAAATCTGGGCGGCTAACGGACGGGTGACTTTCCCGTCAAAAGCTAGTTCGGCCGTTCCCTTAACTGCTTGTATCTCGTGAAATTTCTCTATTGTAAAACTTCACGTGGGAAATCTGCTTAGTTTTCGCAGCCCCTGCGTGACGGGCTTTTTGCTACTATGGCTAATTGACATGGTTAAGGGGTAATGGACGGGTTATTTTTAGGTTACTGCGCTTTTCTAGCCAGAAGTAAGGAATTTATTTATTTAGTTCATCAGGAAATAAATTCCTATTGGCCCAGGCGGGAATCGAACTCGCCAATCCAGGTTCGCCATGTAAGATTAAGGCCAAACCTTTAATAATTCCTCACTAAATAAATTCGTATTGTGATCAGGTCAAAATCGAACTCACTGCTCTTAAGTTTACGAAGTTACAATTCTTTTTCTATGTAACTTCTCTAGAAAATGAATTACTTGGCCGACATTTCCATTACGTTTTGCGTTTGTCTTTCTGCTTAAACTGTATTAGGTATTGTGAATTTGATAAGTACCAAAACTTAGAGAGAGAAAAAGACGTCCGATTCTTCACAATTTTTTTATTTCAGAGCTAAGCGCTTTCGAAGACTATTGGCTCCATCTTCAGAGCTACTTGCATGCGCTCATTTAGAAAGACAGCAAGTGGCTCTTTCTCTCTCCAAGAACACAATGTTCTTCACTTCCAATAACACTGCTGTGAATAAATACCAAAACAGTGTATACTTCTGACGCTGAAGATGAATGTTCTCATTTATTGGAATCTGCATAATTAAATTTCCTGGACATAACATTGGGCCCTTGCACTCTTATTAGTGACAAGAGAATAAGATATAATAACGCATTACTATAATTTACCACACAACCGTTTTAGCAGATGATGCGAGTTTCGAAAAATTTCTTCAAATGTCCATCGATCCTATCCAGGAGATGACGAAAATGAAGTCCGTTCAAAATTATATATATATATATATATATATATATATATATATATAGATATATATATATATATATATATATATATATATATATATATTTGTCTGTTAACGCTCTAGCGGTCGCAATTCTTGTTTGATCTTTACCAAACTCGGAATTTAATCGTTTTATGTAAAAAGGAAGATCAAGTTCGTTAATGGCTGAAATCGGACCAGTGGGAGGGGGAGTTTAGAGGGGGGGATTTTTGAAAATTCAAAATATCTCCGTTATTATGCGTCGGATCGAAAAATTGTATAGAATAAATCTTATTGCAAATTATATTTACTATAAATATTGTTCTATACATTTATTCTGTATCTTGAATATTAACCGAGATATTTGCATTTGTATTCTGCGTGTGGTCACCAGGCTATGTTCGGACTTTCTGCCGAGAGCTCTGGTGGCCGTTTCTATAACTATTCTCCCTCGTGAATAGGTTTAGAGGTTAGGTCAACTGTTTTTTGGGGCTAGAAACTACTGGGTTATTACGCCCTAAATAATGTTTTAGGTTTAGAGGTTTCTTACTACTACAGTTGTTATTAGGCAGATTTCCCTATTGTAAAACTTCACGTGGGAAATCTGCTTAGTTTACGCAGCCCCTGCGTGACGGACTTTCTATATATATATATATATATTTGTCTGTTACCGCTCTATCGGTCGCAATTTTTGTTTGATCGTTACGAAACTCGAAATTTAGTCGTTTTATGTAAAAATAAAGATCAAGTTCGTTAACGGCTGAAATCGGACCAGTGGGAGGGGGGGTTTAGAGGGGAGGATTTTCGAAAAATCAAAATATCTCCGTTACTATTCGTCGGATCGAAAAATTGTATGAAATCAATCTTATTGCAAATTACATTTACTATAAATATTGTTCTTATACATATTTCCGTATAATGAGTATTAACCGAGATATTTGTATTTTTTGTAATGAGTTTCCGCTTTCAGTAAACCCCTACTCCTACTAGGGACATATTAATAATAAGCTGATATCTAATGAACCACCTCATTATTAGGTTAAATACAAAATATTGTTTTCAACAAAGCTTTATTTTACGAGGAACAAACAAATACGTTCTGTTGAACCCCCCCCCCCCGTTTTTTTCTTGGACTACAAAAATCTGAGTGATTGAGATAGAAATTATTTAGATTCATTTCAAATTACTCCACTAACTATAATAAATAATTTCCAATAAAATTAATATTTTATATTCAGATATATTTCTTTAATTGTTTGTTTTTCCGGTCTATCTATCGATACTGCACTACAAGGTTGGCTAACCTGTTTGTTTACAATCCAGCTGTATTACGTTGTAGGTTACGTTCTATTATTAATTACAGTACTGGATACAATAAATAGTTATATGAATAAAATTTATAACTTATATTCAAATATATTTCCGTAATTGCTTTTATTTCCGGTAAAAGCTGGCTAACCTGATTGTTTAGAACTCAGACTGTTTGCTATCAGGAAGGTTCTTACCATTTGACTTGCCCTTTATTTGTTTACTTAATATTCACAGCAGTATTAAGTCTTACAAATAATGGATATTCTGTGGTACTATTTAGTGTTGGTGTAGTAAGTGTACAGAGCGCTGCTATCATTAGCGGTAAGTCCATTTTTTGTGTTCTTGTTGTTTTTTGAGATTGAATTGTTTTTAATTTAATCTCGGAGCCTAACGGACGAGAGTTACTTTCCCGCCAAAACCTAGTTCGGCCGTTTCTTTGACTGGCTCGGCTCTCGTGAAATTTCTCTATTGTAAAACTTCACGTGGGAAATCTGCTTAGTTTACGCAGCCCCTGCGTGACGGACTTTTTGGCTTTGCTCTCACTGTGATTAAATTTAAAGATTTTAGAAAGAAAAGCTCACTAAGAGAGTCTTTGACCAGCCATGCTCACAATGCACCTTCACAACTATTTCAGGGGTGTTCATAGATTGGAAACTATGTGCGACAGAGCGAGTAGCGGACAGGGGTAAACCGACTACAACATCAAATCAATAAAAGTTTCGCCTCATTTATGAAGCCTGTCGCTGAAGATAACTGCAGTATATCTAAAATGAAGTAAAGTAAATAATGGAGTACTTCGGTTCAATTCAAATTCTTATGTACGAGACTACATCCCTTGGAGGACCTGGGCCTTTTCCACCACCGTTTGTCTCAAATCTCGTCCAAATACGTGTACATTAACTCATTTTCTGTAAATATTCCTCTAAGCCAAAAAAAAAGTCCGTCACGCAGGGGCTGTGTTAACTAAGTAGATTTCCCACGTGCGTCACGTATTTTCATTTCTCTCAAAACGTAAAATGAGAAAAATATAGTGCTTCATAATATATCAGCTTATTGATAATATGACATCAGCAGGAGTGGGGTTCTGTTTAAGGTCGAATACTGTACAATGCAAATATCTCGGTAAATAATCGAGATAGTGAAAAAACGTTCATTACATCATTTATTGTACATTACATCTTCAATAAGACTAGCTCTATCCAAGTTTTGATCCGACGCATAATAACGGAGATATTGAGGATTTTTGAAATCCTCCCCCCTATGTGTCGAATTTTCCATGGTATTTACCAGTGGTCCCTAGAGCATTAACTGACACACATATATATATATATATATATATATATATATATATATATATATAGACACACACACACACACAATTTTTATCGGAATTCATTGTCGTCATCTACTAGGTAGGGTCGATGAACTTTTGAGGAAATTTCTGCACACAACCTCAATAGTTGATTTCCATAATGGGAAATCTGCTAACAAGAATAACCCTGTTTAAGTGTGCAATATATAACAGTTTACTGGTTTGCAATATTCAAGAAATGTTCTCAAGATAGTATTTTAATAAATAGGTAATTTTGGAATTAGAAAAGGCTTGTTAAAGTTTTGTAAAGCCTCTCATTCTATAAATGTCCCATGCTTTTCCATGATATTATGTTCATAAAATATTACATGTTCTTTTCTAAACATGTTTTCCAAATAAAATAATTTTTCTTTCTTGTTTGAATGATTCATTTTATTTATTTTATAATTCCTTAATTTATTTTAAAATAAAAATTTGCCATTTAACATGATAAATGATTCTTATTCATGGAGATTCCTAAATTTTACTCTTCGTTACTGCATGTATTATAATACTATATACATTATAGTTATGGCAGCATTTAAGTGTGTTCGAAGTACGTCACAATGATAAGTAACGTATGTAAATTGTATGCGACTGTACAGTTCCAAATAGAGCCAAGCATATGGGTCAAGTGTTTAAACAAAATTAAACGCTTTTTTAAAATTGTAGAGAACATCGACCATTTTAGGGGTGTGAATTGTATATATTAAAGTACATTTAACTGGTGTATACATAATGTAGACAGTATTTAATTTAAAACAAACTCATGTAATGTAACCAATTTCTTTATTTATAATTTTCTTTTATAACATATACACATTTCTAAATTTTTCTAAATATTTATTTTTAAACTTGGAATAAACAATGAAGGAGTACAATAACCATTCATTTTATTAGAAGATTTCCCTTAAGGTAAATCAGCTATTGAGGTCGTATTCATGACGCGATTTTCGAAAAATTTCTTCAAACGTCCATCGATCCTACCTTGGAGATGACGAAAATGAGGTCCGTTAAAACTGTATATATATATTTGCCAGTTAGCACTCTAGTGGTCGCAATTTTTGTTCTCTCACACACACACACACACACACACACACACATATTAAAAAATATTAAAGTATGGAATTAAATATTCTCAAACTGACCAATTCTTTTTTGAATATGTCAGAATCGAGGCAATATGTGGGCTACCCTCAGTCAGTAGTTTGTTCAAGTCGTGTGGAATCTTTAAGTAAGCTCGTAATCTGCATTCTGTTAGGTGTTTTATAGTTAGTCCTGTGTTGCAATGACTACAAGTAGGTTTGTCTTTTCTGTTCATTATGTAAGAATGTGTCAGGTATGTGTGTCCAATACGTAATCTTGTGAGGACGACTTGGTCTATTCTTGAATATACGTTCTGTTTCTTTGTCCATCCAGTAACATTGCGTTTTATTTCCAATAGTTTGTTGTCAGTACGTAACCAGTGTTTTTGGAGTTAGTGTAGTTATGTCAGTAGTAGTCATTTGTGTTGTTAGTTTTGCATGATTGTCGATATCAGTTATGTGTTATATTCAGATGTATATCAGTAATTGTTTTTCTTTCTGGTGAAGAATATGTATACCTGTTCAGCTCTCAGTGGTTGGCAGACCTATTTGTTTACAATTCATAAAACGTTTCCGTTGGGAGCTTATTAAAATTAACAACGATTTCTCATTACCGTTTGTATTTACTCACGGTGGTCTTAAGTGTTAGCAGTATGCGGATTTCTCTCTTGTAAAACTTCACATGGGAAATCTTAGTTTACGCAGCCCCTGCGTGACAGACGTTTATTGTTTTAGGAAGTGGACCATATGTCTTAGAACTAAAACAAAAAAATATTTCCAGGATTATCCATATCCCTTTCGGAGATTTAATGTGAAACTATGTTATTTGCTTTCTGAAAAACTCAAATTGGCAATTTGTAATTTTTTTCTGTTGTACCAGATACCCCCCCCCAGATACTTACTTGGTACATTTATTTATTTTTGTAAAAAGTATTTATGAGTCCACTCAAAAAATTTCATCAAAATTGTTTGTAAATAAGAAAGTTATAAATTATTTTATAGTTCAAAACAAATTAATTTGACTGTTCCCTATTGGTAAAAAACACCAAAATCTCAAAACTTTTAGACGCCATAAAATCCAAACCGTTAAAGATAGATCAATAAAATTTGGTATGGTTTCACACATCAATGAAAAAGATAAGATTCATCAAAATCTGAAATGGTGGGTGTCATGGTGTGGTTGAATTGATGTGGAATAGCCCATATACGAAGTATAAGATTGGTCATTTCCATTTAAAAGAAGTGATTTACAAAATGTGTGATCACTCTGTACTTCTTTAAGAGAACGAGCACATTGAATTGATAAATTAATAAATGTTTTTATATCTTATTTGAACATGTACGAAATAAACTGATTCGTCAAGACTCATCAAATGCCTAAGAGAAGAACCTCTTCACTCGACCACTTGAGTTGGTTAAATGAGTGAAGTGAAGCTGTGGGCCCGTCAAAAGAGAACTGCCTCAGGCTGTCTACAATGAAGTAGCTCTGAAGATAGTGGCAAGCGCTATTGAAAGCGATAGGCACTGAATAAATTCCTCTTCTGAATAATGCAGGCACTCACTCTGTCTCAAAGAGATTGGCCTTTCTATTTGAACTCTGTTTTCATTATGATCATTATTATGACATCATAACAATGCTATTATGAATAAAGTGTAGATTAACTAGTAGATCGTTGACGCAAAAAAAGGTCAATAACTAAGCAGATTTTGCAAGTGTTAGTGTTACAGATTAGTGATCTCATCACACCACAAATTCTGACTATAGTACTAATTACTCACTTTAATTACAAAAGTCCGTCACGCAGGGGCTTTGAAAACTAAGCAGATTTCCCGCGTGAAGTTTAAAAATAAATAAAACTACATATCGGTAACACAACACCACCTTGAATATTAAGTGAATAAATACAAACTGCAATAAGAAACCTTCTGAAATGTAAACAAACAGTTCTTACTGTTCTCTTCTCTTCTTACTATAAATTCTTACAGGAAAGAACAACAATTACTGTAATATATGAGCTATTAATTTGATTGAAAACTGTTTGCTATACCTAGAACTGTAATTTACAATGAATTAAAATAATTTTTATCTCAATCAATCAAATTTAAGTAGTCAAAAAACTTAAGAAGGGGGGAGGGTCACAAGAACATATTTGTTTGTATCTCGTATAATAAATGTCTCTTGAAAACAATATTTGGCATTAATTCTTCGAATGATGTGGTTTATTACATAACCGAGTGTTGTTTATTTAACATGAGTAGAAGTGGGGATTTGCTGAAAACTGAAAAATGCAAATATCTCGGTTATTATTCAAGATTGGAAATAAATGTATATAACAATACTAAGTTATACTAAATTTAATTTGCCATAAGATTGTTTTATACATTTATTCGATCCATTCGATAGTAACGGATCCATTTCGAATTTTCAAAATGCCCCCCCTATAAACCCCCTCTCCCTCTGGTCCGATTTCAGCCGTTAACGAACTTCATCTTTCTTTTTACATAAAACGACTAAATATTGAGTTTGGTAACGATTAAACGTTGATTGATTGAGACCTCTTGAGCGGTAAAAGATATATATATATATACTAGCTAAGGTACCCGGCTTCGCCCGGGAATTCATTTGAGGCTGAATGAAGATAGTATATTTTTGGCAAGGCTTTACTTTCCACAATATTTTTTTTATTTCCCTGTCAAAGTGTTTAGAATTTATACCCGTCGTTACTGTGGATTTGTTAATAATAAAATTATTTGTTATTTAAGACTTCACTGTCCTCAATATTTTTATATTTCCCGTCCTCTGTGTATGTAGTTTTTTTTTATAACGTAATGGACCATATAATTCATAATCCTAGAAAGTATTCTATCTTCCAAACCACGTATGAATAAGTTCCTTTCCCTTCATGCCGTACAATGTCCAACGGTGACAGCTGTTTTAGGTACGTCATAGCCGCTATTAAAATACTCTTTCATAAGTCTCGATTGTAAACTGTGTATTCATATTGTTTTTCAGTAAAGTATATCATAATACATAAACGGAGCAGAGTTAATACATACCAGAAATACCTGGGTGCACATCCCTAGCGTTCATTCTTGTAAATTATTTATTTATGATAATTAAAGAAATTCACATTCCTGAGAATAATAATACATTGCTATAAGCATCAATTAACATGTAAACATAGACCAATATGAGGTCGGAAGGGAAGCGGCAGAACTGATAGGACAAAGGAAGTAGCTCGACACCTACATAGCCTCACTGCTGCCAACCTGCAATGCATTTTGGATAGCTAACCTCTAATACATTCAAATATATTAAAAAATCATATTACATTATCTTCACAATTCTAAAACTGTTTCAAATATTTTTCACGTTTTAATTAAATAATGTATTAAATACACTTAGAGAAGGGGGGGGGGCAGTATACCTTAATTGGTGCAAACTGTTACTGGCGTTAAAAAATAACATAGTTTTGAATTATTAAGGATAAAATTTGAACATGGATTTGAATTAACTTATCCAGGTGAGATACCTCGGCAGTTCATATTGGAATGTATTGTTGAGCATATCAATATTTCTAAGCAAATTACTTGCTTCATACCTTATTTTACAAAAAAAAAAAAAAAAAATTATAAAACAAAATTTACACTACTTAAAAAAATAAACAAATTATGTTATGTGCACGATTGCCGAAAAACAAATAGACGATGAAATATCGCGAATTTTTATTTCAGGCCTCCCTTATAACCCCCATTCCCCTTTGAACCTAAAATTTTTAGTCTAGCTTATAATCATGGAAGAATTAATGCTAATTTACATACCGAGTGTTTTTAAGTTCCGTTCTACCGTTAGTGCCCAATAAAATAGTTGCTCCCGATTTAGTTTTTAGCGTATATCTCGTTTATACTTTGTTATAAAACAAAAGTGTATATAACACACGTTACTCTAAATAACAAAATAAACAACTTTTGTTATGTTCATATTTGCCGAAAAACCAATAGGAAACGAAATATCACTATTTTAAATTTCTGGAATCCCTTATAACCCCCACTCCTGCCCGTCCCTAGAAATGTTGGTATGGCTTGTTATAATTAAAGTGTTAGTGATAATACATATACCGAGTTTTCTTTATTTCGGTTGGATCTTTTGTCCCAAATAAAATTGTTCACTTTCGCTATAGGTTTTAGCGTATATCTCGTTTAATATTCGGTATACGAAAAAAGTGTATATGTATGTATAGCAAAAGTTACTCTAAATAACAAAATAAACAACTTTTGTTATGTGAATAATTGCCCAAAAACTAATAGGAAACGAAATATCGCAATTTTTAATTTCTGGCTTCCCTTATAACCCCCACTCCTTTTCGTTTCAGAGAATTTTAATATATCCTAAAGTCTAAGTTGGGTTAGTAGAAATATACATACCAAGGTTCATAAAATACGGTTCAGCCGTTTATGCGTGAAAAGGTAACAAACAAACAAATAAACAAACATACACGAAGGAAACAAAATGCAGTTATGGTGTCTATGACATGTGAAACGAAAATTTATCGTGAAATTTCGCGAAAAAAATCAATGTACAGACAGAGGTTACAATTATATATATATATATATATATATATATATATATATATATATATATATATATATATATATAGTTATATACCCTTTTGCCGTAACGGGAATCAACAATTTTAATTGGTACCAAAGACTCAACCGAACTAAATAAAACTCGGTATGTGTATTAGCACTAACGCCGTCCTTATAATAAGCCATACTAATATTTCTAGAGACGGGCAGGAGTGAGGGTTATAAGGGAGGAGTGAAATTGAAAATAGTGATATTTCGTTTCCTATTGGGGTTTCGGCAAATATGCACATAACAAAAGATGTTTATTTTGTTATTTAGAGAAATTTGCTCAACAATTCTTTTCAATATAAACTACTAGGTACCTCACCGGGAAAAATTAATTCAAATGTATGTTAAGAGTTTGTCCTTAATAATTCAAATGTATGCACAATGCACAGGAAACGGGAAATATGGAGGACAGTGAAGTCTTACATAGAAAAATAATTTCATTATTAACAAATCCACAGAAACGATGGGTATTAACCCCAAACACTGGGACGGGTAAATGTCAAAATATTGTGCAAAGTAAAGCCTTGCCAAAAAAATACCATCACCAGCCTCAAATGAATTCCCGAGCGAAGCCGGGTATCTGAGCTAGTATATATATATATATCGTTTTGAACGGACCTCATTTTCGTCATCTCCTAGGTAGGAGCGATGGACATTTGAAGAAAAATTTTGAAAATCGCGTCATGAGTACGATCTCAATAGCTAATTTCCCTTAGGGGAAACCATGACGTCGACACTTTTACTCACATGGCTTACCTGAGCCCCTAATCTTATGATGCATCTTAAGGTGACGGCTCTAGGAAAATTTATTTTAAGTATATATTATGATATTTATGACAAGAGAGTTTACCTCAGCTGTTATTTTTCTAATATTTTTTTCGGTTCTTCTTGATGTAGTAATATATATCTAACATTAATTTTACTTCTGAAAGGATCTTCATATTTTGCTACAAGTCGATTTTTTATTTATCGCCCTAGATGCATAATAAGCTTTTATTGTTGCCATGGGGCTCAGGTTGGCCATATGAGTTAAACCGTTGGCCTTAATCTCACTTGGTAAACCTAAGGAAGCGAGTTCTATTCTCGCCTGAATATTCTCATTAAATAAAATCCTTAGTCCCACCCTTCCTATAGAAAGCGGGTAACCAATAGATGACTCGTCCCAATTAGCCATAGTACCCACACGCCGACGTTAATAAATAATAAAGTAATCATTAATAAAGTTCTTAATCGCTAAAATTGGACAAGGAAAAACAGGAGGGGGTAGGAGGGTGAATATCTAAAATACAATTAAAGAATAATTAAAATTCAATTGTTATAAGTCGGATCAAAACATGTTATAGAGTTAATCTTTTGACGGGATTTTAAGTATACCTAGGTGTATTACGACCATGAAAATTATATACACAATATTCAAACTTGGAAAGGTAATAATAAACTTTCTTAAAAATAAGCTACAGCCAGATCCAAAGGGAGAAGGGCGAAACTATTAATGTGTCATTGTTTTGGTCCAAGTTTTGGAAAATATTTAAAAATTCTTAAACTCTCAGAAACCTTGACTAGATCTACGCCAGTGTTTACTTATTACAGCTCTTCATTTTTCAATTTATCTACGCATTCCTAAATCAGAAGTTTCGAAAATAAATTTCGAAGTAATAAAAGGAATGGAGTTTTATACCTTTATACCTCGTACCTTTCAAACAATCCTGAGATTAGTCTGGAATGCCACACGAGTTCGCAGTAACTCTGTAAACCTTTTATTTAAAAAAAATGGAAGAAAAAATGAAAACAAGTCCGTTCAGATATTCTGTTTGTCTTGTAAAACCCTTTCCAGGGACGGAGAGAAAAAGCCATCAGTCCTGTTGAATTATTAAGCTCAATTCTCTCTTCTTAGTCATAAAAATTTAGAATTGACAGCATGGAATAGTATGACAAGAAACTCAAGTGTATTCTCTGTGGTCCTAACAATTTTGCTGAGGCTTGTTTGTCTGAAAAAGTATCTTTATTCCACGAAGCCAGTAGGAGTTTTACAATGCCGGAGTCCTCACCTCATTTAACAACAATTTGTTCCAAAGCTAGTTGTTGAATTCTAGATCTAGTGGTTTGGCTTTAGCAGATTTCCCTTAAGGTAAATCAGCTATTGAGGTCGTATTCATGACGCGATTTTCGAAAAATTAATTCAAACGTCCATCGATCCTACCTAGGAGATGACGAAAATGAGGTCCGTTAAAACTGTGTGTATATATATATATATATATATATATATATATATATATATATATATATATATATTTGTCTGTTACCGCTCTAGCGGTCGCAATTTTTGTTTAATCGTTACCAAACTCGATATTTAGTCGTTTTGTGTAAAAAGAAAGATCAAGTTCGTTAACGGCTGAAATCGGACCAGTGGGAGGGGAGATTTAGAGGGGAGGATTTTCGAAAATTCAAAATATCTCCGTTACTATACGTCGAATCGAAAAAGTTTATAGAAACAATCTTATTGCAAATTAAATTTACAATAAATATTGTTATATACATTTATTCTCTACCTTGAATATTAACCGAGATAATTGCATTTTTATTAAATCTGGGCGCCTAACGGACGAGAGTTATTTTTCCGGCAAAAGCTAGTTTGGCCGTTTCCTTGACTGGCTCGGCTCTCGTGAACTTTCTCTATTGTAAAACTTCACGTGGGAAATCTGCTTAGTTTACGCAGCCCTTGCGTGACGAACCTCTGAAAGTGCGAACGGGTCACTACGAATTTTTGCTTGGAGTTCCCTTTTTCCTTCTTAATTTTCTTTTTTTTTTTGTGGATCATGGAGAAAGCATTGGGAAATCTTTCATGTTCTGGTTGCATCTCTGCTCTTTTCCGGTGATATGAATACTTGGGTTCATGTGATCAGCTACCAGGCTGATGGTGATCAGCCCAAGCCGGAGGCCGTCTTGATAAAGGTAAAGATCTATTTTAGTTGAAAAGATATGTGGGTCATGGCACTCAGAAATACTTCTAATCCATCTCGTTCTTGCCTATGTACTAAATGTAATTTATTTCAAATAATAAATTAAATTATTTATTAATGTCCACTTTTTGCAATTAAGGCTAATTGGGACGGGTTATCTACAAGTTACCACCCTTTTCTAGCCAGGGTGGGACTAAGGATTTTTTATTTAGTGAATTCCATCACTAAATAAACTCCTATTTATAAATAATAAAATACTTATAAATAATGAGTAATGAGATAAATAAATAAGTATGGAATCGTTCTTAAAATTATTTTGTTCCAGTATTCTAATCAATAACTTAATAACCTTTATGGTAAGATATTATTATTATTATTTATTAAAGTCCACTTTTTGCAACTCAGGCTAATTGGGACGGGTTATCTACAGGTTACCACCCTTTTCTAGCCAGGGTGGGACTTAGGATGTTATTTAATGAATTTCGTCACTAAATAATTTCCCTTGACCAGGCAAGAGTCGAACTCGCCACTCTAGGTTTACCATGTGAGATTAAGGCCAACGCATTAACTCGCATGGCTAACCTAAGGTAAGATAATAGTTTATTTATTAATATAATTTAATTTTATTATAATCATATTATTTATATATTTTCTAGTATCTCTCAACATAAACACATTCTCCTAATAGACTCTAATTAGTAAAATGAAGGGATATCAACCATTTTCTACATTCAATCTGACGTTGCATGTAAAGTTGACGGTTTTAGGAAAATTTATTGTCATTTATGTCAAGAGAGGTTATCTCAGATGTTTTCCTAATATTTTTTTTTCGGTATTCCTTCCTGACCTTAACACCTTTCATCTTAATTGTCTATGACTTTAAAAAATATATCAATGATTACTTTTACTCCTAAAAGTGTCTTCATATTTTGCCAATATTTTCTTTACCACCTTAGCCGCATAATATGCTTTTATTGTTGTCATGTGGCTCAGGTTGGGCATGCGTGTTACAGAGTTGGTCTTAACCTCTCATGGTAAAGCTAGAATGAGAGTTCCAATCCCGCCTAGGCAATTAGGAATTTATTTAGTGACGTACTCATTAAATTGTATCCTTAGTCCCACCCTGTCTAGAAAAGGGTAATGACCTGTAGCTAACCCGTCCCAATTGGCCATAGCAGTTTAAAGTGGACGTTATAAATAATAATATTGTTGTCATTTCATTATTATATCATGTTATATTGCTTCACTAAGAATATAGCTAACGGTATGAAGTAAATTCGTTCATACTTCAATAGGCATACATAAAAACATCCAATATCATTTCAATTAACTTATAAAGAACCTTTATTTCGGGTTGTAAAGATATCGGCAATCAAAAATAAAAGAGACGAAGGGTTCCGGCGCTATAAAAACAAAAAAAAAACCGGGGGTTCGATTCAAAGACTTTCTTAAACCCGAGTTCATTATACATTTTGGAAAAGAATTATAAAGGGAGGTTGAGAGAGGTGAATTATTTCTTAAAGGCATTGTTTTTACTAATTAGAGAATCAGGTTAGGGAAAAGAACCTCGCTCTCTCAAGGGTGGAAGCGATAAGGAATCGGGCAAGGGCTACTGGTGGGGTGGGGGCGGTCCTGGAACAATCGGCCAAAGATCAAAGAATACTCCCCCTCTCTCTCTCTCTCTCTCTCTCTCTCTCTCTCTCTCTCTCTCTCTCTCTCTCTCTCTCTCTCTCTCTCTCTCTCTCTCTCTCTCTCTCTCTCTCTCTCTCTCTCTCTCTTCCTCTCTCTCTCTTCTCTCTCTCTCTCTCTCTCTCTCCTCTCTCTCTCTCTCTCCTCTCTCTCTCTCTCCCTCTCGCTTTGTTTCTCTCTCTCTCTCTCTCTCTCTCTCTCTCTCTCTCTCTATCTGTATCTCTCTCTCTCTCTCTCTCTCTCTCTCTCTCTCTCTCTCTCTCTCTCTCTCTCTCTCTCTCTCTCTTCTCTCTCTCTCTCTCTCTCTCACTCTCTCTCTCTCTCTCTCTCTCTTCTCTTCTCTCTCTCTCTCTCTCTCTCTCTCTCTCTCTCTCTCTCTCTCTCTCTCCTCTCTCTCTCCTCTCTCTCTCTCTCTCTCCCCCACTCTCTCTCTCTCTCCTCTCTCTCTCTCTCCTCTCCTCCCTCCCTCCTCCTCCTCCTCCCTCCCTCCCTCCCTCCCTCCCTCCCTCCCTCCCTCCCTCCCTCCCTCCCTCTCTTAGGTCTGGGGATCTTAATTTATTTTCAAATGGAATATTTTCCTATTGAAAGCAAATATATCAGATGTTCTTGTAGTTGGGACAAGCTGTAATACAATGGAGGTTGAACATTTAGTCTACCTCTCTTATGAGTTCTCCTGCTTTGCAATGAATTGTTTTCTACTACACTAAACTAGTCAGCTAATCGTGAAGAATTTCATTAAAATTCAGAAATTAATTACATCAGATGTAATATTTTAAGCATTTGTATTCTGGTTATGATCATATTCGATGGGAATATTGATTTCCATGGAAATAGGGAGAATACTCTGATCCAGCGGGAGCAATGGCGAGCTATATTCCAACATCTTTCTCGACTTGGTTTCGTTTTTCTTGCTAAAAAAATATATATGTATTTTAGTCTTGGAAAAAGAATTTCACAAGTACTTGTTGTTGATTGAATATTTCATTTAAGTCAATAGGCAATCAGAATGGATGAAATTAACAACTACCTCCGCAGTACTAGACGGGATGTTCTTTGAACAGGACTTTGTTCTTCCAGACTCAGGATACCTGACACATACACACTTAATGACAAGGACAGATAACCCCTGTACTGAAACAAGTACCTAGCAATAAAACGCATACTAACAGACTACATTCAGCAGCATGAGATACCGTTACAATGGCGATTCTTCTTTAAACATGGGAGAATATAACTTTACAAAATTAAATAAATAATAAAAATCTACAAAATAAATTTTACAAATGTACAAAATAAATATAATGAAAATAATTAAATATAAAATGTTAGTATATTTAGAAAATAAGAAAAAAGAACTATAAAGAGGTAAACTAGAAGGAGGTAAATCTTATGTTCCACTTTATCTTCCATCTTTATCTTATGTTCCAATTTATAATTTTACATAATTATAAATAATAGCTTTTATATTCCATCCATTTATCCATTATTTTTTAAATACTTAAAAACATCATCTATAAATTGACTACTGTCGGCTAGTAGTTGGCATAAATTTCTGAGGCAAAGTAAGCTACATCTAAATTGATAAAGTCAATTTGTACATTAACTCCAGGCTCGAGAGAAGATGTACTCACTTTTCTTGATGTCTTTATTATTTGACTTTACCAGAGAGAACTGTGGCTTGATGATACCCACTAATTCTTGAAAAAAATGAGAGAGAAATACTATATAACAAAAATTATTCTACCACAAATGTATTGTGTTAGTCTCTGATTTCACTATAATGTCTGTTGTTTGTTATCATTATTAAAAAGTATTAGTAATATGTATTAGAAGAAAGCACAGTGATATGGATTTACTGACAACATTTTATCTCACCACATACTCTTTACTTCTATGTGAAAAACCAATGAGTAGAAAGGGGAGGGTGGGGGGGGTTTAAAGACTAAAAACAATAAACTTCGAATAAGCTGCTTAACACTTCAGTTATGAAAAATGCATAGAACAATTGTAGAGTGTTAATAGCTTAGCAGGATTGGTTCTCTAACATTTTACGATCAGACTCGACGATATTTTAAATTTTCGAATACTCCCCTCTAAAACCCCACTTCTCTATACCAGCCAATAACAAATATGAACTTTAGTGCTGGCATAAAAGGTGAAATATCGAGTGTTGTGTAGATCAAATAAACGTTTACGAGACAAGAACTTAAAATCTCACTTGACGTCATCACACAACGTATTTGGGAAAATGGCTTGTTGAGGAACAAAAAAAAATTTGCCTTTGTAATAAATAAATAAATTTGCGGAAGAAATTTATAAATTAGGGAAAATGAGAACTTATTATAGATAGGAAATATTTTATGTTATTTACTTTTATTTATTCCTAAGTCCTACCCTGGCTAGAAAAGGGTGGTAACCTGTAGATAGCCCGTCCCAATTAGCCATAGTTGCAAAAAAGGGGACGTTAATAAATAATAATAAATTATTTATTTTTTTCAATTTACTTGTTTATTCTACTTTTTTCCACATTTGTTATTTACTTTATTTTCCAATAGTTGTAAAAAATATAGTAATTATTTTAAAAAGTTTTAAATTCATGTATTAAACTTATCAATTACATATTGTGTACAGGTATTGTACATGAAGACAATAAACTACCTTCTCGTAGGGTTACTTCGAAAAGGAGATGGATAAATAAATAAATAAATATATATATATACAAACAAACTAATTAAGCTGCCCTCTTTCTGAGGGTACTTGTTTGGTCATCCATCTAATCTGCCAGTTTCTTGTTAATATTATTTTTTTTCAAATTTTGTTTATATAGTTTATGGAAATTTTTCAATCTTATAAATTGAATAGAGTAAATTTGGGAGGTATTTCAGGTGAGAGTTCATCTTTATTTTTTGTATAAATGATGATTCACAATTCTTATCGATGATTTTAGGATAAGTGAAGACAAGTCCTTGAGATCATCTTTTGCCAGCCTAAATTCTATTAATACCTTGACTGTTTTTTGATGGAGGACTCCTCTTGAACCAAACATTAGTCCAAAAACGAATATATATATATATATATATATATATATATATATATATATATATATATATGATAAGGTATATATTTTTTGGGGGAAAATGGCCCGTTTTTTCGTCTGCATCTTCTAGGTACGCTCGATGCCCATAAGAAGTAATGTTCCGAAAATCGCGTCAAGAGAACCTCAATTACAGATTTACAAGAGTAAAATTACCTAACAATGTTTTGTATTCATAGAGACAAATAACTGTCTATTCAATAATTCGACATCTTATTGAACAGGTTTGTGATTCAGAATTAAGGCAACAGGTATCATTCCATAGCAGCCTAAAGGGGTTCGCCAATTGATTAGCTGGTTATCAAACCAATTCAGAATATCATTAAACCCGCAAAACCAAAAAAGGGGGGAAAACGGAGCTGTTGAAATTAAAACTAACCTTTGAGAATGTTCGCCATGTCAGTTAAAAAGATACTTAAACTTCTGAAGTGCTTCAAAGGACAAAAGTAATTAGAGTTTCGCCTGTACATTTATAAATCAAATCAGAGCCATAGTTTGTTTCAATAATTTTATTTAGTTTAGCTTAGTAAATAAGTTGATATTATAGCCTCAATAATACGAAACAAAAAGGTCAATGATTTTTCTATGAGTGGGTATGGGTGTTTATTTAATTAGATTTAATGAAAATCTTATACTCCAGTTTACTGTTTTAAAAATTATGTCGAATTTGATGACACTGACAAAATGTTTTCATGTTGTCCTGACCCACATTTACCCTCTCCTCTACACTTTAGGTCAATAATAATTTTCCAAAATTGGCTAAGAGCAATGATCATTTATAAAGCACGAATACTACAAAACTTTCCTTAAGCCATGAATGTTTTAACTTACTGAAGGAAGGGCACAATAGCCAGACCATAAAATTGTTTGTCAATGAGCATATGTAAATGATAAAAGGACCAATATTATTTTAGGGAAGAGTTAGTTGATTTTGATGGACAAATGACTGTGTATTAGGGGAAAGCTTTAATCGTTTGTTCAGGGGTGAAAGGTTTCCCCGATAGAATTATGTTTTAACGAGTAATCAAGTTTTTCCTTCCAGATTTATTCCTCTTTATAAAACCTTCAATGTTTTCACCCAATGGAAAAATTTGATATTTTCAACCTCTTTGAACGCAAGATATTAAATCTTTCTCAGGCGAATCGTGTACGTTTGTTACATTAAATCTCCATTTTTTTGTTTAATGAGTATAAACCTTTGTGTGCGCAAATTTCTGTCATTGAAATTCGAAATGATTTCAATAAAAATAGTATCATAAATATAAGGCAGAGCAGTTTCATTTATTTTTTATCTATAAAAATTGGTTGTCAGAAGTAATCTTTCTACTCGTCCCAAGTAATCCAACATTTGGAGATTCAAGTCATCAACGGCAAATCACCTGGGAGACTATTTATAAATAATATTATGATATGCTTAAAGCAGTAGTTTTCTCAAGGGAGAGGGAAATACTCTATTTAGGTTTCAATCGGAAAGTTCAATTCTGAAAACGTCTAGTGCTCATCAATGAGCTGGACGAAAATGAATGCTCATTGAAAATGAAAATGCTCTGAAAATATTATATATCTTTATATATATAATTCTAGTGTACGTGTGTATGTCACTGAACTCGTCCTAAACGGCTGGACCGATTTGAATAAATTTTTTTGTATGCGTTTGGGTGACGCCCTGGATGGTTTAGATTCACAAATTAGCCAGGCAGATGGAGCAGGAGTGGGGGTTGTAAGGGAGGCCCAAAATTAAAAATAGCGATATTTCGTTTCCTATTGGTTTTTCGCCAAATATGCACAGGATAAAAGTTGTTTATTTTGTTACTTAGAGTAACTTTTGTTATATTCACTTTTGTCGTATAACAAAGTTTAAATGAGATATACATTAAAAAATTAGTGGGAGCCAACAATTTTATTGGGCACTAACGATTAAACCGAACTTAACAAAACTGCTAATGTAAATTAGCATTAGTTGTTCCATGATTATAAGCTATATTAAATTTTTTAGGTTCAAGCGGGAGTGGGTGTTATAAGAGGCCTGAATCAAAAATTCGCAATATTTCATTTTCTATTTGTTGTTATGCAAACGTACACATTACAAAAGTTGTTTTTTTGTGTTATTAAAAGTAGCTTTTGTTTTAAACATAATATTATTAAATTTAATTTCCTAATCGCTTGAAATATCATGCAGGGCAACGTTTGTTGGGTCCCCTAGTATATATATATATATATATATATATATATATATATATATATATATATATATAGATAAATCTGTGTGTGCTTGCTTGGGTCTTATGGTGTGAGTAGTATCCCAAGTTTGATTTCTAAGTTCTTGTATTTAATATTATTGGTTCTTAACCCCCTCCCTCTCCTCATCTTATTTTCACAATACTAAGTCGTCACAAATAAATGTTACATCACATTGACGTAATGTTACATTAAATATAGGTTTTGAAGGAAGATGTGGTAGCTTTTTGATGTCGTATTTGTGCCATTTCATTCACGGTAGTACATCTCGACTTCTCATAATCTGCAAATGTATTAAATATCTCTTTGAATGTATCAAATGTCTCTTTGAATTCCCGAACTGTAAGTAGTAGATCTGCTTAGCTAAAGCAGCACCTGCTTGACGGAATTTTTGAATGTTAATAACCATCTCCTCATCGAGACATTTACTTGCCCTTCATGTTTTGTCAAGACTAGGTTCAATTTCCAAATCTAACTTTATTTATAATTTTCATCATCCATGCATCCCGGGCTTCCACTTTCTGTTTCTTGTCCTCCTGGCTGCCTTTCACTGTCTTGAGTTTCGTCTCTCCTCACCCATTCCCTAGAGAATGAACTTCTGAAAAGGGTCGTGCACCTACAGATGACTTTTAAAAATTGACGTAAAAAATTACATTTGAAAATACCATTTCGAAAGTTTACTATTACACACACCCATATATACAAATAATGTTTGTAACTGTGTGTTACCGCTCTAGTGGTTGCACTTTGTTTGATCATTAGCAAATTCAATACTTCAAGTTTTTCATGTAAAAACAAATATCAAGTACGTCAAATGCTGACCCAGTAGTACTTAAGGTGGGGAAGTTTAAAATATCTCCTCTTTTTTTACGAGTGAAATCGGAAAATTTTATATAACCAAAATTATTTCAAATTTAATTTCCTTCTATTCATGTTCGTTGTATTTCTCTGTCTCCAACATTAACTGATATATTTGTGCTTCTTTAGTTTTCAGCCCCACTTCTACGATCTTAGCCGATTTCCCTGAGGGGAAATAAGCTATTGAGGTCATACTCATTACGCGATTTTATAATTTTATAATTTGTAGACATATATATACATTTGTCTGTTAACGCTCTAACGGTCGCAATTTTTGTTCGGTTGTTACCAAACTCGATATTTAATCGTTTTAGTTAAAAAGAAAGATCAAGTTCGTTAATGACTGAAATCGGAAGAGAGGGAGGTGGGTTTTGAGGGGGGATTTTCGAAATATCTATACGTCGGATCGAAAAATTATATATTACCAATCTTATTGTAAATAAAATGTACTATAAATATTTATATACATTTATTCTCTTGAATATTAACAGAGGTATTTGCATTTTTCAGTTTTCAGCCTTTAGCAAACCCCGACGTTTGCTCATGTTACATAAACAATACTCTATTATATAATGAACTATATTATTCGAAGTATAAATATCAAATGTTTTTTTTTCGTGAGACCTTTATTAAACGATACATAAAAATATGTGCTGTTGACCGCTCCCCGTCTTAAGTTCTTCGACTACTAAAATTTGATTGATTGGGATAACGGGCATTTCAATTAAAGCAACTGAAATTTCATGTTCACCTTAAATTTCAAATTCTGTTTACTGAGAGACAAATACGAGGCTTGCTTTATGAGAGAATGGGATATACAATGATGCCATCATGACTGTATTGCAGGCGGTAGGCCTAGTGCTTAGAAGAAGCTGCACTTTAGACGTTTATTATAGAGTTCAAAATCATTACAAGACCTTGATCTTAATTAAAAATGAGTCTTTAAAATTTACACTGCTCTTAGTATCTATGATTGCTCAGAGGGCGGAATTAAAAAAAAAAATATATCAATATTAAGACGAAACAACACGTTATTTGAATTAGACAGACCCGGATTAAATAAATAATCCGTCACACAGGGGCTGCGTAAACTAAGTAGATTTCCCATGTGGTGGAGTAGCATACACGTAATCTTAATTGATGACGTCATCGCACAACGGATTCGCAAGTATCTTGCATAATGAAGGTATGTTGAAAAATATCATCGGTATTTAAGCTTAGAACAAAGAGATCTATTATGTAACTGCTTATTGTTATACGTCATGCGTAGGAGTGGGGGTTTACTTAAGGATAGAAACTAAAAATTCTAAATATCTCGGTTAATATTTAGTATATATAAAATATCTATGCAACACCATTTATAGGTATTTTAATTAGCAAATATGATTGGTTTTATACCAATTCAATTTTTCAATCCGACTTGTAAACGAATTTTTGAAATTCCCCTCTAAACCCCCCCTCCCAGTTTTATTTCAGCCATTAACAAACTTTATCTGTCCTTTAACATAAAAGCTGCAAAAGCCAATATACACCACAAATGATTGACCAAGAAAAATGAAATAATTCGAGAACAAAAAATCATGGAAACGAAACAAGTTATTCCTTAAACAACAGTTGGAAATACTTACTCAGAATTGATAGAACTATTTTTAAGTGCATGCCTATTGAAAGAAGCATTTGCAGAGATTGTATTTTCCTTGAAGTCTCCAAGAACCGGTTTGTTCTTCATATTCAGGTTCATGTCTATCACAAGTCCCTCCAAACCTTGTCCCATGGGCAAATAAAAAGTTTTTTCAGCTGAAAACATAAATCAACAATATTAGGGCTGATGTTTATTTTAAAACTTTCATAATAAACACTTATACATATAACATAAATTTAAGCCTTTCTTTAGAAATTTCAATATAGTCTTGTAAACGATAAATTCGTATATAGATTTTTCGTTTAAGAAAAGAGAGACGAGTAATCCTAACCACTAAACTTTGTAAATGTTTGTTTATTCTCTAAGAACACAAATTATTTATCAACTTCAAAATGTAATTGTACCCTCTTTTAAAGAGAGATTATAATCGTTTGTAACAGGGCAATTACACTTTCATTAAAGACGACATTTCTTCTCTACAAACCCTTAATTAGACAAAGTACTCTTTCGGAGCCCCGGGTTTGTTAAAGACAAAAAAAAAAAACTTCCTTTCAGTCTTGTTGAGGAGTGGGGCACTCGAAAGTGGGCAAAAAGAAAACTTAGCATATAAAGGAAGGAATTTCTTATTCTTCCAAAAAAAGGAACTTCCATGATTTTTCTAAAGTATTTTAAAGTGAAAGCAGAATGAACTGTTAGTGACTTCATGGTCACTTCATGATCGGTTAATATTAACTAGTTTTCTCTTTTAGATACTTTGAAAAAATTCATTTTCCAAACATAAGCTTTGCCAACATATTTCCTAAAAGAAAACATAAATAAGACTCAATCAATAGTGGGGAGTTAAATTCGATACAAAACCCAAACTGTGTTACTAAATAAATAATAGGTAACACTATGATAAGCATGATGATGAATTAAAGCTATTTTGTCCACAAACTAGAAAGTTTCCCTGACTTCTTTTAAAAATGTAGTGTTTCACTAAAAAGAAAATCCGTCACGCAAGGACTGCGTAAACTAAGCAAATTTCCCACAAGCTGGTATAACTCACTAGTGATCTCATCTAACCACTTATGCTATTTATTTTTTTATATAAGAAACCGATAAGTAGAAGGGGTTAGGGATGGTGAGAGTGGGGCTACTGTAGGCTGAAAACATGAAAGTACGTATAACTCGCTTAATGTTACGAGTTACGTATAAATGAACAGAACAACAATTTTAGATCAGCAGTAGTTTGAGAAGATTCGTTCTATAAAACACTTTGATGCAAGTCATAATAGTGGAGATATTTTAAAATTTCAAATCCCCCCCTAACCCCAACTATTCCAAGTCCGAATAACAAGCCAATAACAAACAGGGTCTTTAGTGGTGACTGAAACGGTTAAATATCGACTATGGTATAGATCAAATAATCGTTTTGGAAACAAAAACGTAAAATTTTAATGGATGGCGTCACCACACAACGAATTTGGATGTATCTCGCATAATAAAGATCCCTTGAAAAAAAAGATATGTCATTAAAGTTTGCAATAAGGTGATTCGTGGCATAACAGCATAATGTTAATATGACATAGTATGAGTGAGGATTAACTAAGGCAGAAAACTAAAAAATCCAAATATGTCACTATCAGTTAATATTCATGATTGCAATATGTATAATCAACATTTATAGGTCATTAAACTTGCAATAAGTTTGACTATATACAATTTTTCGATCCGACATGTGATAATGGATATATTTTGAATTTTTGAAATTTGCCCCCCCCTCCTACAATAAAATAGTGAAAAACATCCAATAATAATGATAATGCAACTTGGTTGTTCTTAAAACACGAACAAATCCTTTTGATATGCATCTGTGATATTACAATATTTAAAAAAATGAACATTTATGTTTACAATCAAATAAATTACGCAAAACATCGTGACTACATACCAATTGTTTCACTTGAAGACGACGCTTCAACCCATCCAAAATTGAACAATATGTCTCCACCGGTACAAGAGATATATACTAAGAGAGCACAGAAAGATATTAATCTGAAATTTTAACAAAGATGAAAACTATTATTTTAGATACTTTTTGAGATTGATTATTAAAGAAATGGTTAAAAAAAATTTAATTGCTTTATTAGAATATTAAAGGGAAGCTGTCACGAGAAATCTGCCTGTGCTACTTTTGGAACGTAATAGAGAAACTCTAGGAAGCAACGTTAGTCAGTGGGTGAGCTGGTAAAGGCCCGAACTTAAAGGATAGAAGTAAAAGCCATCTACATGCAAATTTACTTGAATTTAAGATGATCTACTAAAGTGACCCCACAATTCCTCAAGTTTTATCATTATCAATATATGAGCCAATTAAAAAACGTTTTGGTAAACTTCTACAATAATGTTTAAAAAGGTCCGCCATGCAGGGACCGCATAAACTAAGCAGATTTCCCAAATGCTGGTAAGACAGACTCTCCTCTTACCGAATATTCTCTATTTCTTAGAATAAATCTGATAAGCAGAAGTGAGGGGTTTACGGAAGGCTAATAACAAGAAAGTAGGAATAACATGCTTAATACTCAAAATCAACAGGGTTGGTTCTATAACATTTTTCGTTCCGACAGAAATATTATGAATTCTAGATTTACACCCACCCCCTCTTCTAATCCTCCCCCTCCTCGTTATTCAGGTCCGATTTTAACATTAACGAATATATTATTTATATTATTATGTATTATATCAAGTCAAGATCTGAATTGACGCCAATATCACCCAACGTATTTGCATGTATCTCACTTAATAAATGTACGTCAGTACAATATTTGGCATTTAACCTTGGAATAAGATTGTTCAAGATATTACGGCTTAATGTTATCGTGCGATGACTAAAAGTGGAGGTTTGCATAAAGCTGAAAACTAAAAAAAAAATCGTATGTATCAGTTAATATTCGTTTTTATAATGAAAAGGTGTAAAGAACATTTATTGAAAATTTTATTTACAACAAAATTGTTTTTTACAGTATTTTTATTCCGACTAAAGAGATATAAGGGATAAGAGGGAAATTTTTAATTTTCGTTCCCCCCTCCGACCAAGGAAGAGGGGGTTTACAAGGGGGGATTCGGAAATCCAAAATATATGCATTACTATGTCAGATCATAAAATATTATATAACCAATCTTATTAAACTATTGATGTTCTACAATTATTGTTCTAAGCATTTTTCCTGAAGTGCTAGTCGAGTAATTCGTACTTCCTCGTTTTCAGTCCTCAGTTACCCCCCCCCCTACTCCTTCTAATCCTTCGTTTTAATATAGAAATAGAGAATATGTGGTGCACTCCATCTTATAGAGGACTGACAATCTGTGCAAACAATGATCGAAGAATTAGACATTCATAGAAATATAAATAGGCCTTACGAGACACTCCAAAAGCAGTAGATAAAATCATTTCGGTGATAAGGAAGCTACCTCTATACAATAAAACTTATCTATTGTATAATAGGATATAAGAACATTTATTTATGAATTAAAAAAAAATGTATGCATATATGAATGGGTGAATGAGTGGCGTGAAATGATAGCAGTAAAATAACTGTGTGTGTGTTTGTGTGTGTGTGTGTGTGTGTGTGTGTGTGTGTGTGTGTGTGTGTGTGTCTGTTTATGCCCAAACATCCTACCTAGAAATGAACTTCGAAATCCAACTATCGATGTTTGCCTTCGAAAGGACCTTCGTCCATAACCATTGATGTTTATAAAACATTTATAAATATCAAACCTTACCCATCGATGTTCAATGTGGGAAAATTATGAACTGCTTTGGTTCCATCCATCCGTACTTAAAAAAAATGTTCTTTGTGTAATGTGTCCGAAAGTTATTGTTCAGATCAACAAATTTCAATATGGTGTTTATTAAACGACAAAGATTGGTTTACTTACAAAATTATATGTATACGAAAAGTATTTTCGACGACCATCCCTAGTTTACACCAAAGTACTCATGAGTAGGAAGTAGGAGGCAGTAGATTATAGTAATTTATACCACTGTACTGATGTAAAGACATTTTATGATAATAAAACAACAACTGAAATCTTAGTGTCGTCTAGGGGCTTTGGCCTCTTGCTTGTTCCAACTATTGAAAAAACCCTCCTCAATTGAATCCATCAATAGAATGAGAGTGAATACATCGATCGTATAATATTGGAAATATTGGAAACGAACAAGCTGACACCTTAGCAAAGGAAGCAGCTCAAGATACATAATTCCAGAATTCTCTCTCCTACCACTCTCATACATTAAAGAAGACTTACGTACCGACAAAATACAAAGTGGAAAAGAGAATGGACGACATGTAACAAATCTTACAGTTTACATCAATACATACCAAATATAACTCACGACTACAACACTATTAAGAGTCACCACCACAAATGCACAAAATTTCTAACGGAACATGGACAGACAGGACATTATTTAACAAGATTTAAAATTCAAGACAATGAAAAATGTACTTTCGACTTACAGACAACACAAACTTTTTTACATATTTCTATCTTCATCAAAATGGATCAAATTTAATAATGAACATGATTTTAGAAGGAGGTAATTGGCCAGAACCACCTCATATTAAATTTAACAAATATAATAAAGAACTTATAAAGTTTATCAAAAGTATAGATATGGATGTAGCAAAATACATTAGAATGTAAAGTTGATTGTGAAGAATGGGAATTATAATTCAATATATTTACCTTACATAGACTCGAAAATTAAACATCGGTTGTGTTTAATTGATTTGATTTTTTGTTGTTTTTTTGTTCTTATAATATTTTTTTATTTATTTTTTCACTTTATTTATTACTTTTATTTGTAATTATCTTACTTATTTTAATAGTTCATACTATTATTATTTTTTTTTTTATATTATATTTGAGTAGATAGTTGATTAACGTGTATATATTGTAAAATAAAAATATATTTAAACATAATCTTACATGTATTATGCCAAGTGGCAAAGGAACATGTATTCAAATTAATAACTCCTCATAGGGTTACTACGAGGAGAAAAAAAATACTACTGATCTCATCTCACTATATACCTACTACTACATATATTTCTACGTCAAAATCCGATGAGTAGAAGTGGGGGTTGAAGAAGGTTCAAACAATAAAATACGAATTACTCTTTTAATATATGAGTTACGAATAAATGTATAGAGCAACTACTGTAGGACATAAATATTTTACCAATATTGGTTCTATAACATTTTTCCTTTCGACTCATAACAGAGATATTTTTTTTAATCCTGACATCCCCATTCTAACGCCTCCTCTATTCCTTGTTCGATTTAAGTCATTAAGAAATATGAACATTAGATTTGAATTAAACTGTTAAATATTAAGTATGGTTGGATGAAATAATCATTTTCGAGTCAAGACCTGAAAAACTTAATGGATGACCCCATCAAACTGCTTCTTTGCATGTATCTCACTCGGTAAAAGTACAATGAAGACAATATTTTGTATTTAAGCTTTTAATAATGAGGTTCATGATATAAATGTTTATTGCTAATATGTCATGGATATGAGTCGGGGTTTATTGAAGTATGAAAAGTTAAAAAAAAAATCGAATATCTCTCTTAACATTAAATATTGTGAAAAAACACATAACGTATTCGAAATTTCCTCATCCCACTGGTTCGATTTCACCCATTAACGAACTTGACCATTTTTACATAAAACGTTTAAATATGGAGTTTGGTAATAAAAACTGTGACCGCTAGAGTGCTAACAAAAAATACACATATAACTTAAATTTAAATTATTTATTAATGTCCTTTTTTTACAACTAAGGCTAATTGGGACGGGTTATCTACAGGTTACCCTTTTCTAGCCAGTGTGGCACTCAGGATTTTATTTAATGAATTCCGTCACTAAATAAATTCGTATTGCTCAGGCGGGATCGAACTCGCCACTCTAGGTCTACCATGTGAGATTAAAGGCAACGCTTAAACTCACATGGCTAACCTGAGCCCCATATATAATTTTGAACGGATCTTATTTTCTGATCGAAAGTTGAGGATGTTTTTGAAAATCGACTTATGAGTACGAACCACCCACAATATCTGATTTCTCCTAAGGGAAATCTGCTAAAACTGCAAATAAAGATAGTATCCCTACTAGAGCCCCTGACTAATAACTACTTTTAGATATTAAAAAACTTACCTCATAAATCATGGACAACTGGTATCAGAAGCGAGAATATTCCTGGAGCGGCCGGCAATGGAGAGACAATACCATCGGATCCCAGAGACTGAGTCAACATAGCTATGAACCATCATCATCCAACAGTCCAACTAACGAACCAATCACTACATCACAGCAAACAATGGCTCCTGCTCGCCTAACAGTGAAAACTAGTAAACAATAATCATATGCAATGCTTAGGACACATGTTTTGTTTTTTTCAACAAAACTTCATTATAACTATTTATCAACGTACATTTATACCACTACGACTAATTGAGACAGTTACCACTAACTGAATTACGAGGTAAGAATCGAGCCCATCGTTCTAAGTTTGCCATTTGAGACGAACGCCTTTATACACACGACTCACACTTTTAAAGAGTACTGTTATAGGCTGTACTATTAATGGGGCACAGGTTAGCCATGTGAGTTAAAACGTTGACCTTAATCTCACATGGTAAACCCAGAGTGTCGAGTTCGATTCCCGCCTGAATAATGGAATTTATTTAGTGACCGAATTAGTTAAATAAAATCCTGAGTGCCACCCTGGCTAAAAAAGGGTGGTAACCTGTAGGTAACCCGTCCCAAATAGCCTTAGTTGCAAAAAGTGGACGTTAATAAATAATAATAATGATCATTTGTTGAATGTGATTTCGTAATGCGCACAACATGTGCCTTAGATTTGTCTAATAAAGCCTAAGCTACAGGTTTTCTATAATTCACTCATTTCATTCATCATCTCACATGGTAAACCTAGAGTGGTGAGTTCGATTCCCGCCTGGGCAGAGGAATTTATTTAGTGACGATCTCATTAAATAAAATCCTTAGTACCACCCTGTCTAGAAACGGATGGTAACCTGTATTAATGGTAACCAATTAGGCTCACAAGAACCAAGCGGACATTAGTAACAAATAACAATAAATAATGTAAACGAACTTTGAGCTGGCATTACTCATAGCATCAAATACTTCTGGAAAAAAAAGTTGAATACTATCGATGAACACCAATGTGGATTTCGATTCGAAAGAGGAACAAAAGGACTAACACTAAGAGTAATCCTGGAGAGAAGGAGAGAAATGAAAAACAAGAAAGAAAAAAAATGGTAGTTGCATTTGTTGTCTCAGAAATAGCTATTGATGCCATTAACTGGAAACTGAAGTGGGAATTGGAATAGATTAGGAAGGTTAATTTGGAATATTTTCAAAAACCAGAGTACACAAATATTATTTAATGAGTGTGAAAGGGAAGCCAGAATTTAGAAAGGTGTGAGACAAGGGTACCCTCTATCACCTTATCTGTGCAATATGTTCATTGAAAAATTAAAATGAGATAAAGAACTGAAGACTTATAGATTAATGATAAATCAGTTCATTTTATCAATTTGCAAATGGCATTGCACTAGCGGCTAAGCCAAGTAGAAATGAAGAGAATGCTGCAAAGGCGTCCCAGATCATCATTATAAACTCAAGATGAATGCACATAATATAAATACTAGAATTGGTAAAATTATTCTTGATAAAATGGAGTAGTTGTAAAAAGTGGACCTTAATAAATGATAGAGAGAACCTCTTTACTTTATAAAGTTATATACAGTTTGTGTGGCAGCTCAATTACATAACAATAAAAACGAAAATCATTGTTGTATGTTGGATCGATAGGATATATTGACAACTGGAGGCCAGCCTTCATCCTTCCTACCAACCTCTGGCATATATCGTATTCATAAGGTTTGTCTGATTTTATATTTATATTGGGCTGGGATCCATTTTCGTTTTTACGGTTCAGACCAATCTATTAACAATGCTATCAAAATTGAAAATCTTCTCTGTCTGCGTTTGCAAGGCACCAGACATTATTCGTGTTTCATGAAAATGCCTGAATAGAATTGGGAAATTGTTTGTATTTGCCTAAAGAGAATGAGAGGGAATATGAACGATTTGATGCATTACTCCTCTTACTTTGATATATTTTATATACCTTTAACATTCTTCTATCGTGTTACAGCAGAATGCCTGAAAAGAAAGTATCATATGTTTTCTCTAAGATAAAATTAAATTATTTATTAACGTCCACTTTTTGCAAGTAAGGCTAATTGGGGCGGATTATCTATAGGTTACCACCCATTTCTAGCCAGGGTGGGACTAAGGATTTTCTCTAAGAAATTGTATTATCTTCACGGGGAACCAGATTTATTTTATCCCAAGAACGATAATAAATTTTTCAATATTCGTCCAATAGACACTCCACGCTTAATGCTAAAAACTATGAATATGACTAATTTGAATGCAATAAATGTATTATTTGCTTCAGGTATCCAATATTTATGTATCATGGGAAAACAATAATTACATCAATTAGTTTCCGTATAACAGCAATTATAATCATAGTTTTGTCTAAATGCTTTTATCTCGTGTAAAGCAAATGAATGGCAGTACTTTTATTGTTCATGTTACGTGGCATTTGTGTTATTGGTGAATATGACGGGATGATTTCCTTTGTCCAACCTTTCACGGGTAACAATTTCTCTTTCAACCCGTCAACAACGGACAACACAGCTAATAAAAACATGAACAGCATATATAATTACCTATACATTGGTAAATTATGATAAACAAAAATCTTGTACAAAACAAGCAGCTGATACATGAAATATTTAGCCCAATTTTTACAGTAATGTGAGTTCAACGCCACTCCAACTAGAGTACCAACTCACTCAATTAACAACCAATTTTTGTGTAGTTCTCTTCCATCTAAGGTGAGTTGATGGAAGTTATTTGGAAAGCCCATCAACATATATAAAGCCACGTGTAGGAGGGAATTGAGTCCTCTGCTTATGTCCCCATGAATATTAATATTAATGTTTTATGGTAATGACTCCCATAAAAACACCCCATCTCATCTTTATTTAGAAAATTCTAGAGTGAAAGAAGCACGTTCCAGTTGCAGATTAGATTAATTTCCTTCTTAACGAAAATAAAATCCATTCATTTTGTGAATGACGCCCAATGAATGTAAAGTAGAGATATGGACATATTCCATTATCGGCTTGGTACAATGTAATAATACAATTAGAAACTCACTTTCGTCCGTTACCCGCCCACTTTTAATACAAATGCAAATATCTCGGTTAATATTCAAGATAGAAAATAAATGTTTGTAACAATATTTATAGTAAATTTAATTTGCAATAAGATTGGTTCTATACAATTTTTCGATCCGATGCATAATAAAGGAAATATTTTGAATTTTCGAAAATTCCCCCTCTAAACCCCCCCTCCCTCTAATCTGATTTCAGCCATTAACGAACTTGATCTGTCTTTTAACATAAAACTGATAAATATCGAGTTTCGTAACAATCCAACAAAATTGCGACCACTAGAGCGTTAACAGTCAAATATATATATATATATATATATATATATATATATATATATATATATATATATATATATATATATATATATATATAATTTTGAACGGACCTCATTTTCGATATCTCCTGGGTAGGATCGATGAACATTTGAAGAAAGTTTTCGAAAATCGCGTCATGAGTACGACCTCAATAGCTGATTTCCCTTAATGGAAATCTGCTAATAAAATTAGGAGATATAAGCCACATTATTTCTTTACCAGCTTCTACAATGATTTGATGGACGGCTAATGTAAAGAAAAATTAAAAGAAAAAAAAAAACCATCACGCAGGAGCTGCGTTAATAAACTTTTTTTTTCAACCAATGAAATTAAACCTGAAAATGGCGGTTATAATATGCAGATGTCAGGTACAGTTTCATATTCCTTAGACTTCGTTTTGGCGTAAAATGAACAGGAAATGCGTCGTCATGTCGTTTTATTAATCTTCCTTACGAATTATTGTTTTATTTTCCATTATTGCTCGTCCATAAAGATATAACTATATTTTTCATAAGTCTAATCTGGTATTTCCGAAATTATAAATGTAAAATTTCAACAATTCGATCCAATGGTCAACACACTTATCGGCTCAAGCTACATTGCCGACTTATTAAAGTGTGTCTATATAATGTTACTTTCAGGAAAAATGCCGAGTTCCTTAAATAAGTGAAGAAATTGTAGTAAATGCGATAAATGGTGCATTTCTATATTTTGTTCAGTCTACTGGAATGCCTTCTTTATCTACTGCCTGAAAAGGCATGGTGAAAAATATTTAACCGGCGTACTTACCCATGAACAAAAGTGGGAATATCGTCTACTGGGGTATTTGAGTCAGAACCACCATATTCTCCTGTTGATCCTCGCTGCTTTGGAATTATACCTGAAATAGATGGAGAAAGAAAAATTCTTGGGGGAAGAAAAAATGAAGAATTCGTTACAGAAGAAGTCGTTAGTAAACAATCAAGCACTTCACCGGTTAATGAGGAAGCTTTTGAACAAGTAGAAAAAGAAACAGCTAAAAAAGGAGTAAAGAAGGAAAAGAGGCAGAAGAGAAAGGTATTAGAAGACGAAGGTCAAAACCAACTTCAATTTCTAAATCAATTACATCAATGGAAAAATCTCACACAAGAAATATCCTCACGAAGTTAAATGTGAGTATAAAGAAAGCTGTAGAAAAAAGTCTGTCGCGCAGGGGCAGCGTAAACTAAGCAGTTTTCTCTCTTCCTGGTTCAACACACTAGTGATCTTATCTCAAAACATATTTTTTATTTCTATTTAAAACACCGATGAGAAGGGTTGGGGGAGGGGGGTTACTGAAGCCTGAAAACACGAAAGCATAAATAACTCCCTTAATAGTTGAATTACGAAAAACATGTATAGATCAACAATTGTAGAGTATCAATAGCTTAACAAAATCGATTCTATACCATTATGTGATATGTCTCATAATAACCGAGATATTTTGAGTTTAAAAAATCCCTCTCTAAACCAACCCCCTTTTTTTCACCCGATTACAGCAATTTACTAATATGATCTTTAGTGCTTACAGAAATTGTTAAAAAAAAAATAGAGTATGGTATACAAGAAATAAATATTTTCGATTTACGACAGTAAAATCATAATTCATGACGTAAACTCACATATCTCACGTATTTGCTATTTTCTCACACAAAGCGATCAATGAAAACAATATTTGGTTAGCTTGGAATAAAGAGCTTCACCATTAAACAGCTTATTGCTAATAAGATATGAGTCGGAGTGGAGGAATACTGAAGGCTGAATACTAAACAATGCAAATATCTCCGTTAATATTAAAGATAGAGAATAATTGTGTATGTCTGTGTATATATATATATATATATGTATATATATATAAATATATATATATATATATATATATATATATATATATATCAATATTTATAGCACATTTTATTTTCAACAAGATTAGATCCTACAATTTTCCGATCCGGCTTATACTAACGGATATATTTCCACTGTTCGGAATTCCCCCTCTAACCCGCCCCCTTCCTCACATCCTCCCACTTGCCCGATTTCAGACATTAACGAACTTGACCTTTAATTTAGCATGAAACACTTATATGTCGAGTTTGGTGTCGATCAAACAAGAATTGTGACTGCTAGAGCGGCAACAGACCGGACCTTGACGGAGGATCTCATTTTCCCCCTTGATGGACATTTGAGAAAATTTTTCGAAAATCACGTCATAGGTACAACCTCAATAGCTGGCTTCCATTAAGGGAAATCTGTTAAAAAAACATTGGCATTGGAAATATTACTGATACCATTTAAGATATCATTGTCACCTAATTAAATATTATTAGGTATTGTGATAGTAAATGAGCGAGGCGGAAAGAAAGTAGCATTTATGGCGAAGAAGAATTATAAATTGTTTTCTATGTTAGACAGATACCTCCGGAGGCATTAGAAACATAGAGAGGAAAACGCTGTACTATTTATTAATATTAAATTGTTTTGACTCGGATTAGTCATGACGGTTTATGCGTTGATAAAGAAATTATTGTCTTAGTTGATAAGCCGTCGATTATCACCTGGGCAATAGGAATTTATTTAGTGATGAACTCAATAAATGAAATCTTTGGCGTGAAATGATTGAATTTTAGAAAACCAGTAAACCAGGTTTTATTAGAAAAATATAAGGCACATGTTGGCCATACGAAATCACCTTCAACAATGATTAAAGAATATGTTAAACAACATGTGTGAATCGAAACAATTGAATTATGGTAATAATAAGGAACAATATACCACGGTGAGCAGCAACACTTAGTTCCTCTTTAATAAATTGTTTACTTCTTATTTGTAGAGAGAAAAAGACGTCTAATTCTTCACAAGTTTTTTTTATTTTCAGCGCTAAGCGCTTTCGAAGACTATTGTCTCCATCTTCAGAGCTACTTGCATGGGCTCATAGGGAAAGACAGCAAGTGACTCCTTTCGTGTTTACTTCTTCTTCTGTAACTCGAATTAAACGGTATTTGTATTTTGATATTACAGGATGCAGTACCCCCCCCCTCTGACTTTCAGCTTTAACCACTAAGAAAAGAGTAGAGACCATAATGTGAGATTGTGTAATCTGAGACATTCCTGATCACTGTGACTCTACTTAACGCGGGCGACTGCCTTTATTTATATATGGAAGGCTGTCCATTTAAAGGGTAGGAAAACACGATGTAGTATGAATCATGGATGAGAGTTAGGGGTGATGATGGAGAGAGGAGGAAGTGATGCTGACCTAGGGCCGGGGCAAACATGTCAGAGCCCTGTCAGCCCTGTAGAGGGCGATACCCGTCTAAGCCATATCGTCCAAGTCTGGACCTAGTCCCCGTCTAAGGTCACTTTATCCACGTCAAAATACATCTATACATAGTATTAGATAACGAAGCCATATTAAAACTCGAGATGTTCTATCCACAGGAAAATCACATGTTTCCGTCATTAAATATTTTGAGCGGATTAGATGAAAGGACGAAAAACCGTATGCAATCAACATCAAAAAAAGAACACGATTTAGTTACATAGCAACCAGGAAAAAAAAGTCCCAGTGACGCAGGAGCTGCTTGATTAGTAGTCTTACAAGACACCTAGATTTAATGGGTTTTTATTTGTGTTTGAAATGAATTAATTCTTAGGGCCCGAAACTATGTCGAAATGCAAAAACGTCCGTCACGCAGGGGTGCGTTAACTAAGCAGATTTCCCAAGTACGTCACGCTTTCGCATTTCCATGCTCTCTAAACTTAAAAGACTAATGAGAACAATACTTGACAATAAAAATTAAAGTAATTTGATTAATAATACAACAGTTAATTGTTAATACGACATGAATTGGAGTGGGAGTTTGCCCAAGGCCGAAAACTATAAAATGCAAATATCTCAGCTAATAATCAATATTATGGAAAAACATACATAACGTTATAGAACATTACAATTGCAATAAGGTGGTTCTATACAATTTTTCGACCCGAGGAATAATAACGGAGATATTACGAATTTTTGGAAATTACAAATTAATGACACCAACAAAAAAAAATCACTTGAACGTAATAGGATATGTTTTAAATGGAAAAACATAAATGATTTCACAATAACCCGAGTTTACTTCATATATACACTTCGATTCATATCGTTAACGAGGTTTCAGCCCTCCTTAAGATGATATTAGGCGGGCTTTATTTAAGAATTCCGATGCTATTTTATATCTTTTACTTTGTCCATAATATATAATACTGTGGCACTTATTTAAATGTTTAAAATCTTTCCATGGTATATTTTTTAGCAGATTTCCCTTAAGGGAAATCAGCTATTGAGGTCGTACTCATGACGCGAGTTTCGAAAAATTTCTTCAAATGTCCATCGATCCTACACAGGAGATGACGAAAATGAGGTCCGTTCAAAATTACATACAAATATATATATATATATATACATATATATATATATATATTTGTCTGTTAACGCTCTAGTGGTCGCAATTTTTGTTTGATCGTTACCAAACTCGAAATTTAATCGTTTTATGTAAAAAGAAAGATCACGTTCGTTAATGGCTGAAATCGGACCAGTAGGAGGGGGGGGGGTTTAGAGGGGGGATTTTTGAAAATTCGAAATATTTCCGTTATTATGCGTCGGATCGAAAAATCGTATCGAACTAATCTTATTGCAAATTAAAATTACTATAAATATTGTTCTATACATTTATTCTCTATCTTGAATATTAACCGAGATATTTGCATTTGTATTCTGTGTATGGTCGGCTATGTTCGGGACGTTCCGCCGAGAGCTCTGGCGGCCGTTTCCATAACTACTCGTCTCTCTTGAATAGGTTTAGAGATATCTTACTATAACAGTTGTTATTGGGCAGATTTCTCTATTGTAAAACTTCACATGGGAAATCTGCTTAGTTTACGCAGCCCCTGCGTGACGGACGTTTATCTATAGTTTTTTCTATTTCATCAATTACAAATTTTAGACATAGAAAGGTTAAAAAAAAAATTGTATTAGTCACTATACTCAGACATGTTAAATAGTCAAGAGCCGGGGTGCAACTGACTGGGAATAGGAGGGGACGAGGGTTATAAAGAAGGAATGACAAGGATTCCTGAGTCGTTGTCTCGGTGTAAGCCCTAGGACTTATCTGTCGATATTCTGAAGCAAAAGGTTCTTGGCTTTTTATTTTAATTGGACTTGAATGAATATATAATATAGTATATATTGTAAAAGCTGATATGGAATCAGCTCAAATACTAAGAAAACGTTTATTAATTTTACTAAGATAGAAATATAAAAGTAACTGCATTACCATGCAATTAATTTTAGCAATACGTTTAATTTTGGTAGAGCTAAGTAATAGATAAATAAATTAATTTATTTTAAAGAAAAAACTAATATTATTAACACTTTAACTCACATGGCTAACCTGAGGGGCGAGTTCGATTCTCGCCTGGGCCAAGGAAATTATTTAGTGACGAAATTCATTAAATAACATCCTAAAATCCCACCCTGGCTAGAAAAGGGTGGTGACCTGTAGATAACCCGACCCAATTAGCCTGAGTTGCAAAAAGTGGACGTTAATAAATAATAATAATATTATTAATAATAGGTCAAAAGTTTTTATATGAAAACAGATTTAAAAAATTATAATAGTAACTTCCGACCGATTAACCTATGAAGCGAGACAATTGATCTACGCGCTATCAGCTGATCCGGTGCAACCGTATTTGAAATTTTTACCACCTTCAACAGTTTATTTTTCCATTTCTTAAGTGCTAGATGGTGAAGGCATCTGGTGTCTCAGGTAAGAAAAGAAAGGCCCCGTTCCTTCACAGTTATTTATTCTGCCAGACAGAGCGCTATCAGAGCATAGACTTCATCATCAGTGCTCTGCTGGAAAACGTTTACCAATAAAAACGTCATATAAGAAGTCGTTAAATTAAAATAAGAAATATATGTACATATTGAAGGTATTAGAATTAGAACTTAAAACTTTAGGATAAATACAAATTAGTGGCCCAGTGAATTTACATATAATTAATGAAGAAAATTATTTTTACAGATTAAAATTAAAACTAAAAGTTTGCCGATAGTACATAAAAAATTTAAATAAATAGCAAAAATAAATAAATAATCACTTAGTTGTTCACCATCCGTCTTGCAGGACTATTCACGTAAATTATTCAGATAAGTATGTTTTTGATTTTTTGTTTTGGGCATAATATCGCACTAATTGGCTACTTTAATTATTTAATGCTTAAAAAAATGTTTAATGGTATTGTTATATTTTAAAACATTTTAGCCCCTGGAGAGGCAAATAAAAAAAAATTGAAGCAATTTCTTTTCACCAAGAAAGACTCTTTGCCAAATAACTTATAAAAATTAAATCATCGGGGTCAATACATACTAAGTAATATATTATATTCGCTTTTTCATACCTCTTCACACTTCGGCTTCGGCAAAGAGTTGCAGGAAATTTGAATAATGTGTCTTGTGAGGAACATGTATATTTTCTTCTTCGAAAGAAACTCGATAAAAACGGTCGTATCCTTGACCGTTAGTCGTATGCGAAACATTTGTAAAACCTAAGCTGCACTTAATAAAATTAGCGACAAGGCAGGTCATTTAGGATTTTTCGATTTGACTCATAATAACGAAGATATTTCGATGTCTTTACATTTTATGCCCTTATAATAAATGATTCTTGCCATTAACGAACTCTATCTATCTTTTCTGGATAAAAGTTTTCGTTTCGATTTTTGATCTGCGAAATCTAATTACTTAAATAGTCATAACCATGCAATGGTATTGCAAACATATTATATTTTTACACTTATGTTAACGTGATGAACGTAAATAACTGGAGACTAAAAATATATCTTTATAGTGGCAGTAGTAAAAATTATACATAAATAAAAAAAAATATCAACACTTATGTGATTTGTATATAGTTCTAATTATAGAGGTATGTGTAAGACATTTTTAAGGGCTGCAAAGTGAAAAATTTCTTCTTTTTTTTGGGTTGTTTGAATCTTTTCAAAGAATTCTTTTCTCTAGTGGGTTTAAGGCGTCTCTCACTATCCATTCAACCCTGGACAACGATATTTCGTGACAGAGGTAACCTTGATTTTCTCGCGACCTTCCATGTGTGAAGGTGATGGCAGTTGCTTAGATTGGCCTTCCTGTCACTGAATAAATATATAATGATATTCATAAATGAAAAACACCCTCAGAATACTTGATTTAAAAAAAAGAAAACAAGACAGAAAGTTTAAGTAATAAGGTGTTTTAAAAAAATTAAATAACTTCATTTAAATATGAGTTAAGGCAAATTGATTGAAACAAATTAGAAGGAAATACGGTTAATGAAAAAAATATTTATCACCTTTTTTTTAAAAAAAACAATAATTTCTTACTCTTAGTATCGTAGATGTTAGCGACATTGCATTTCAGTTCTTGCCTAAACCCCACACCTTTGCTGGTTAGATCTGCCGGTGACATACTAGACTTTTATTTTTCCATAGAGGTGAAAAGCATTGACTCAGTGAAAATCAAATAAAAACTGAGCCCTCTAGATATATACATTCACAGACATTTAAATTTGAAAGGACCACACATTCGTTATTTACTAGGCTACTTTTTGAATAAATGATAAAACTTTGCTCCATAGACACCCTATATTGAATGAATGAATATGTTTATTGCTTTTAAAAATTTAACAATTTTATAGCAAGGGTTCAGCCCATGTTCATGATTACATTTTTCCTTTATCTTTTCTTTATATAAACATAAACAGGGAATTCCTTTAAAAAAATTACAAAAAACAAAAACTTTATACAAAAATTACTATAGAAAAAAAAAACATAAAACACCCTATATTATCACTTGCATAATTCTCTTGAGGGGAAATTCACTAAGAAATGATTAGTAGCAACATTTTGTGATGATTATTCTCAACAAGTCTCGTTCCATTTGTCTTTCTGTTCAAGAATGTCCATGAGAATTAACTCGCTGCTGGTGTAAATCTTAGGTCTTTAGTGTAATGCCTAAAAGAGACTCCATTGTCATTACTGTTATGTCCAAGGAATTTGTGATTTTCCCTCTCCTAAAGGCGGTACAATGGAATCCAGCAAAGCGACTTCCTCAAACAAAGTGGTCATACACAAGCCAATAAATATTTTCTTTTTAATTATACGATGAGATTATTATATTGTGGAGCGCTTTAATTGAAAACTAAATACAAAATATCGTTCTGATTGAACTTTTTAAGTTTTGAGATAAATGTAAATACGTGGGAAATCTGCCTAGTTAACGCCCCTGCGTGACAGACTTTTTTGTTTGTTGCTGTCGGTAATCGTTTTGACAAAAAGGAATTCGTGCTTATCTTGTTGACCTAGGAGACAACCATTGAGCTATCAGATGTCTGACGGCCGCTAGTGGGAGGTGCGGCAGACGAGACTTCCTGGAAAGGATTGTTTTCCTGAAGATCGAGAGAAACGATCAGCGGATCATTTATCACGATTATGAAAACAACGATACCGGCCTAAGACCGCACGATATTTCATCCAGACGTGCCTCATTTTTCAACCTCATACTCAATTTCTCAAAGCATTTCCTGTGGAAGGCTAGAATGAGTGAGGTGAATTTACCCATTAGAGTCCAGAGGCTGAACCATAAACTAGAGCAATGTTTCCATTGATAATTTTATTTGTTAGCACTTCAAGTTCAATAAAAAAGTCTAACAGACTGTTTTAGATAAATCCAAGTTTGTTTACTGATTGAAAGGATTTAGATTGAATGACCATACACTATTTTCGTAAGACCAAAATGTCCGAAACTTATGATTTGCGTAAACTAGTTGATAGCTCTCACTTAGTATGGATTCTATGTATGCTAATTATGGATTTAAGGCCAAATCCAGGGGTTTTAATGGTATACAAACACTAGCTCAGATACCCGGCTTCGCTCGGGAATTCATTTGAGGCTGATTGGTGATGGTATTTTTTTTGGCAAGGCTTTACTTTGCACAATATTTTGGCATTTACCCGTCCCAGTGTTTAGGGTTAATACCCGTCGTTGCTGTGGATTTGTTAATAATAAAATTAATTTTTTATGTAAGACTTCACTGTCCTCCACATTGTCATTCTTCCCGTTTCCTGTGCATTATGCATAGATTTAATTATTAAGGACAAAATATTAACGTACATTTGAATTAATTTTTCCAGGTGAGGTACCTGGTAGTTCACATTGAAAAGAATTGTTGAGCAAATTTCTCTAAATAACAAAATAAACAACTTTTGTTATGTGCATATTTGCCGAAATCCCAATAGGAAACTTTCTTTAATTTCAGACATCCCTTACAACCCCCTCTCCTGCCCGTTCCTAGAAATGTTGGTATGGCTTGTTATAATGAAGGCGTTATTCCTAATACACGTACCGAATTTTATTTAGTTCGGTTGATTCTTTTGTGGCAAATAAAATTGTTGACTCCCGCTATATTTTTTAGCGTATTACTCATTTATACTTATATATTAGGTATACAACGAAAGTGTATATAACAAAAGTTACTCTAAATAATAAAATAAATAACTTTCGCTATGTGCATATTTGCCGAAAATGCAATACGAAACGAAATATCGCTATTTTTAATTTCACTCCTGTTCGTCTCTGAGAATATTACCATAGCCTAAAGTTATGTTGGGTTAGTAGTAATATACATACCAAGTTTCATAAAATTCGGTTCAGCCGTTTATGCGTGAAAAGGTAACAAACAAACAAAGAGACACGAAAGAAACAAAATGCAGTTATGGTGTCTATGACATGTGAAACGAAAAGTTATCGTGACATTTCGCGAAAAAAAATCAATGTACAGACAGAGATATAGACAATTTTATATATATAGATTAACAAGCTTTCCTTGAAAACACTGACCGACAAAGAAAATGTTTTGTGATCAAAATTACATGTTATTAATGAACTTTTGTCTGCTGAACACGAATATGACAATACAGAATGTTGCTTAGATCTAGTTTATGAGATAAAGTCATTACATTTTTGTCATTATTATTCATTATTGGCTGATAATTCAGTGTTTGCAGGTTGACTGGATTATGTATGATGATGCAATACAGTGAGCCATATCATCAGTTGTAATTCTTACCTTCCTGTAGTTACTATTACCTAGCAGTCCAGGTGTGAACCTATATTTTTTTTTTTCATTCTTGTTTTCGTGAAAACAGAATGCCGCCTAAAGGTGTGAATATAGTGTACAATTCTTGTTACATATGTTGTGAAATGAAATTTAGCTCTTACAAACTGATTCTCAGCCCACTGTCAAATTCCATTTTTTTGGTGTAATGGTCGGTGATGAGGAGTATCCATGGACACCTCATGTTTAGTTTTTTTTTTTATTTATTCATTGATAATAGTCACTTAACTGGCGAGAGTTATTTGTGTCTAGGTGGTCAAGCTTCCATTGTCCTTCCTTTGTTCGATAGTCCATCTCCTAGGAGATTCCGTCCACCCCTTACCCTCCGTTATCCTTGCCTATGCTTCATCTATCCTATTTCTTCCTACATCCCCTATTATTTCAGACAGTTATTCTGATATACCAAGAGACTTTCTATCACACCGCCACATCCAAAATTTTACCACATCCATGACCCCCAAAAAACAGCAATATTGTGGAAAGTGATTCTGATAGTGAACAGAAGGCTGTCTTATTTCAACAATGTCATGCTTGATATTTAACCGTTTATGTAAAACTAAATATTAGATAATGGCTGAAATCTGACTAGAGGAAGAGTGGGAGGGGGTGGGGGGTTGTTTATATACATCACTACATATTTAGTGGTCTTGCCAGCCCATCCTTTCCCTTGGTATTGTTAATATAAATTGCACAGGAAACATAATAGGATCTTTTGGCGCTGAGACTGTGAACTCCGTGATCTAAAAATCAAACAAGAATACAAACGGATAAATAAGTATGAATCGTAATTAGTATTATACTTTGCAAATAATAGCTACGTAATTACTCTGAATTTCATTTCCATTAAGATAATAACTGCGGATACAGTAAGTGAATTCTTATTGCTTCCAAATTTATCACACTAGTGTGGGAAGTGAAACTGTGAATTTTTCTCTGCTACCACACTAGACGTGTGTCCGAATTATTAACGCGGGTCGAAGGATACAGAGATTTATGGGCTCTGGACCTCGTTGCCATTTACTGTCTCTGATATTAATGGCTTGACAACTCTCGGGCACAACTGTCTATAATTAATCCATGTTCATGTTATGACTTATTCTTGCTTTATTTCATTTTAAAAGAATGGCTGGTGTTTCCTTTAAAAGTAAGCTTTTATAATTTTTCATTTATGTTTGAAGTAACATTCAATAAAGATCTCACTCATGGACAACAGACTGTAAAATATAGCTTTGCACGCGTTGGAGGGATAGAAGTGATATAAAAAGTTTTGTAACTAATAAGAAAATAGGCACGATTCCAAAAGTATTTTATTTTTCAACATAATCCCTCCTAACATCATTGCACTTATTCCACCTGCCCTTCAACATACTGATTCCAAGGGGGGGGGACTTTCTTTTTGGTCTTGAAACCATTCTTCTATCGCTCATTTCAGGGAATTTCGATCATGCAAAACTAAAGGTCAAGGTAAAAGGTCGTTAATGGCTGAAATCTAAACACTTGGTAGGGGTATTTCACAAATTCGAAATATCTTCGTTATTATAAGTCGAATCGAAAAAAATGTGTTTAATCCATCTTATTGTAAACTTAATATATACATGCTTCCTCTAATATGAATTTTAACCGAGGTATTTTGATTTTTTAGTTTTCGGTCTCATGTCGTTACAACAATAAGTTAGTATATAATGAACCATTTTATTCTAAGAATAAATTCCAAATATGCTTTATGATTGAACTTTTTCTTGAAAGATACATGCAAATACGTTAGCGATGTCATAAAATAAGATATTTCGTTGTTTACTCGTAAATGTTTTATTCATTTATACCATATTCAAAATTTAACCATTTCAGCCAACACTAAAGATCATATTTTTTGTTGTCATACCTGTCGGTGGAGACCATCGTCACTGGCTGATGGTCGAGTACAGATGGCAAGCGCTTTCGATGCAATGGCACCATCTTCAAGCCCGTCGAAAAGTTGTACTGAGTTAGATGTCTGTTGGTCAGTAGGTTTTATGCGTCTGGTCACCGTATTAGTTTGTTTACGTGTAGTTGTTTACGTTTAGTCCAAGTCTGTTTACTTACCTCAGATCTGTCAAGCGAAGGGTATTAGCTAGTGTACAGGTAAATTGTTTTCATGTGGTGGGTTGTTTATGTTTTACACTGAGTCTGTTTACTCACCTTTGACGGGCTTGAAGATGGTGCTATTGCATGGAAAGCGCTTGCCAGCTGTACTCAACCATCAGCCAGTGACGACGGTCTCCACCGACAGGTATGACAACAGTATCATTTATATTGGCGGTTCTAACCCTTTATTTGAATTATCATATTTTTTATTGGAGGAAATCGGACATGAAAAAAAAGTGGATTTTTAGGAAAGGGGGGTAGGGTGAATTCGAAAATTCCAAATATTTCCATTATCATGAGTCGGATCGTAAAATGTTTTAAACTATTGATGTTCTAAAAAATGTTTCGTAACGCAAGTATTAAGCGAGTTTTTCGTATTTACTTTTATTTTCTGCCTTCAGTACCTCTCTTCTCACTGGTTTTTAGCAGATTTCCCTTAGAGGAAATCAGCTATCGAGGCTCATGACGCGATTTTTTTTTTTACATATATGTAGAGATAATGTGGTCACATGAGATCACAAGCGTTTTATACCCACACATGGAAAATCTGCTTAGTTTATGCAGCCCCTGCATGACAGACTTTTTGAAGGCAAGAATCTTCTAATCTGACATCCCTTCAACTCATGCTTTCGTCTTTCACTGTTGGGGTGAGACACAGAGCAAGCCCCCTATCTCATGACGACAGTTGTATGACGATATGAGTGCCCTGACACATTGTGAAGCTCGCTGTCATGCCAAAGCCTCGTTCAGCCAAGACGCGCACCCGTCTCGGTGGTATTTACTCCTTCGGAGAAGGTTGAAATATATTCAAGTGTTATAGAAGAGGGGGGATAAATTGTTTGAAACCTAACCACCGGGAGTAGTTAATAGGCAAGTTCTGCAGTCACCATTATGATAAGATGGTTGCCGTCCTAAATATTTTCCATGGGCACAACAATACACAATTCATGTTGTATCAATGGCACTATTTTAGACAATACTTCAAATGTCCATCGATCGTACTAAGGAGATGACGAAAATGTGGACGGGTCAAAACTATATATTTACATTCCACGGCAGTGTTTGTTGGAAGTGAAGAATGTTTGCTTGGAGAGAGAGAAAAAACGTCCAATTCTTCACAATTTGTTTTTTTTTTTTTTTTTTTTTTAATTTGTTTATTTCAGCGCTAAGCGCTTTCAAAGACTAATGTCTCCATCTTCAGAGCTACACATGACAAACAATAACATTAATAAAAACTCTATACATTGCAACAGGGTCATAAAACATGTTAACATCAATAAATAAAATACAAAATAAATGTCTAACAATGAACAGAATAAATGCACTTAAGTCATATCTTAAAATAAAATACAGAGAGTGAGAGATCTATTGTGGTATAGGAATATATTACTGACCTACTTGCATGCGCTCATTGGGAAAGACAGCAAGCGACTGGCTGGCACGCGGGAGATAACGTCGAGGTCCAGTACCCCCACCATTGCAGACTTATAACAATCGGTCTTCTTGTTCAAAGAGCGATTACCAATAAGTTTCTTATTCAATGCGATCTCCAGCCCCTCCAATGCACTTAGTTTTTTACCCTTCTTGGCTTCATGTAATAAGCACACTTCATGGGCTCCTTCGCTATGGCCCTCTTGTTCTTGATGGCAGAAAAATTCGGAATCTGAGCGATAGCCATGTTCTCTACACCGAGTTCTTATCTTTCTTCCTGTTTGGCCGATGTAAGCTCCTTTGCATGTACCACACACGATTTTGTACACACCGGACCTGTCTTTTATATCGATAAGATCTTTAGCCCTGCATAGCATATCGCCCAGATTCGGTCCGCTCTTATATGCTACTCCCACTCCAATCTTACTTAGTGCGCATCCAATTTTCTCTGAGTTTCCCTAAATATGGAATAGCGCACCAACGGAGCTTCTTAGCATTTTCGTAGAAGTGGCTAAAGGATTGTTTGAGGGCAAGTTTTTTGGACCTCCGTTCATAAATGCCATGGATGAGAGAGGTTTCAAATCCATTACTTTTGGCGACGTGTTTTATGAATTCGAATTCTCTTCGATGGTCCTCCAATGACAGCGGTAAGGTCAGTAGCCGGTCTATATAATAAATGAAAGGAGTTATTTTGGTCTTAGGGTGGTGGAAGGAATGTGTATCTATTGCTGTGTCCGTTGTTGTGGGTTTCCTGTAGATGTTAAATGTGAACTTTCCGTCTCTTCTCATGATACACAGGTCTAAATAACTTAACACCCCCCCCCCCATTCTCTTTTCCAATTGTGAAGAATTGGACGTTCTTTCTCTCTCTCCAAATATATTTACATATTTGTCTTTCGGAAATTTTAGCGCTCAAGCGGTCGCCATTTTCGTTTGACCGTTATCGAACTCCATATATATAAATTTTTTTTGTAAAAATAGAGATCAGGTTTTATAAAGGCTGAAACCGAACAAGTAAAAGGGGCAGGGAGGGTTTAGAAAATTCGAAATATCTCCGTGCTTATGTGACGAATCGAAAAATTGTATTAAATCTTCTTTATCTTATTGTAAACTTAATTGCCTATAAATGTTGATATATATATATATATATATATATATATATATATATATATACATATTTTCCCTTATATGAATATTAACCGAAGTATTTTCATTTTTTTAATATCAGACTTAAGTAAACCCCCACTATTTCTCATGTTATAAAAACTATAAGCTGTTATAAAATGAACAATTCTAATCTAAACTTAAATATCAAATATTGTTTTCATGAAACCTTTATTATGCGATATACATGCAAATTCTTCATGACGTCTTCAATTAAGGTTTGACGTTCTTAACTTGAAAATGTTCAATTGATCTAAACCGTTTCAGTCATCACTTAAAATCATATTTGTTATTGGTAGGCAACGGACCAAAAAAAGGAGGGGTAAGGAGGGTGAGGGTTCAAAAATTCGAAATATCAGAGTTATGATGAGTCGGAGCGAAAAATACTGAAGAACCAACCTTGTTAATCTTTTGATTCTCTAGAATTGTTGTAGTATGTATTTTTTCGTAAAACAAGTATTATGCGAGTAATTCATATTTTCTTGTTCTCTACCGTCAGTTACTCCCCACCTCTTCTACTCGTCAGTTTTGTGTGTTGTTCCAACTAGCAGGTGGGAAATCTTCTTAGTTTAAGCACCTTAGTTTAGTCACGCTGCTGCGTGACATTTTTCAGTTAAGAAGTCATTTAAGAAGGTTATCATACCAACCCTTTGAGCAGAGCCATTGTATCTTTAGGTAACTATCATGCTAGGCATTGTAATGTCCGTAACAACTAACTTAATATGAAGTTATGAATTGGTATAGAGGGATACGCATCAATTTTCAAGACCATAGTTAATTTATAAGGGGATGATAGAGATGGTGAAACGAAACTTGGAAATAGACGCTTACATTAGAAGGCAGTTCTAACACTGTAATGAGCTGCGATTGGCCGATAGGAGGAACTTGGCTGTGATTGGTTCAGTTCCTCAACTACAAAGGCAGGGGATATAATGGCTGGGCTCAAGGAGTTGGCCTCGTCCCCAGACCTACTTTAAATAATAATAACCTTTACGCTGGAGACAATTCATTAGTTTTACACCTGGATTATTTAGAAGAGTACGACCTAGAAAAATTGTTTCGTTAATATACAAATAAATCCTTTATTTGTACATACATAAATAATAAATAAAACCCAGATTTATTACAAAATTATTATAATATTATTAAGCGGCGAGTTCGGTTCTCGCCTGGGCGAAGGAAATTATTTAGTGACGGAATTCATTAAATAACATCATAAGTCCCACCCTGGCTAGAAAAGGGTGGTAACCTGTAGATAACCCGTCCCAATTAGCATTAGTTGCAAAAATTGGATGTTAATAAATAATAATAATAATAAATTATTATATTTTGGTACAATCTTGGATGTAGTCGTTCTTCAGTGGTTGAACCTAAATTAATAGGTGGCCTCGTTTGACATGGGAAGGCTGTCATGATATTTCCTTACAAGTTGTTGAATGTGAACTGAAATAGGAGCAACCTCCAATTCCCTGTGGATTTGGCTGTTCCTAACAAACCAGGGAGCATTTGCCGCTATCCGAAGTACTTTGCTCTGGGGGGACTGTAGTTTCTTTTTGTGTGTGTTGCTGATGCCCAGCTAGACTGGGCATGCGTACGTTATTATCGGGGGTATCAGTGTTTTGTAAAGTAGTGTCTATTTACAAAATAACATATCTACTGGAACCCAGATAAATAAAAATAAGTAAATAATATAGAATGTAAAATAGAAACGAAATATTTTTGTCTTTTTCATACAACTAGAACAAATTCAGTTCTGGGGCTCGGGTTGGCCGTGCGAGTTAGGGCGTTGGTCCTAATCTCCCATGGCAGACCTAGAGTGACGGGTTCGAATCCCGCCCTGGGCAGTAGAAATTTATTTAATGACGGCCTCATTAAATAAACTCCTTGGGCCCACCCTGGCTAGAAAAGGACGGTAACCTGTAGATAATCCGTCCCGATTAGCCTAGTTGCATAAAGTGGACGTAAAAAAAAATATAATAAAAAAATAAGAAATCACTTCAATACTGAGGTCTTTTGAGTTCATTGTACTTATTTCAAGTGCGAAGTTCTGCTAATTAATTTATGCTTAATCCTTGCCAGACAGTGTGCTTCTTGAAGTAAATTCTATTCTTTCCTTTGTTCAGCAACTCTCTGCCATTTTGCTCCATAACATGAAGTAGGTAGTCTTCCACTCTTCCTCATGTAGTTTCGGGAATACCAGTTGATAACATTTTTATACCGTTTACCATTATCCTTCCTCTCCAGGTTTTCTATCCATGTCTATTTTTTTATTATTGATGACGTGCGCTTTGTCAGGGAATTTAGTTTTATGTCTTATCCTCTTCCTGGACTTTTCGTCTCTCTTAGTTATATGTAGAATGTAGCACGGCATTCCTCTCACTTCATTTTTAAGCTTTCGAATTGTGGTTTCCCATAGATTCATTTCTAGTTCGGTAGCAGCTTTTTATCTGAACAGCTGCTTGTGCCTGAAATCCACGCAGCAGAGAACCTCATGCTAATCACCTTAATATATAATAAACTTTATGTTTCAAAATGCTTTTGGATTGTTACACAGAATTATATTCATACAGTTCATACATATTAGACCTTAATTCTTTCAAAAAACCTTTCGGTCATGTACATCTCATGTTTATTGGTATATCTTACCTTAGGTTTAAAGAATCATGATGCCCTTCTATTCTATATGAGCAAAAAAAATGTTCATTTAAAACTTACTTCATTAAAGTTTCTGGTGAATCAAGTATTACAATACTTGGTGAAGAAGTAAAACAATACTTCTAGTTACAGTTAGCTTTCTGAATCCTCAGATGTGCTATGTGATTCTCACGTGAGCAATAGGTATTTATTCGGAGACAACTCATTTAACCCTTCCCCCTGACTAAAAAAGAGTGGCAACCTGTTGATAACATTGCCCTCCAAAAAAAATTTGTTATCAAGCTTCGTCACCAATCCTGCTCATTCTTATGTAAAATGGCCTTCTGAATCCATATATGCCCCTTCGCTCCCCTAACACAGACCGTATTGTGGGGAGGCCCCCTATGTTTGTCACTTTTTGATCATTTGCAGGGTCGAAAAAGATTATTTCAACATTTAAACTTCTTCTGAGGATCTATTGAGGTGAAAGTCTAAAATACGTAAATGTGTCACAAGAAGGAATTTTTTGGGGAATTTGGGGAGGGCGCTCCTTAATGTGTACAAAACCATTCAAAGTGGTCGATTTTTTTTTTCACTTTTCCAAGTCAATTTTGTCACTATTCCAAATATTCTCGCTTCCAGTCCCCCTCAATCTCACCTAATCCCAACCAAATGTTGAAATGACGGTCACACAGGGGCTGCTTTATCTAAGCAGATTTCCCTCATGCGTTACTTATTTTCATTTATCTCAAAACTTAAAAGTCTAATGAGAGCAATATTGGGCTTCAAATAAAGTGCTTCACAACATAATAGCGTATTGTTAATATGAGATGAATAGGAGTGGGGGTTTACAAAAGACCAAAAACTAAAAAATAAAAATATCTCGGCTAATAATCAAGATAGTGAAAAATGTACATATCAACATTTATAGAACATTACATTTGAAATAAGATTGGTTCAATACAATTTTTCGATCCAAAGCCTCATAACGGAGATATTAAGAATTTTACATTATTATTTTACATATGAATTATCAGGAATGGTGTCATGACTGATTTGCATTCAGACCAGTGTAACCCGGCCCCATTAGCCTTAGTTAATAAATTACATCAAAAATTCTTTATTGCTGCCACTGATATTTATTTAAAATCTATTTATTTAGTTTGACATTTTTCATTGAATGTAAATTAAATAGTCGCACTGCTTGGCCAAAACCAGTTTTAATGAACGGTTTGATTGCTATAAGAGCGTATACACACTCAATAATATTGTCAATACCTAAATAAAGTATTTATCAAAAGACAAGACGGGATTTGACATTTCTGTTCTTATAGTGTCATTACTGGGGCCAGTAAGAATATTTTGAATTCTATTGGTCGTGTATAATACAATATAGCAAATTCTGATGATTACCGGTGTTGAGTTAGATTGATGAGCTGTAAAAGGGCTTTGTCTATGCTACTGACCGAGAAATGAATCCTGTATGAAATTAATGCTCTCAATAACCTATATAATATAGCTAGTCCTACCCCCAGATTAATATAATTTTATTCACATTTAAAAAATTACAAATACAATAAATTCTTTGTGTTAGAAACTTTTTTTCACTTTTAGAACATCCATCAAAATCCGTCACGCAGGGGCTGCAGATTTCCCACGTGCTGGTATGGCACTCTTTTGATCTATTCACCTTATATATTTTCTATATCTGAGAAATATTTTTGGTGGTTTACTGACAGCGGGAAATGAAAATAACTCTCTTAATACTTTAGCTACAAAATAATTTATAGGACAATTGCAGAGCATCAGCTGTTTAACAAGATTGACTCTATAACATGATTTGATACAACTCATAATTAAGGATATATTTTGAATTTTCAAAATTCCCCCTAACCCCCCTCTTTGCCTGGTGCCATTTCAGCCATTATAGACTATGAACATTAGTGTTGAATTAAATGGTTAAATATCGATTATGGTATAGATAAAATAAACAGTAGTAAAGAAATAAAATCACGATGATCTTATCACACAACTTATTTGCAGTAATCACTCAATGTAAAATTTCATTGACAACAATATTGAAGTTCCAAATAATGTGCTTCATACCACCTTGTGTTTAATATGACATGAGTAGGAGTTTACTGAAGGTCGAAAACTAAAAAATGCAAATATCTTGGTTACTAAACTAGAAAGGGAAAAAGCGTAAATGACAATATTTATACAACATTAAATTGTCGATGAGACTGGATCTATACGATTTTTTCGATGCGACTTGTAATAAAGGAGATATTTCGAATATTACAAATCCTCCACCTCTAACCCCCCCCCCCCCACTAATCTGATTTTAAAGCCGTAAACTAATTTGATCTTTAGTTTTACATAAAAGATACATAAAACGTTTATATTTCGAGTTTGGTTACGATCAAACAAAAATTGTGAGCACTAGAGCGTTAACAGACAAATTTATATAGTTTTGAACAGACTTCATTTTCGTCATCTCCAGGACAGGATCGTTGGACATTTGAGAAAAATTTTCAAAAATTGCGCAATGAGTACAAACTCAATAACCTTAGCGAAAATCTTCTAAAAAAGAGACGACTGTTTAAAAAAATAATTAAACATTAAATACTAACTAATATTTGAACCCACTCATATTTTAATAATTTTGAACACATAAAGGGAAATACTTTATGTTTTTTTTTTCTATCTCTTTGGAAAGACCTAGCTTAGACGTACCCTATTATGTTATGATTACACTTCATTGAAATAAACACATTTCATTTCACTTACGCATTATGCTAAAATATGATGGTATCAGTTGTAATGCCTTTCTCGTGTTACTTGATACAGCACAGTTGACGATTCATAGCTATTTAAAAATCAGCTGTTTATAAACGGAGAGGATAGACTGGTAGGACCTTAATAGGAGGAAGGTTGGCCGGTGTTTGATAAGCCAACAAGGTTGCAGAGATGGCTTAGCAACCAATCAAGAGTAGGCCAGAACTGGGACCTCTGCTATTGATCTCCGGGGACCATGGCCTCTTGGTTGATTTGGTTGACGAGGTTACGGCCTGCTGAGGTCTACTAGCCATCCTACCCTAATCTTTCTATTATTCCAATGCCAAGGGAAAGCTTTCGATTCATTGCCACTAAACATTGGTCTCCCCTCAACTGATATCCGAAATCTGCAGCAAAAGCTACTTTATACATAGAGAAAAACATTTTCACAATTACAAATTTTGATATGGTATGAAACGGCAAATTCACAGGATCAGCTAAATCCTTTCGGATGACTGGAAATATGCCCTAATCACTACTTTGGTGAATGAGAGTTCCATTAATTCATTAGAAGAAGTGGATTTCATTCTCTTCAAAGAAACTGGATTTACTTCTTGGTTATAAAATCTGATTCCTCACTCAGCCTTCAATCCCCTAAAGAAAAATATTGGAACAATACCATGCTTCTTTAGGGGTGCACTATGCAAATGTAATTATCTTATAATGCTATCAGATTTAATGTTCCAACTTTTTCTTGAACTAAGAGGTTAGAAAAAGTCCCTCACGCGAGAGCTTCGTAAACCAAGTAGGTTTCCCACGTGATTTATATTTTTATAGATATTTATAGACATTTGACACAACCGTGAATATTAAGTGAATAAGCACAAATTATATTGAGAATCGTTCAGTCAATTTACATTTTAATAACCTCCACAACAAGAAGCGTCAGTTATAGCTGAAGAAGCCTCAGTTCCCACACCTCCAGACGACACCTCAGCAGCCGACACTTCAATAATTTTGTATAAATACCTCTTTTATTCCTTCCCATTCCTCATTCCTGTTTCAGTGGCCGAATTCTCTTGTCTGTATGTAATTATTCTAAATTTTACTGGTGTTACCAATAAAGATTTTTTGGGAGATCTGATAGCCGAGTATTTAGTTGTCTGAATTGTAATCAAACAGGTCAGACAACCTCTCAGAGCTGAATAGATAGATAGAAATATTCTTAATTGGAACGTAAAACAAATACTGAAATAAGTCAGTTTTTAATATATTAATTTTATTGAAAACTATTTATTATACCTAGTACCGTAGTTTACAATGAATCAGAATAATCTCATTCACTCTAACTTTAGTAATCCAAAAGCAAAAGATGGGAGCGGGAGTGGAGAGTGGGGGTTATCAGAACGTATTTGCATATATCTCATCTAGAAAAGATATTTTGGCCGAAATATTTGGCATTTCGGCTTCAAAAAAAAAAATGGTACAAGATATATTAGCTTATTTTTAACGTCCAATGACAGAAAGTGGGAGTTTACTGAAGGCTGAAATCTAAAAAATGCCCATGTCTTGGTAATTTATATATAATTTTGAACTGAACTAACTTTCGTCATCTACGAGGTAGAATCCATGGGCATTTGTGTAAATTTCGCAAAAACGATGAGAACGAGCTCATTTCCCTTAAGGGAATGATGATGACACCAGGGCCCGGTGATCAAACCTTGTTACTTCATAATTAAATTAGCAACTCCACCACTTCATGATATTGAGTAGGATTTGGGAAGCAGTCCAACCGAGAAAATGTCCTTGCCTATTAATCACGTTTCTGAATAAAATTTAGTATCCCGACAAGCGCATTACAACTGACGTAGAAAATTGACAAATATAAAGTATAATATTTAACTGTAATATTATTAATGTATTAACTGGTTAATTTCTACTAAAGCTAAACCATTAGTGATATAATATTAGAGGAAAGTTACTATAAATAACATAGATCGGTGAAAATATTAATAAATTTATTTCTTGGGCATCCACTTTCATAAATAAAGAAGAGAAATGGTTATTATTTGAGTAGACTAGACCATACTGCGTTTAAATCTATTTATATTATTAATTTTCAGAATTAGTCTTAATGTGTTACATTTCACAGATCATCTTTTATCATGTAGGCATATTATGACAAATGATACTAAGTATTTAGACTTATACGATTATTTTAAGTATGATTGGAATTAGTGAGAGTGTAAATCTCTGCACCTCCCTCCCCCCACCCCCACTTGTTATTTATTTTGACTTGAAAATAACTTTGCTATTTATTTCCAATATAAATATAAACTATAAGGGCATTTTGATTATTTAATTTATATAATGATTATTTATACAAAATCGTGCTGAATTGGCACTACGTGCGACACGGGAAGTTGTGGGGAATCAAACTCTTTAATTCTGGTATATATTATCCTACTTCCTCCAATATTCTGACGTTAATGAAATAACTACACACTTTCTTTAACTATTAAACGTTACTTGGTAGTGTCATTAAGGCAAAACACAATATGTGTTTGAGCTAAATATGATAGTTTTAATTTACCCCACCCCCTTAATGTTGAAAGTTCTGCTATAAAAATAACACCATAATTCAGCCAATAATATAATTTCCCGGGCATCGCCGGGTACCTTAGCTAGTGTAATATAATTTCCATGTAGTGAAAATGACTTATTTAAATTGAATAATAGCAAAAAAATTGAATAAAAGGGTAAAAAGTTAGATTGTTTACATTGTCTTGGATTTTACTTTCTTATTAGTGATTTGCTCATTTATTTATTTTTACATCTGCCTTATTCATTGTCTCATCGAAAGTTAAATAGTTTTATCGTACACTTTGTTATGTTATTATCTATAACTTCACAATATTTTAAAGATCAAATTCTTAATTTGGAAAGAAAGTTAAATTAAATAAAAATAGTTTTATTGTTACTACGTTTTGTTATTATGGCTAATTGGGTCGGGTTATTTAAAGGTCACCTACATTTTCTAGCCAGGGTGGAACTTAGGATTTTATTTAATGAGTTCGTCATTAAAACCATTCCTATTTGCCGAGGAGGAAATCGAACTCACCACTCTCGGTTTACTATATGAGACTAAGGTCCCGCTTGGGAAATCTGCTTAGTTTACGCAGCCCCTGCGTGACGGACTTTCTTAAACTTCAGGACTAGCTGTACACGTTTAATCTTTTATAAGAATTAAAACTTCTCGGTCATCATTCCTTAGGATCTTCTTGTGATATTAAAGCTAACTCTTTGACTCACGTGGCTAACCTGAGCCCCTAAGTGAGATTAAGACCAACTCCTTAACGCGTACGACTAATCCTGAAGTTTAAGAAAGTCCGTCACGCAGGGGCTGCGTAAACTAAGCAGATTTCCCACGTAAAGTTATACAATAGAGAAATCTCCATACGAGTGCCGAACAGTTGCGGAAACGGCCGAACGAACTTTGGGCGGAAACGAATAGAAGCGACCATAGCTCATCCGTCACACTTTATAAAAATGCAAATATCTCGGTTAATATTCAAGATATTGATCTCCGGGGACCATGGAGAATAAATGTATATATAACAATATTTATAGTACATTTAATTTGCAATAAGATTAGTTCTATACAAATGTTCGATCCGACGTATAGTAACGGAGATATTTCGAATTTTCGAAATTCTCCCCCTCTAAACCCTCTCTCCCACTAGTCCGATTTCAGTCGTTGACGAACTTGATCTTTCTTTTTACATAAAACGACTAAATATCGAGTTTGGTAACGATTAAACAATAATTGCGACCGTTAGAGCGGTAAAAGACAAATATATATATATATATATATATATATATATACAGTTTTGAACGGACCTCATATTCGTCATCTCCAATGTTGGATCGATGGACATTTGAAGAAAAATTTCGAAAATGGCGTCATGAGTACGACCTCAAAATCTGATTTTCCTTAAGAGAAATCTGCTAATAAAATCATCTGTTGTGAGTCAATCATTTATAAGAATTAAAACTTTAAAATTAAAACTCGACCATCATTCGTTAGTATCTTGTTGTGAGATTAAGGCTAACTCTTTAATTCGCATAGCAAACCGGAGCCCCAAATAAAAAAATAGTATTATTGAATACAAAATAAACCCTAGTATAGATACTAATATTATTTTCTGTCCTTTACCCCTACCTTTTAATTTTTATTCTATTATTGTGAAGCCATTTACAATAGTACGTTTTAACAATAAAGGCTAAATAAATTAATTAAAATAAGAAAACGTAGTATAAACATGAATGTTAATAAATTAAATCGTAATAAATTATAAACGCTTATGTTGGGAACAAAACTAAATACAATTAGAAAGCAAGGGCACAAATGAAAACTAAGAAACATTTGTCTATAGAAAACGTCCACACATTTTAAGGTTACTCAACTAAAAAGAGAAAAAAAATTAGAAATTGTAACATAGAGTATATATTATAAGGTATAAAATGTTAGTAATTCTTCTTCTTCTTCTTTCTAGTAAAGTTTTTTCAAAAAGACCGTTAAAAATTTAAATGTTTCAGAGAAGAAAAAATAGACTAAAATTAAATCAAAAGTATAATGTGAGCACTCTCGAGTTTCTGTTGAATAAGAGAACGGCAAGTAAACTCCTGCGCGATATTGTAAAGTTCTCTGTTTTAGCTAGGCAAAAGGAAATCTCTCCAACTCTCTCGAGTTCTAGCAACTCCTTACCCCGAGGGAGAGAGAAAAACTCACCCAGCGAGTTCTCACGGGCTAATAGCTCCGAGCAAAAAGTTTCATCTGTGCTCTGCTTAAATGATTTCAATAATATTTCCAAGGCCAATGCTTTTTTAGAAGATATCCCAATAAAAATTTCTTCAAACGACCATCGGTCCCATCTAGTTATTGACAAAAAAAAGTCCGTCATATATATATATATATATATATATATATATATATATATATATATATATATATATGAGTGTGTGTGTGTGTGTGTGTGTGTGTGTACAGTTTTGTGCAGACAAATGTCACCGTGACTAATTAAAAAAGTCAAAGTAACAGACTGATAATCTTTTTAAAATGTAGAATTAGTATTTCTAAAATTTGTACCCACAAATTCCAAAATTTGCTTGCTAAAAATTCCAAAATTTTGCAAGTGTAGGTTTTTTTATTTTGAGGAATCTGGAGATGAAGTTATTAGCGTTGGTTTGAGCGGGATTTCCGCATTTTAACTTCAGAACTCCAAAGAGGGAGTTACTTTGATGATTCGAATCATGCAAATATGATTCCTCGTTTGGCTTACAAATCGTGGATACCCAACTACAATGCATCCTCTATCCTCTATTATCTTTGTACGTGGCTCAGACTAGTATTCAAGCTTTCAGAAATAGGCGTTTATGTCTTGTTCTCTGTCACGAAGTTTTTCTCACTAACTAATGGCATTGGCAAAGCTGAGCCCCCAGCCATGAGTTAAGGTATTGGACTTAATCTCATAGGGCAAACCTATGTGCGGGTTCGATACTCACCTGGATTATAGGAATTCATTTATAATAAAATCCTTAGTCCCAAACTGGCTAGTTAAGGGTAGTGTGTAGATAACCCGTCCCGACAAGTCATACAAAGTGATCTTTAATAAACAATATTCAGCAGCCTTGACAAAGCCATTTATTCTTTGTCATTTTAAAAAGTATTTTTAATGAATACGCATATTTAATCTCAAATAAATATGCTGATTGAAGTTCGGAAATCGTAGATGAATAAATTTCAGTCCTTAATTATTATATGATTTTATTACGATTGTCGATCCTAAAAAAATGTTATATGAGTTCTCTGTAAATATATTGAATAAAATATACAAAGTCATTTGCTATTCTTCGTTAAAAATGATTTCATTTGAAAGTGATATACGATTTCACTATCTAAGAAAAAATTTCATAAAACATAATTCATAAAACCACTTATATTAATTCAAGAAGGTCCTATACACATTTTCTGATTCACATATAAACAAAGAAAAATTTGCACCATCATATTTTCCCCCTAAATGTTGCCAAATTAAATGTTACAACAGCCCAAAATATGAAACATCCTTAGGATAATTGTTTTTTATTTATGCGACTTCACTCAGAAACTCGTCAAAATGTCGATTCTACAGTCTAATTTTATTGTAGTACAGTCTCTCACTCTCCTTCCCGAATTATTTCTTCTAGCATTTGGTTTTAGTTATAATATTCAAAACTGTACAAGACTTTTTACTTGACAAAGGTAATAAATTTTACCTAGACGTTGGCTGATTTAGTTTCACTTCAACCTACGCGATTAACAACCACATAAGACAAGGATAGTTCCAAAGGTGGCTCACCCATATGCCATTCTAAAGTAGAGTCAATAAGTAAGGTCCCCCGCTAGGGTAGTAGGCCCTCCCCCATATTGCCAGATCTACCCTCCCGCTGAGCCTACTATGACGTTTTCATATTTCTCACATATTTTTTCGTAGTTACAATGACTTTATAAGCATAAAACCAATATTTTATTTTTCGTGATTAAATATCTGAAGCAATGGCATCTATTGTATAAAAAAGGTAACAAGAATTTTCGAATTTACAAAGCTTTGAAGAAAAATATGATTTTTATTGCAAAAAAAGATATTAAATGTTTTAAAAACAAAAAGCTATGGAAGAAGAAAGACGCCTTCCATTTCCTCATTGGCAGAATGTCCGTCTTCTGAAGAATCAGATTCTTCCCACTCACTACTACTACTACTGGTAATTGAAATGATCATTTGTTCAACTCTTTCTTCAATTACGCCATCCAGTTGAGCTTGAGACTTCATCACCTTCTCTGTATGCTTTACAACTTTTTCCCAATCCCCTGAAGAAATAGTATTCATTTTTTCTTCTGTTAATTTTATCACTTCAGGCATTTTAAAATTCTTGTAGTTTAAAGATACGTACCCTTTTATTTGAGCCCAAATCATTTCAATAGGGTTAAAGTGACAATGGTAAGGAGGAAGCCGAATAACCCTATGACCATGTACTTTTGCAATTTCATCTATTTCGTAAATAGGAAAACGTGGTTAATGAATTTTTACTAATTCGAGCAGTTCTGGTTTGTACATATTGCTGTTATATTGAATTCCTCTTGATTGTAACCACTTGATTATGTCATCTTTACTTTGAGACATCGTAGGAATTTTTTCTTTTTTTTTACACTATGATAAGGTCCATTGTCCAAGACAATAACCCTCCCAGGTTTTAAATTCGGAATTAGCTTATCCTTAAACCACTCTGTAAATGTGAGGTGGCCCATTTCGTTATGGTAGTTCCCTGAATTTTTCTTGCCAAGAAACAATAATTTTGCATTAGTAACAAACCCTTCGACTCCACCAGCATGTAGAAGAATAAGCCTGGTCCCTTTCCCAACTGGGGCACTCATTGTTCCTTTTGCTGTATTATCAGTCCAAATATGTGACTTGGAATGACCCGCGTTTACCCATGTTTCGTCGAGCCAAATAATATTATACATGGGTATGCTCAGGATATCTCTTAAAAATCTTGCTCTCCAAGCTACAATGTCACCCCTCTCCATTAGTAATTTTCTATTTCCTTCAAACTTCTTCCATGAAAATCCTAATTTCTTTAATGTGTAATAAAGGCTAGTAACACCTCCAAAAAATAAACCGGCGTCTTTCAAAGTGATCAGGAGGCGTTTTCTATTAGGATACTCCTTTCTCTCATAATAGCCATATATATGCCTCCTTATTGCTTCTTCTTGAAAGGCATCAAAAGTTAGACTTTTGCGAGGCCGCTTTTTACCTGGGGTAAGGATTTTTTTCATCATTTCCAAATTTTTTTTTCTCCATTGATTCTCTGGAAATTCCAAAAGCAGCAGCTGTTCTCTCTACAACCTGGTCAAATGAAACAAGCGGGCTACCGTTCTGTTTTTCTTTTTCAAAAAACTCACGCACTTTAATTATCATTTCACGAGTTTGTACCTTGAAAACTATTCCTCTTTTCTTTTTAGAGATACCACTTCCCTCACCTTCGTTTAGTGACATTTTCACAAATGTAGAAAACAATGCACAAAACCGAACTATGTTCAAAATCGGAACAATGGACAAAACCAAACTATGAACAATAGAAAACAAAACAACACTTGGATAGTGGCCACTTAACACTGGAAACTAGAGTGTCAGAGGGAAGGCAGGTATAACCTAGCAACGTCGCAGTCTTCTGATTGGCTGAGAGGCCTTAGTACGGCCTCCCCACCCTTCTTGCCCAGGGGACCTTATTCATTGACTCTACTATAGTCAAAATGTTTTCAGTGAGGTAACAAACAGAAAATTTCGTTGAAACCTGAAAAGCTAAGTCTTTCTCTGTTTAATTTCTTCCTCTTCCTTCAAGTTAAAAAAGATCGTGGAATGAATAATTATGTATGAAAAAAGTACATTTGCCTCAAGTTAATCTATCCTGAACTCGGATAATTGCAAACAAACCGTTAGCACTGAGATTAAAGATCAGTAGTGTATTATTATTTATTAACGTCCACTTTTTGCAACTCAGGCTAATTGGGACGGGTTATCTACAGGTTAGCACCCTTTTCTAGCCAGGGTGGGATTTTAGAATGTTATTTAATGAATTTCGTCTCTAAATAATTTCATTTGCCCAGGCGAGAATCGAACTCACCACTCTAGGTTTGCCATGTGAGATAAAGGTCAACGGAGCGCACCAGTGTCATGAAATCACAATTAGTCTACAACCAACTGAGCTATAAATATAACTTTGAAGATCAGTAGTGTTCAAATTAATAACACAGTAGTTCACTTTAGAACACACATTTGGCACTTTTGACAAGAGATATTAGTCCAATCACTCAGGGTACTAAGTTGAGGCCCCATCGTTTCTCTTCAATAAAGGAAGATTTAGCGCTCAAATAGTTGAACTTTACTTCCCATTAGTGTCAAACAGCTCAACAAGTTCCATGGAAGTTTTCTCCTCCGTGCCTATCTCGCTGGAAAGATCACCTTTAGCCTTCACTCGGAACAGACATGGTCTAACCATTCTTCTAATCCTCTAGGCCCAAAACTGCCTGCTATACAAATAAATAATTACTTTTTAGGAACTAAATACATATTCGTTGGCTTAAGAAAAACAAGTTTCTGTATTTAGTTTAGTTATTCCAAATAAAAATAGAGCCAATCTTGGTTTGTCCAGCTGATAAATAGCCGACGTGAGGTGAGGGATTTCATTTCTCTTTCCTAAGAAGAATTCAAATAGTTCCTGAGACGTTCTAGGCATTACCAATGAATATCCCAAATCTGCTGCCATTTAGCAGAAATATAAGAATATTGAACGAAGGTAAAGTAACTTATTTCTAGCAATGTCTGAAGAGTTGTTATTTGCGAATGAGTATTTAAATTACCACTGTGTAGTCTGTCAATTATTCTTTTAGCATTACTTCCTTGACTACTATAATTAAGATATTGTTACGAAAATTAAATACATGAAAAATTAAACAGAAATAGTCACGTATTTGGGAAGTGGTGAATCAAAGAAGCCGACAGAGAATCGAGTTCGTTTGAGTCCTGTTCTGGAAGGGCCCGGGCCTTCCCGTCGATGTTTTTCCGCCAATCTATATAAGACACCCTGGCCGACCCTAGTCAGTTTAGTTTGCTCTCAGCTGTCTTCAAGTGAGTGCAGTGCAGTGCCGTTAATTTCGCGAAGTAAATAGCAGTGCAGTGCCGTCTTTTTGTGGATTTCAGTACCCGTGAGTGAATTATTGGGCTGTGACTCTTTGAAGAACAGTGACGCTATCAGTGCATACTGTGAGTAGTAATTAAGAATAATTAACCAAGTGTATAGTGCATTGTTAAGTAAATTTTGCAGTGATAAAAATTGTGAAGCTTGTGTATATTTAATTTTGCAATCCAAAAGAACTCTAATAAACAACGTTTATTACTGGTTTTGTTATAAAGCGTAACAATATATTGTAGAAGTTATAGTATACTGCTGGTGAGAAAGGAGTAGCGACCTGTCCGATTAACAGAGAGTGGACTTTCTGAAAATTAGAGTTACCCTTTCCGACTGTCTAGTGGTATGACACGCGTGTAATAATACACGCACTCAGCAAATAATTTAAATGTAGTTCTGCAGTTATGACGCGGCCAGTATTAATGACAATACTCGTGTATCCAATAATAAACCGCACCAATACAGATTGATATGTATATACAGCATTGGTAACAGTATATTAACACGACCAAGAGGATATCTCTTCCTCTTTCTAATATCGATGTCCCGATAATAGGAAACCTGGATTACTATCAATGTAAGTCTAAAGGGCTTTTAAATTGAAAGCATACTTATGCGACATGTCATGCCCATAACTATTAACCATTGAAGGACCACTATGTAGTAATGATCGGAAATCATAGTAAAATCATATAATAACTAAGCACTGAAATTCATCCATCTAAGATTCACTTTTCAAGCCAGGTTGTGACTAAGGACGTTATTCAGTGAGTTCACTACTAAATAAATTCCTACTGCCCAGGTAGGGGCTAACCGGAGACCCCGCTTTTTCAATGCCATTAGTTATTGAGAAATACTTCATGACACAGATCAAGGTTCAACAAAGACTTAAACGCCTATTCCTGAAAGCTTGAATACTAGTCTGAGCCCCGTTCAAAGGATAGTGATCACAGATGATAGTGGATTCATTGTAGTTAAGGATCCACGATTTGTAAGCCAAACGAGGAATCATATTTGCATGATTCGAATCATCAAAGTAACTCCCTCTTTGGAGTTCTGAAGTTAAAATGCGGAAATCCCGCAAAAACCAACGCTAATAACTTCACATCTCCAGATTCCACAAAATAAAAAACCTACACTTGCAAAATTAAGATCTTCTTCATAATTTAGAAACTTTGATTTTAGATTTTTTTAAACATCTTTAACTTGATGTTAGAGTTTTTTAAAGAGCATGACAATTTTTAGAAATTTAAATTCTACATTTTAAAAAGTTCCTCAGTCTGTTACTTTGACTTTATTAATCAGCCACCGCGACATGTGTCTGCACATAACGATGTAATCGATCCGAGTCTCTTTCATTCCAAGCATTTCCTTCTGAAAACTCTTCCACTCATACATTTGCAGGCTCAGTGCTGTGGAGTTGGGGCTTAGTTATTAGTATAGCTTTCAAAGAAACTCTAAATAAAAGTATACCCAGTAATGACTATTTTTACTACAACTTTAAAAGTATAAACTGCTTTTGGTAAGAGAACCAGAGAATATTCTGTCGGAATAGAATATATTTGATTATTAACGATCCGAACCTTCAGTTGTCCTGAAGTCCTTGACGACTCCAAAATACTTTAGTTTTTGCTGACCGTCAGTATACAGAATAATCGCAATGTACCCTAATTTTATTAAAGGATGTCCGCGCTTTGTCATTAAATCGGGAGCACATCAAGCCATTGTACTTTCATACAATGTGCTATGTTTCAAACTAAAGGGGGAAAGTTTATTTTGGAAATATGGCTCGAACAATAAACGTTCTCTTTAGGGCAATGCATTGATTATAAATATAAAAACTGTATTTGTGTAACTTAGGGCAATTTTGGGGATAAGTAGAAATGAATTGGCCGATCGTTAGAATAAATAATTAATCAATTAACTGGAAATATAATTACTAGAAATACTTAATACGAAATTGTTTATTATGGTGGATTAATGAATGAAGTGAAAACTGAAGCCAATGATTAACCCCATTATTATGTACAACATGAAGCACCTTTAGCGATCCGTCCCTTGCCTAGTCATGCTTGCAGTTCACAACCTTACTGTGGCGTAGAGCTGCAGATTCACTAACAAAAGTATATAAAATGAATAAATTTGACTAGTTCGGGTTTTCATCATCCAGTAAGCCCCAACCTCTTCATTGATTCCAAAACCTATATGCCTATGTTATTCATTGTTAGGCAAAATAATCAAACTTCATTCTCAGCCAAAAGACCATTCATCTCAAAATACACTGCTCTACAATTCAACTAAGCTTTGCTTAATTAAAATGAGTTACACTTGTAAAACCTTTGGTGACAATTGTTTTTCTCAATACTGTGTATAGTAGTATTTTTTTTAAAGCAATCAGATCTCATTTATTTATTTCTTATTGAATGTAGTAAATATTTATTGGAAATTCCCATAACTCAGATTTAATAACCTGGTCGGTACCAGGCACTGAAAAATTAGTGACTCATTTTCACATAGTAAGAAGTCACAATTTTCTATTACCGCCGAAGTGTAATTGCATTTTCCTATCCTGGGATTTAGTCATCATCGAACTTTAATAAAAGTAACCACTTGGCCACATGAAGTCAACAAAATAACACCATGTGTATATTCTTTAATTAGTTAAGAAGACACTTTCAAAAGGGTTCATTATTCACTCCTCAATGGAATTCATTTATACTTTACTGTATCATATAATGTAAGAAAACATACAATTTTTTTAATGTTAAAGTAAAAATGCTCTCAGCGTGCTCAGATACGCAAAGTTTGAACCAAAATACAATACATACATCTTCTCGTAGAACCGAGAATTATTTCTGCCTAATGTTACACAAACGCCGGATTATTGGGTTCATATATTTATAATAATAGAAATCTCAAACTACTATAGCTTTACCACAGCTAACCAGTACCGTAAAAATTATGCATTTTAACTAAATCCGTTTATTAATTTCTTTGTGATTACTTTATTTTATTAAACAAATTATCAGTTATCATAAGTTCAACTATTTAAGTATCGTTTAAATCTTCATCCATGTGTGCAAATAAAAGTGCATGTAAGTACACCCTTAATACTGAAATAATTGTAGCTTAGGATAGTATGTATTTACTTTGTGTTGTATTAAATATATATATATATATATATATATATATATATATATGTATATATATTATACAAATGTTATTATTAGCACTAATAATAGACCGATTTAATTGTAAAAAAAAAATGTAGCTATATTGGATAAATAGGACAAATGTATGAATGTTCATATGTGTTTAATATGTGTGCTTGTATGTTTACTTTAAATAAATAAAGTAATAATTGTAACCTATTACTAAGCTACATTGAAGAAAACAAAGACCAAAATATAAAGAAACAAAAACATAAAAAAATCAAACAACACACACAACACTTAATAGCGCACAAATCACGGACGTAACAACCTAGATCTTTGTTCACACATAAACCCATGCCCTATCCATGTCCCTTATATTCATCCAGCGATAGAAATTTTGGATGGCCCTGTTTTGGAACGGATATTTAAAATTTTATATTTAGTGATTAAATGAAGTCAAAGAATGAAGGTCTCAAGATTTATTTGATACCTCCGAAGAAGAGAAAATTCATGACAAAACATGAAAAAATAATTAAATAATCGACCGGATAGGACTTTAAGCGTTTTAAATAAGCAACGTATATAACATTGTTGTTGTTTTTTTACGTTTATGCCTGCAATGCTTTTATTTGGAATTTTTCATGCAATCGTCCATCGTTGCTGGGACATGTGCTTTGCGAGACTGCAAGTCAAATTAGCGTTAGCCCGGGAAGAGGGGCTGTGCTGGAGCTGGATGCTGGATGTCGGGAGACTGCGCATTGGAGAGACACGGCCAGCCGGGTCGAAGCAGTGTTAGCGATGCCGCCGAACCTCCTCCCTCTGCTCGCGCTTCTACTGGCACCCGTCGGGGCCAACCCTGACGCAAAGAGGCTCTACGATGATCTGCTCTCCAACTACAATAGGCTCATCAGGCCCGTCTCCAACAACACGCACACCGTCCTCGTCAAGCTGGGTCTCAGGCTCTCACAGCTCATAGATCTAGTCAGTATACTACCATATACCTACAATGCATGGTACAATAAGTCACGTTTGACAGTGATTCACGTTTAGTTAGACCATATGCTCTCAACCAGCATGACAGTACTAGCTCTAATGTCAACAAATTGACATTGCATGTCCTCTCATTATGGCAGAGCGCAGCACCTCAAATGCATTTAGACATTCCTTCGACGGTTAACACACACAAAGTGCTTCCACAAACAATACACTCAACAAACAATAACACAACAAGTTGCACGCACCACTGTTAACCCACACACAACTAACCATCTCTCTTCACCTCAACCCAACAACATAATTATCATCCCAGTTTTGATACGAAACCAAATCAGCATCAGTGAATCTATGCAGATTAGAGTACAGTTTCAGATACCTACTCCATTTTCCATTCATAGCCGATCCCTTAGCATCCCCCTTTACATCCAGTTTATAGCCTAAACCTTCATAACCTTTTAACACCATAACCTAACACTGGTTACTCCAGCCAGCATTATTATTTCCTTTAGATTTATTCTACATTATGTATATGTATTAAAATGATAAATCTCTTATAAATTGGTAGATTGCATTCTACCAACCTCTTAGACTATAAGCAATGATTATTTATTCCCTTGGAAAACATAATGAAGGAACTTCAAATATTACATCCTAACATTTCATTATGGTATCTCTCAAAGCAGCCCATAATGAATCATTGTAAGTTAAACAAGCGTATTCAAACTGCGAGTTTTGAAACCTCTTTAAGAAAATAAATTGAATATAAATAATACAAAAATTTAATTACTTAAATATCAATTAGCCATGCAACTAGAACTTAAGTTATATATCAGCTTCTCAGTTTCAAGTTTGTTTTAATATTACAACGATGTATAATAGTGATTATTTGCTACTTATAGTAATTAAATGTAACCTTTCAATAAATAAATACCTATTAACAACAGAAAAAACGGAAACTGAAATGTATCTATTAATCATAGGCATCAGTTAATTCTGAAAGAATCCAATGTAATAATTTAACGGTATTTTAAAATTAAAATAAATTAGTTTTCAGGTATGATATGAACAATACTGATCAGAACAAATCACAGTAGTAAAAATTGTTTTAATTCTGTATGATGGTTTCTTAGATAACAAGGGTATAATGATGTTATTTTCATCATAAAAGTGTGCAATCTAAGATAATATTTATACATTTTGGGCCTATATTAATTCATCAAGATTAATAAGGTTGTATATTAAATTAAAGAGAGTGTTTGAAATAACAGGACAATTGAAACATTGATGTGCTAAATCAAAATACAAAATTTAGACAGAAAGCACAATTCAAAGGAATATGAAATATTTATATGTTTAATAAGCTCAAATGAAAATACACTCCAGGCCTTTCATACATCGAAAACAACGAATGTTAATTTAAGGGGTTTCCAACTAAACCCTATACCATATTTGCTTAAACATCAAAAGTAATAGTTAGCCTATATCTCTTTAAAACAACTGTTGGAATTTCAGAAGTGAAGGTAACACCTGATGCTTCTATCAACACCCCACCTTCCAGCAGGTGTTTCCCTCCCATAACAATAAAAATCATTCCAGGCATAGTAATCGTTCCAGAAAAATAATTTAGATGGTTATATCTATTATTTTGTTTAGCAGATTTCCCTTAAGATTAATCGGCAATTAAGGTTGTACTTATGGATAGATTTTTGAAAAATGTCTTCAAATGTCTATCGTTCCTACCCAGGAGATGAAAATAATGAGTTCCGTTCAAAATTATATATAATACTGGCTAAGGCACCCGCCTTTTTTAAGGGGATTTCATAATAAGAAAAGTATTTGCTATATAAGGCTTCATTATCCACAATATTTTTATATTCACCGTTCCCTGTGTATGCATCTTTTATTGAAACATCATGGACCATTCAAATTCAAAATAATGGATAGTATTCTGTATTTTGAACATGTATGAATAAAAACATCTTTCCGCAAAGCGATCAAAAGCTCAACGATGACAAACTATTTTATGTACATAATAAACATTATTAAACATGGTCGTTTGTACGTCTGGAAAGTAGACTTTTATTCATAATGGTGCATAATATGCAGAGTAAAGTATATCATATTAAAGGTTAATAAATACCAGAAATATCTGGGTACACCTTCATCCATTAACGTTCATCCAAGCCAACGTTCATCCTTTTAAATTATTTATTTATTAGAATTAAACAAATTAATGTTTCGGGGCATTTTAACGTATTACCAAAAGTATGAACATCAATTCACGTGCAAACGTAAACCAATGTGAGGTCGTTCATTCCCCCCATAATACGGTTTCAGAAACCTGTGTAAAAACTGGAAGTTCTATAATTTCTAGTGTTCATATAAAATAACTTCTCCCCACTTCAATCTCTCCCCATATTAAATTGCAAGAGTTTTATGCATACACTCAGAACATTAAAGCAATGACCTTAGCAGAAGCTAATAGTTAAAATAGATGACTATGGCGTAAGGAAGTCTTTCCTCTCCTCCCCTCCAGTAACTCATTTTTGCGAACCAACCATAATTTTCTATAAACATTGTTCTCTCCATTATTTCTTTGCCTGGTATATTCAAGGAGGTTTTGCATATTTCATTATACAGACTCCAGTAAACCTTCTGCTCATCCAATACTAACAGTTAGCTGATTTATGTGAAAATATAGTGTAACCTAAGCTTAAATATAAAATATTTATTTCATTGTACGTTTACAATGTGAGATATATTCAAAGGCGTTCTGGTCTGACGTCACCAATTATGATTATACATCTTTGACTACATTATTTCATTTTATAGATACCGTACATGATATTCAAACGTTTCAAGCAAATAAATATTATATATGTTAATGGCAGAAATAGTTCTACGGGAAGGGTGGAAACAGAGTAGAGAAAACCCAAAAATTCGTTATAGCTCAGTTATTATATATTGGCTCCAAATTGCTTATGCGGCCTCAAAGTGCTTATATTTGCATTTTTAAGTATTCAGTCTTCAGTAAGCCACGCCATCATGACATTTCCACTCATGCGAGTTACTGAGTCACTAAACATTTCATACCAGTTGGTATTGCTATTCCTCTTAATATGGCTTTCGTACTCAAATAGAAAATAGGTGGTGAATTGTGATTATCAGTGTCGTATACCAGTTGGTGGAAAATCTACTTAGTTTACGCAGCCCTTGCGTGACGGACTTTTTTTTCGGGGGGTTTTACAATTAGAGAAAGGAAATTATTTAGTTCGCTGAAACTAATGGGAGTTATTATTTTAGATGATTGTAAATTGTAATAATCTATGACTATATTTTCATCGGTATTTTGAGTTATTGTTAGAAATGCTAGATTTCTAGCTATAGACATAGAGTTAAGTGATTTATAACTTTCTAACATAAAGAGCAAATGTCGCTTGTTAAAGGTATCACTAAGAGTTTAATAAAGTAATTATTTGTAACGGTGGAGGCCATTGTCACTGACTAATCATCGAGTATCATCAATACTGTCAATGGTCGTATTGTCGTCTTACCAGTTTTGATTTTTTGTTCCATGATCATCGACAGATATGGCATCATTTAGGTGAGGGATGTAATCCTTTTACTGGTAAACCAGATGATTAATTGATTAGTCACAAGTCATTGAATGGAGGGGGAATAGAGAGAGAGGGAGAGGGAGAGAGAGAGAGAGAGAGAGAGAGAGAGAGAGGGAGAGAGAGAGAGAGAGAGAGAGAGAGAGAAAGGGAGGGAGAGAGAGAGAGTGAGAGAGTGGTGGGGGTGGGGGTGGTCGAGAGAGAGAGAACTGTATGGGTGGGTACGTGTGTGTGAGAGAGAGGAGAGAGAAAGTGTGTGTGTGTGTGTGTGTGTGTGCGCGCGCGCGCGTGAGAGAGAGAGCACAGAAAGTGTGTGTGTGTGTGTGTGTGTGTGTGTGTATGTGTGTGTGTAAAAGAGAGAGAGAGAGAGGTGGAAGATAGAGAGAGAGAGTGAGAGGGGGGGGGGGTAGAGAGAGAGCGAGAGAGAGAGAGAGAGAGAGAGAGAGAGAGAGAGAGAGAAATGTATGTGTGCGCGTCAAAAATATTCCGCCTTCGGGCGCGTGTATCTCAGAGATACAACCTCAACCGTTTTTACGGAAATACAGTTTTTTAATATATATTTTGCACTAAAATGTTCAGTGTGTAATTAGAAATCATATCTGAGGAAGTATTTGTTTGAAAGAAGTAAATAATTTTCAAAATTGACACGTACTATAATAAAAAATAATCATGGTATATATTATCTACTAAGTTGGTTATAGATTCATTGTTATTAAAACCGTGGACGATAATTTTTAAAATATAATTAAAACATACAAATACCAAAAGAAATAGTTTAAATGCACATGTCTTAATTATTCATAATTCATTTCAGTTTGTTAACAATATAAACAGAATATCTAAATATAACTTCATTCAAAAATAAGTAGCACGAAATCACTTTTAGATAAGACTTATTAAAAATCATCTAAATTTAAATGTACCAATCCTTTTAAAAATACCAGTTTAATTATTATCTCTTTTGCGGAGCTGCATTACAATTAGGACAAGGCGTGGAACTATGTTGTAAACAAATTTTGCTTTTGCAAATCTCACAAGAATAATGAGAAAACCTACATTTCTTTTCAGTTTTGCTTGGTTCACAGCATTTGCTTTAGTTCGTTGTAGTGGAGGGATTTTTTTTAAGCTGTTCTGTACTTGAGTTCAATGTATGGTCCAATGAGTCTCTGTACTCGTCAAGTTCGTCCCTAGTTCGGTTGGTAAACGTCTACTGTTGTCACTGCGTCAAACAATATTTTCTTGAATAAGTTCTTCTGAAAGCTCATGTATGAGCAAAATAATAGAAAAATTGTTTTTTTATAATTCCATTCAATAAAGAGAAAGTTAATTGATGTATATATTTATGAAATACAGATTTCAAAAAAACTTACGAGATCGGGCGCGTGGTATCTAGGAGATACAACTGAATGACAGGTGAAACACACGACTACATCTAACACAGTGACACTACTGACCTTGAGGGGGGGGTCCTATAAACCACATAACTGGAAGCACTACACCACCACTCTCTGCTAGGAGGAGTGGTAAATATTTTTCTAGAAACCGTGTATCTGAGAGATCACGCACCCGACGGAGGGATAAATATAGTTTTGGAACAATATACGTTGGGCTTAACATGAATTGACTATTTTCAAAAAGGTATATCTAACAGTAGCAGCCCTGAACTATTCAATGTAACTTACCCGCTAACGCTGCAATCACACGTTCACCTAATTAACATTAAGCTGTTATGTCATTAAGCATTTTTTATGCTTAAATACTAACTATTGTTCTCCTTGAACTTTTACTTTTTGAGATAAATGAATATACGTGTCGGACGTGGTATTTCTGCTTAGTTTACGTGCTCCTGCTTGACGGACTTTTATTATCAAGTGGTGCTCGTTAGCTAGACTGTCTAAAGAGGAGTCGGTTGCGGTTTAGTCCTCGCAGTGACACTAGAGCAGTCACTTAAATCGAATTAACTTCTGTAAGTTAGATAGTGGGTTCAGCCCTCAAGGAAGGTGGAGTTGGTTCCCACACTGTGGTCTGTCGAAGTCTACTTACTGGAGACATTCCAATGCAAACATGGATTGTACGAGAGTTGATCACCAAGTCATGTCAAATACCAGGCCACGTCTCTCAAACACTAATTGTCTAGTAAGGTATAGTATTATTAGTAATCATTAGGCGTGCGTAAGGAACTTATCCATTAAAAATAACTGAATTTCTTTTAGCAGGTATTAGCAACATTGCTCTTTATATATATATATATATATATATATATATATATATATATATATATATATATAAATTTAAACGGGTCTCATGTTATTAGCAGATTTCTCTTAAGGGAAATTAGCTACTGAGGTCGTACACATGACGCGATTTTCGATAATTTTCGTCAAATGTCCATCGATCCTACCCAGCAGTTGACGAAAATGAGGTCCGTTCAAAATTATATATATATATATATATATATATATATATATATATATATTTGTCGGTTAACGCTCTAGCGGTCGTAAGTTTTGCTTGATCGTTACCAAAGCCGATATTTAAACGTTTTATGTAAAAATAGAAATAAAGATCGTTAATGACTGAAGTCTGAGGGGGGGGGGGTATAGAGGGGAGGATTTATGAAAATTCGAAATATCTCCGTTACTATTCGTCAGATCGAAAAATTGTGTAGAACCAATCTTATTGCAAATTACATTTACTATACATATTGTGATATACATTTATTCTCTATCTTGAATATTAACCGAGATATTTGCATTTTTATTAAGTGTGTAGGGATAACGGACAAGATGAGATCGGCTATTCGACGAAATCGGTTCTGTCGACGAAAACAGCCGAACTAGTTTTTGGCTGTTTCCGCAAGAGTTCGGCTCTCGTGAAATTGGTTTAAAGGCTCCTGTGACCTTTTACTTTGTGATATATATGCGAAACCTTCTGTTGACCCCCCCCCTTCTTTAGTTCTTGGGCTACTAATATTTGAGTTATTAAAATATATATAAGTTATTCTGATTCATTATAAACTTCAGTACTAGATATAGTAAATAGTTTGCAATAAATTTAATGTTATATTCAGATATATATCAGTAATTGTTTTTTTTCCGGTGAAGAATATGTCCATCTTCTGATCAGCTCTGAGTGGTTGCCAGACCTATTTGTTTACAATTCAGCCGTTCACGTTGGGAGCTTATTAAAATTAACTGAAAGATTTTTCATAACCGTATGTATTTATTCACGGTGGTGTTAGGTGTGACCAGAATGCAGATTTCTCTATTGTAAAACTTCACGTGGGAAATCTGTTTAGTTTACGCAGCCCATGCGTGGCGGAGTTTTCATTGAGTCAATAGACACTGGAATAAATTTTTCTGATATCCCGAAATGAGTGAAACCTTAATAACAGGTCCTTCTTACGAGAAATCTCCTAAAAATGGGACCAGTGACATAAATAAATGATTTTTGAATCAATTTTTTTCAAAAACTTCTTTTCTACGAAATGAAATCTTTTCTGAGCGAAATTGGTATTTTTTTATCCCAATGAAACCTTTTTTCACAAATCACACTTTTTTTTCAACCGACTGAAATCTTTTTTTTTTATCTATACTTTTTCTATAAAATAAAACCTTCATTGCCAGAGGAATATATCACATAATGTATACATATTTCAACATGACTAACTTCTTAGATCTTCTAAACCATACCTCAAAATCGGAGTAATGTAGTTTCCAACTTTCATTAAGTTGACCAAATAAAGGCAATTACTGCTTTTTTGATTAAGCGAGTTTTATTGTAGTGCTGGTGTGCGCAGAGTCCAGCAAAGGAAAGCAGATTAAATCCGGGCTTCCACTGAACATCTGTCCAATTCGTAGGAATTAAGGAGCAAATCCTGGTGATCCATTAGCAAAAAGGCTCCCATCACATGGTAGATGTTGATGAAATGACGATCAGTGCTAGATATAGTACAGTTTGCCTATCCTCTGGATGAATGTAACCGAGCAGTGCCAGATCGAGGCTACAAAATAAGACTTAAAAAGATCGAGTTTACAATCACGAATGAACGGAGAGACTGGTAGTCTTGACGAATAGTGAGAATTCTCGTTTGATAATTGCAGCAAGTTTAAGTATCTGGAAGGGATGGTTACTGAGAGAAATAGTGTGGAAGCAGATTACAGTCAGAATGGTCTCAAGGACCAGATGCACCTCTCCAGGAGTTTTTCAAAAAGCGAATGATAGAATTCGAAACCAACAGTTGCTCATGACAGTGAGACGTTGATGATTACCAAGAAATACTCGAAAAAGGTAGCCGATTCCTAACTGAGGGAGTTGTATGACTATCCTGATGTTTAAAAGCAGCTTGAGTTGGTTGAGGCATGGCGAAAATTTCGAGGTCATGCACCTTTTCGGGAAAACGTTAAATTTACAACTAGGTGGGGGTGCAGACCCAGGCAGAGATGACATTCGGAAGCTCTAGGTCAGGAATCGAAGGGTCCACATTGCAGACCACAGGACTATTTTAAGATCGTGGTAGTGCCCTCGGTCCTTTTAGGGCTCCAACCTTAGTTTAAAAAAAAAAAAACTAACGTTTTAATTTGTGAAATTCAAGGAATCCTATTTTCGGCAACCCTTCGGTTTGCTTCTTCAGGGTGTTCATCACGACTGCTGCTAGGTTACAGTCCGAGAACCAAATGTATTTTGTAATTTGTGGTACAAGGGAAATCATGAGAATGTTGCCAAACATGATATATTAAGATACGAAGTCAACTCGAGCCCTGGGCTGAACCTTACTCTACTCGCCAAGAAGATCGAGACTTGTCCTCAATTTATAGATCGAGGCTGTGCACAAAGTCAAGCTCTCGAGCCGAACCAAGTCGCTTCGATGGAGCCACGAAGTCGAATATTGCCCAGAGTCAAGCTGGCAACATAAGTCAAACAAACGGGGGAGAGTATTTGAACACAGAAATCCCTGCATAGAAATACTCAGTGCTTTGAAATTGAATATTTAAAAATAAAATGTATACAGATAAACACATAATATAAAAAGAATGAAAAAACAATGGTTTCATCTAGTAAAAAAATGTTTTATTTAATTGAAAAAAAAGGTTTCAATTTCTTGGAAAATGGGGTTAAATATAAAGGACATTTAGGAAATTCAAATGTAGGTACTTTTACATCTAACTGGATGTTTGTGAGAATGTTTGTGTCTGTGTGTATGTTTATGTGTGAGTGTGTGTGTGTATGTTTGTGTGTGTGTGTGTGTGTGTGTGTGTGTGTGTGTGTGTGTGTGTGTGTGTGTGTGTGTGTGTGTGTGTACACGAGCTTGTGCACTAAGTTAGGAGCTTCGATGATCATACCCTCAAGTTATATTGGTAAAATTATTATGGATTTGTTAGTCTACAACGAATTTTAGTAAAAACTCTACTGTACGTTAATGAGACGAAAACTTCGTTTTGGATCTACACTATATTCTGACGAGAGACGCATTAAAAAGCACATGCCATGATATTTACTTAACGCACCATGACATTTAAATAACCATATCATCGTCACTGAAGTATGGCCAGAACAGTGAATCAGCAGTAACTTTTTGGTCTATTTTTTATTATTGGTCTTCAAATGATAATAGCGGTAGCAGCGAACATTAATCTATAAAGTGAAACCTTAAAAGGGGCATAAAAATAAACTCTGAACATTATTTCTTCATACTTACCGGAACTGCAAGGATTCAACAAGATTGGATCTGATATGCCCTTAGATTGTAGCAGTAAACGCATTATTCCTCTATAAACTAATTTCACACTCAGTATATCAATCGCATTTTGCCTAATAAAGAAGTTCTAGCATCATAAATGAATTTCAAGAGTATTTCTTCATAGCTTAGTTGCCAACCTGTAATTAAGTTTACATTTGAGTCATTAATGCAATGGACAATCACTGGGTAACTCAAACTTATCTCTTTTATCTCCCTTTAAAAATATCTTCTAAATTTGTTGGCATGACCAGTAAATAAAACTCTTCTTCACTTTAAAATGTCGTTAATATATTTATTTTAGTGGTCAATTTGCCACCTCATTAGGAGCTTAAATTATCACAAAAGATAAATCACAAACATTTCTTAAATCCACAAAAACCATTTTTCATACAACTTTTTAAAATCATTATTACGGGCGCGGTTGAGGAGACATGCCTAAGATTTTTCAAAATATATATACTATAATACACAAAACAGTTCTAACAGAACAAACCTACTTTTGATTTTGAATCAATAAAACTTTTTAAACAGTATATAGAAATCAAATAAAGAGAAAAATGAGCTTAAAGTCCGTCACGAAGGGGAGCGTAAACGAAGCAGATTTCCCATAAGCTGGTAGAACACGTCTGTGATCAGATCATACCACATATTCTCAAACAAGAAAGTACGAAAAACTCGCTTAATACTTGAGTTATAAAAAATGCATACAACAATAATTGTAGTAAATCAATACTTTAACAAGATCTTCTCTATAACATTTTAAGATACGAATTCCCCTCCATCTCTAAACCCCAACTATTCCTAGTACGATTTCTGCCAAAGGCAAATCAAGTACCATAGAATCAGTATTTGGAATTTAACCTTGAAATGAAGTGGTTCATGGTATAACAGCTTATTGTTAGTATGTCATTACTATGAGGGGGGTTGTTAGGAACAAGATTTCAAGATTGAAAATTTGAAATAAGATTGACCCTCCACAATTTTTCAATCCGACGCATAATAACAGAAATATTTTGAATTTTCGAAATTCTCCCCCTCTAGCCCGTCCCTCCCACTGGTCAGATTTCTGCCAATAACAAACTTATCTTTAATTTTATTTATTTATTTCTTCATAAAATAATCGCATTTCTTTAATTTTACATAAAACGTTTAAATATCGGGTTTGTTAACGATTAAAACCAAACATTGCGACCGCAGGAGCATTACCAGGCAAATAGGTATACAATTTTGAACAGACCTCATATTTTCATCTCCTGGGAAGGATCGATGGATATTTGAAGATATCTTTCGAAAATCGCTCCATGAGTACAACCTTAATAGGTGATCTCCCTTAAGGGACATCTGCTAAGAAAAGAAACACGTTTCGTATATTCCAGTCCGTTTTATCTCCTGAGTAAAATATCAGTTATTAATAGGATGGTTTAGTATAGATTTAAATAAGGATTTAAATTGCATAGCCTGTGTTAGGTCCACAGCCAATGGAGGAGTGAATACTAAATCCTTCTGAGAGGCAAAGCAGAGGAAATTGTCTTTGAGTAGAAAGGTAGTCAATGTAGAAAGGTAGTCAATGTAGAATTCCGTCTGAATAAAATGTTCCAGTTTCTTCAAGACTTATCCTATTAGGAGATTACAAGGTAGTCTCTACTGAAACGATCTGGCTCCATACATTTTGACTGATTAAATCTTACAAGTCTTAAGAAAAGGAATATTTTGTTTAGATGAGGAAGTTTGGTAAGCACCCCCAGGTAGAAATGACACCTTGGTCTGAACTGAGTGGATGAGAAATAGCAGTGTATGGCCACTAAGAGCATGGAGTGGGAAATGGGCTGCAACAAAGCCATGAGTAGTTAAAAGTTCGAATAAATCAGGCTCACGAATCTTCTAGGAGTAAGCCGTAAATAAAGAATGGCCTTTGGAGTTAATGAGTCTTGGCACCCGTCGTGCTTCGCATTCTAATCTCCTCCAAAAGGAAAACGAGCTCTAAGAGAATTGATTAAGGAGTAGAGTGAAGGTTGGGGTCAGCTTGGTTTAGAAGAATAAACAGCTGACAGAGTAAGAAAAAATGAGAAGTCGGATAAGCAGTCTCTGGCGTGCTTGAGAGGGAGTTAGTTTATTGGAACTAGGTGGTGATGGGAAAGGTTCCTTCACATAAGTATAGAATTGCCTCAATGAGTTCTACTGGAAAGGTGGTCTGTACTGAAATTCTCAGAATTGGTATCTTTTTTTAATGATTTAAAAGTTGTTTACTCAGTATTTTAGTGTGACCATATGCTTTCACAAGAAAACTCGAGTTTTGTGACTAAGAGAATTAATTGAAACTTATAGAATATGCCTAATTCAAGATCACGCTTATGGTTGTGATTTAATTCCACGCTTGGAGGTTTTGCGAGTAAAAGGCCCCCACAGGTGGTACAGCTTTACATTTTTTCGCACGCCACACTCATATTTTTTTATTCGTGTTTAACAGATCATGGACTATTGTGACAGTTGTAGACATGTTGTGACCGAAGGAGTGACATAGGATACATTGTTTAAAATTGAGCAATTTACGAGGACATTCGAATTTGTATTTTGGTATGATACAAGCATTAGAGATCATATACACTTTTTGCTGATTTATTTATAAGTCAAGGAAGAACAAGTGTAATTACTTTGTCCATTCCTTCATTTTTATTTCGGGTTTGTGGTTCGTTAACCACTTGACGGCCACTGAACTTTTTAGGTTTTTCTATTATTTATTTAGCCAGAGTGGTTTAATAATTAGAACTGATGTATCATGTAGTAGTTTCTACTTCTTGAACCGTACAATCATCGATTTGCGGATTTGTGATTTGGTTTGTTCCGAATCAATATCTGATTTATGGAATGTTCTTTATGTTTCCTTCCTGGTTAATCAGGCAGGTGACGAAGAGGCCTGCTACCTGTCAATAAGGTGATTTTAATGTTAACGTGAGTTGAAGTCTTTCATGTAATTTGATCACTTAGAGAAAAAGATCGTGACGGGATTTTTTCCACAGTATCTTTTGAGTAAAAGCATGGCGCGTTCCTAGTTTGCCTACCATCTCATGCTCGGGTAAATTACGAGTAAGCTTCTTCTGAACAAAGTCCAACCCCTCATAATGTCTGGTCTAGACCTTTCGGCAAAACATTGCCATCTTCAGTAGTGTTGAGTGCAAGGTTTTTGTCTGTTTCACTTTTTGTATGGTTTGTCACATGGACATAAACAAAAACCTTTTCGTGTTCTCAACTTCACTGAAGATTTAGAGTAGGCCTCATTTGAAGCCATACCACATATGCGTCAACCAGCTTCTTCATGTTTCGTAAAATGTAAGGGCTTGAATTCCTCACCATTTTAGCAGATTTCCCTTAAGGGAAATCAGCTATTGAGGTCGTACTCATGACGCGAGTTTCGAAAAATTTCTTCAAATGTCCATCGACCTACCCAGGAGATGACGAAAATGAGGTCCGTTCAAAATTATATATATATATATATATATATATATATATATATATATATATATAAAATTGTAACCTCTGTCTGTACATTGATTTTTTTCGCGAAATTTCACGATAACTTTTCGTTTCACATGTCATAGACACCATATCTGCATTTTGTTTCTTTCGTGTATGTTTGTTTGTTTGTTTGTTTGTTACCTTTTCACGCATAAACAGCTGAACCGAATTTTATGAAACTTGGTATGTATATTACTACTAACCCAACTTAGACATTAGGCTATATTAATTTTCTCTGAGGCGAACAGGAGTGGGGGTTATAAGGGAAGCCTGAAATTAAAAATAGCGATATTTTGTTTTCTATTGGTTTTTCGGCAAATATGCAAATAACAAAAGTGGTGTATTTTGTTATTTAGAGTAACTTTTGTTATATACACTTTTGTCGTATACCGAATTTTAAATGCGTTATACGCTAAAAATTATAGCGGGAGTCAACAATATTATTTGCCAAAAAAGACTCAACCGAACTAAATAAAACTCGGTATGTGCATTATCACTAACGCCTTCATTGTAATAAGCCATACCAACATTTCTAGGGACGGGCAGGAGTGGGGGTTATAAGGGAGGCCTGAAATTAAAAATAGTGATATTTCGTTTCCTATTGGTTTTTCCGCAAATATAAACATAACAAAAGTTGTTTATTTTGTTATTTGGAGTAACTTTTGTTATATAAACTTTTGTCGTATAACTAAGTATAAATGAGTTTTACGTTAAAACTTTAGCGGGAGCCAACAATTTTATTGGGCACTAACGAATTTAACAAAGCTCGGTATGTCAATTAGCATTAATTCTTCCATGATTATAAGTTATATTAAAATTTTTAGGTTCGAACGGGAGGGGGGTTATAAGGAAGGCCAGAAATAGAAATTCACCTTATTTACATGTATAAGAGACGGGAAATATAAAAATATCGAAGACAGTGAAGTCTTATCGAACAAATATTCTATTATTAGCAAATCCACGGCAACGACGGGTATCAATCCTAAACACTGGGACGGGTAAATGTCAAAATATTGTGCAATGTAAAGCCTGCTAAAAAGTACCATCACCATTCAGCCTCAAATGAATTCCCGGGCGAAGCCGGGTATCTGAGCTAGTAGATATATATATTTGTCTGTTAACGCTCTAGCGGTCGCAATTTTCGTTTGATCGTTACCAAACTCGATATTTAAGCGTTTTATGCAAAAATAAAGATCAAGTTCGTTAATGGCTGAAATCGGACCAGTGGGAGGGGGGGGTTTAAAGGGGAGGATTTTCTAAAATTTGAAATATTTCCGTTTTTTATTTAACGGTTAGTTAATCCTTTGATTCAACACTAAAGTTCATAATCGTTTATGGGTGAATTCAACTAGGGGGGGGCGTTTAAGAGTTGGAGGAGGGGGAATTAAAACCACCAAAATATCTCCAGAAATTTGTGTTTCATTGAAAAATGTTAGATCACAATTTTCTTAAGCTATTCGTACTTCGTTGTTTTCAGTCTTCAGTAAATCCTCTTTTCTACTTATTGGATTATAATAAAAAGTATAAAATATATTGGGAGAAGAGACATTAGTGTGAAACAACAAGTGGGAAATCTGCTTAGTTTACGGAGCTCCTGCATGCCGGCCTTTTTTTAGTTTCATCCTTATTCAAGGGTAAACAATACCTTGGTCAGCCCCTTCCCCCAGCTACCAGGGGATTAGATTTATCCTATCTGTAATGGACATCCAATTAAGGCGGCTACAATAAATATTTATCAAATATAACCTTGAAATTAAAAGCATCTATGGCAGTATCCAAGAATAAACTCGACTGCTGAATAACACACGTTATGCATTTTTTTTTTGTGCATGCTATTTAAAATAGGACTAGGCAAAAACAAAGGTTATTAGTATTAGAGTACTATTAAACGGGTCTAATTATATCTTCAATAGGTGCAGTAGTAATATTTTTATATCATTTGAAAACCAAGAAGTCTTTCCGAATATAGACAAATCATAAAAAGATTATTGCATTCAGCACCACGTTTTCAGGCACCATTGTCAAAAACATGTATAGTCTCACAAGTGTGTTCATTCGTTATAGTCACACTTTTATTCTTCAATTACGAGTAAACGTAAATTTTCAAATTAAAGTCATGGATTATCTTAACCTATAAATATTTTGGCTAAAGTCATTTTACCGTCTATTTAAGGGTCAAAATATGGCGATGGGTATAGAAACAATTTATGGTGATGATGGTATGTATAATTTGCTATAAATAACCTTTTTAAAAAAATATTAAATAACCAATATTTAAATTAAAAAATGGCAGTAAGGTGAAATTATTATTATTTATTAATTATATACATTTTCCCACCCTTTTTTAGGAATTCTTTTTTTGGGGTATTGGATTTTATTTAATGAGTTCGATACTAAATAGCTAAATATATATAGTGCCAAAAATATTTTGGTATCTTTATTAAATTAAAAAAACTGTGGTTACATTTTTTAAGTTTTAAGTTATCAATAATTCATTACTTGAGTGTTATCCGCCAATTTAAATGTCAGCAACTTTCTGTTTCCTTGTTTTTTAATTTGAACCTAAGAGTCGTGGGTTCAATTCTTATGTGGATGATAAGAATTTAGTTAAAACGAACTCGCGAAATAAAATCCTTAGTCCTATTCTGGTCAGACAAGGAGTATACAACCAATAGAAATTAGTGGCCGTAGCATAAAGTTCCTGAGAATGAGTAAATACGTTACTGACGTTATTAATTTTATTTATTGGATCCAGCGAGAAAAAGCTTGTAAATAAGAAATGTTTTATTTTTCCTTCTTCGGCTACTATGACCTTATCAAATCTAACCGATGTTTATCTGTGGTTTGGATATTCGCCAAGTTATTTTCTTTAGTCTCATTTAATTATCTAATGGTTCTCTCTTCAAAATTATTAAGTACAAATAAGTCCCTATAAATACTCAGCTCTAAAGTTCCTTATTTCTTGATATACAGGGAATGGAAGTACAAGCAATGTGACTGATATTTGGTCCCGTAAAAACAAAATTAATGATGAAACAAATAAAGTCCAACACGCAGGGGTTGCGTTAACTAAGCACATTTCACATGTGTTAGTATGATATACTGTTGATCTCATCTCATCATTTATTCGGTACTTCTATAATCCGATGAGTAGAATTGGGAGCTAACTGAAGGCTGTAAACCAGAAAGCACGAATAACTTAATATTTTCATAACCGATTTCCGACATTAGTCACTGACGCAGGGGCAGCGTAAACTAAGCAGATTTCCCATGTGCTGGTGTAACACGCTTGTGATCTTATCACACCACATATTTTCTATATATAAGTAAATAAAAAATGAGTAGAGGAGGAGGAGGGGGGTACTGAAGGCAGAATAAAAGAAAGTACGAATAGCCCGAATATCGAATAGCTATTACTTCCGAGTTCGAATAGTAACGAAATGAATGAATTGAACAAAAATTTTAGAACATCAGTAGTTTAACAAGATTGGTTCTTGTTAATTAATTAATTCAAATTGAATAAAATGTATTGCCTGACGAAGGTGGACCATCGAAAATTTGCAGAAGAACAAAAATTCCGACCGCTGGAGCAGACAGCCGAAGACCTCACAATGAAAATACTCCCCAGCGATGCAGCCTCAAAAATAGAAGATTGGTTCTATAACATTTAACGAATCCGACTCATAATAACGGAGATATTTTGAATTTTCGAATCCCCCCCTATAAACCCCCCCTCCGTACTATTCCAGGTTCAATTTCCGCCAATAACAATTATGATCTTTAGTGTTGACTGAAACACTTAAATATCAAGTAGGGTATAGATCAAATATACATTTTGAGAACGAGACATTTTATTTTATGACGTCATCACCTAACGTATATGCATGTATCTCAGAAAGTAAAAGTTCAGTTGAAAACCATTTTTGGTAATTAGCCTTGGAATGAAGTGGTTCATAACGTAATAGGTTATTGTTAATATGACATGAGTAGGAATGGTGGGGGAATACTGAAGACTATATACAAGAAAATACGCATAACTTAATAGTTGCATCAATAGTTTAACAACATTGATTCTATACATTTTTCGACACGATTCATAATGACGGAGATATTATGAATTCTTGAATTCCCCCTTCTCTAATCCTCGTCATATTCCTATTTTGGATTCAAGCATCAACTAATATTACCTTCAGCGTTGAATCAAACAATTAAATATAGACTATAATAGAGTTCAAATAAACATTTTTGAGTTAAAAACGTTTATCCACCCCCGAGAGAGGCTTGAGGGATTTGTGAACAGGCATTTTACGTAGTGAGTGATCAACTCGTCGTTTAACCACCGTTAGCCAAGGAGGACCTTGAATGAATTGTCTCTAGTGACCCTATTACACAGGAGTGCTAGTTCTTACAATCAGCCTGCCTGTGGGCCCTTTAGGGAAATCAGCTATTGAGATCGTACGTCGGATCGAAACATTGTACATAACCAGTCTTATTGCAAATTAAATGTTCTATAACTATTATTATATACATGTGTTCTCTATCTTTAATATTAACTGAGATATTTGCAGTTCTTCAGCGTACAGCAAACCCCCACTTCTACTCATGTTACATAAATAATACTCTGTTATATAATAAACCACATCATTTGAAACTTAAATACCAAATATTGTTTTCAAGTGACCTTTATTATACGAGATAAATGCAAATATATTCTGGTGATACCTCCCCCCTCCCCCGGTTTAAGTTTTTGGACTATTAAAATTTGAGTGATAGAGATAAAAATTATTCTGATTCACTATAAAAACAGTACTAGATATAGTAAAGAGTTTTCAATAAAATTAATCTGTTGTATTCTGATATATTTCTGTAATAGATTTTCTTTTGGGTAAGACGGTGGCAAACCTGTTTGATTAAATTTCAGACGCTTCCGTCGGGAGGTTTCTTATTATAGTTTGTATTTTTTCACTTAATATTATCGGTGGTGTTGTGTTACCAGTATATTGATTTATCTATTGCTAAACTTCACGAAGGTAATCTGCTTAGTTTACGGAGCCTCTGCGTGACGGACTTTTTACTTTTATCTTACTGACTTTAGCTCAAGATGAACCCTCCCATTAATTCGCATGGCCTCCGGTACTCCCATATATATACTATAATTTTGAACGGACTTATTTTTAGTCATTGCCTTGGTAGGATCGATGGAAGTTTGATGAAATTTTTCGAAAATCGGGTCATAATTACAACCTCACCAGCTGATTTCCTTCAGGGTAAACCTGGTAAAATGAATAAAATTTGTTTTGGAAGGAATTTGGGGAAAAACGGAATACTCCGGAGTTGATTAGATTTAAAATGGTTTGGCTCAGAAAATCTTATTAGAATGATTTTTACTTTTTCTTTATGAAATGTACTTTGTAGAACTTTATAATGAAAGTAAACTTTCCTACAAGCTAAAATAATAAATGATTTGTTGAAACGAATTTATTTTATATCTTTTAAATCGCCACAAAGTTCTTGTGATTTATTATGATCACCTTTTAGATCAGAGAACGGAAAACTTTTGATAAAAAAAAAAAAGAACTTTAGCTCTGAAAGTTTTGGTCTTGAGCAAGTTAGGGCATAAATCAAAGCGCCTTCCTTTGCTATATAACCCTCAGACTGCAATATGATTCGTCGGATGGAAACACAGATGGCAGGAGATATGTTTGTCATTTCATTCTTCCATATATAAGCCATTATTCTGCAACAATCAGTCTGTGTACAGTTGTGTTTCTTACCATCCTAGAGGTCGCTATTTTTGTGTTATTGTTACCAACGTATTACCGTTTGATGTAAAAAGAAAGATCAATTTCGTCATCAGCTGAAATCGGACAGGTGGGAGGAGAGGGGTGTAGAGGGAGAGGATTTTGAAAATTCGAAATAGCTCCATTATAGGTTGCATCGAAAATTCGTATAAAACCAATATTGTTTTAAATATGATTGCCTATAAATACTGGTATGTACATAATTTCTCTAATAGGAATTTTAACCGAGATATATGGAAATTTTAGTTTTGAGCCCTCAGTATATCCTCACTCCTAACCATCTCATATTAACAATAAGCTGTTGTAACATGAACCTCTATATTCTAAGATCAAATACCAAATATTGTTTTCCTGAGACCTTTGTTATGGGACATACATACGAGTTCGTTGTACGATGACGCCATCAATTAAGATTTTACATTCTTGTCTCGAACAACAAGAATTTATCTACACCATACTGGACATTTACCTGTGTCAGTCGACACTAAAGATCATATCTGTTATTGGCATAAATCAGACAAGGAATAAGGGGGGTTTAGAGAGAGGGAATTCGAAAATCCAGAATATATCCGTCATGTTAACAGAATAATGTTATAGAATCAATTTTCTTAAATATTGATGCTCTACAATTACTGTCCTATATATTTTTTCGCAACTCAAATATAAAGCGAGTAATTCCTACTTTCTGGTTACCAGTTACCATATGTGGTGAGCACGTAGGAAATCTGCTTAGTTAACGCAGCCCCTTTTACTCGCCTCATAATAACGGAGAAATTTGAATGTTAAAAAACTCCCTATTCTCCTGGATACGGCCATTTTAATAACAAAATGTTTTAATACAGTGATTGGTATCAATCAAACAGAAATTACGCCTGCTAGAAGGTTATATCAACAAACGAACTTCATCATTCGTCTCCTCATTTTTGATGGCCTCAGTGAATGGGTGTAGGTGGATGCCTATTTTCGAAGTCTATACCCATTTCGTGATAAAATATACATTTCTGTAATCCTTGGACAAAGTCAATAAATTTTTTTGATCCTTACTAGAACAGGAGATTACTCGCTAAAACAATCATCATTTTGATCATCAGATCCCCCAGGTGGAAAATTCTTCATTAGCTACATTCGCAGACAACACACGACTGTAGCCAACCAGGTCTCAAGATGGTTTAAGAGCTGCAAGCTCTCGTTAAACCCCGATAAAACGCAGGCCAAGATTTTTGCTCTTCGTCGCTTCACGAACGAAGATCTTCCTCAACTGATAATTGGGCATCACTCAACTCCTTGGACACTGAAGGACCAGAGCATCCGCTACCTCGGAGTACATTTAGACACACGACTTACATGGCAACATCATATCCACATTAAATTGCAACAAGCACACACACGACTTGCACAACTGTACCCTTTAATGAACAAAAATACACATCTGAAACTGACTTGCTCAATACTAGTTTATAAAACACTCATACTCCTTATATTAACATACTCATGCCCAGTCTGGCTGGGCATCAGCAACAGTCCCCCCTGAGCAAAGTACTTCGGATAGCGGCAAATGCTCCTTGGTTTGTTAGGAACAGCCAAATCCACAGGGAATTGGAGGTTGCTCCTATTTCAGTACATCTTCAACAACGTGTAAGGAAATATCATGGCAGTCTTCCGATGTCAAGTGGAGCCATCCATTATAATTTACGTTCAACCACTGAAGAACGACTACGGCCAAGATTGTACCAAAATATAGTAATTTTGTAACAAATCTTATAAAAACACTTTGTGTATAATACTTAAGTATTGGTCCAAATAAAATTTCTTTCTTCTTGATTATCAGTGACTCAGGACGCCATCAAAACGACTCATACTCGTTAGATAAACTGAATGACTAATCATGCTTTACAAAGCTACACGTTTCACTCCGCGACTAGTTAAAGTGGTTGAAAAATGCCTATCATTTCTTGATAAGGGTTGGACGAATAGTAGCCCTCGTGGAGTTAATGAAGCAGCGGTTTCAAGGAGATAAGGTTGATGAGTGTAATACTTAGGAGGGATGAAATACTAGGTTTACTAAGGACGTCCAGCTAGAATAAATAGCCAACTATAAGGACGATTCATAGCATCCTTGAGGAAACCAACAACAGAAAGGATGAACTCTCCCGTCATTAGGTTAAGCTACACGCCAAGAGAGATATACTTCAGCCAGCGAGGTTTTTATAGTCTCTCCTATCAATCAGCCAAAGCTATTCACTTCTCCCTAGATAGCGCTGCTTCATGAATATCACCGAATATGTCCAATTCCTTTTGTAAATACTACCTCAATCTAAATAAATAATAGCTAAAATTGCAGGGAAAATGAGTTTCCCCATTACTTATTCGTCCATAACTCATTTGCAATCATTTACCAAACTAAATATACTTACAACATAAAGTATTTAAATCTTAACATTTTAATGGCTTTAAGATTATTAGGAGATGTCACTTCTGTATGTCAGGTGTTCTCTATAATATAGGAAATATTAAAGTAAATATCATTATATTGTGATTAACCTATATATATATATATATATATATATATATATATATATATATATATATATATATATATATATATATATCGGCTGAACCGAATTTTATGAAATATGGAATATATAATACTAATAACCCAGCTTAGGTTTTAGGCTATGTTAATATTCTCTGAGACCAACAGGAGTGGGGGTTATAAGGGAGTTATGAAATGAAAAATTGTAATATTTCGTTTCCTATTGGTAATTCGACCAAGATGCACCTAACAAAACCTGTATAATTTGTTATATAGAGTACTGTTTGTCATACAATTTTTTGTTGTATGCCTAAGTATAAATGAGTTAAACGCTCAAAAATATAGTGGCAGTCAACAATTGTATATGACACAAACGACTCTATAGAAATTAACGAACCTCCGTATGTGATTTGGTATTAGCACCTCCCTGATTATGAGCTATATTAAAATTTCGAAGTAAGAACAGGAAAGGGGGTTATAAGGATGGTCTGAAAAATAAAATCGCGGTATTTCGTAACCATTTCATTTTTGGGCAAGCGAGCATGTACAAAAGTTGTTTGTTTTGTTATTTAAAGTAACTTCTGTTATATGCACTTTTGCCGTATAATGAAGTGTAAATGAGGTATACACGAAAAACTATTGAAGGGGTCAACAATGTTATAGGACACGAAAGACTAAATCAAAATCAACGAAACTCCGTATTTTTGACTATAAGCTTTATTAACATTTTTAGGAACGAACAGGAGTTGTTGGGGGTTGTTAGGGAGGCATGAAATGAAAAATTGCCATATTTCGTTTCCTATAGTTTTTTTTTTTTTTTTGTGAACGTGCACAAGACTAAAGACGTTTAATTTGATATTTAGAGTAACTTTTGTTATATACAAGTTTATCATAATATAGAATTTTAGTTGGTGGCGTAGTAACGCGCCCAGGGTACAGCTAGTATCAAATAAAAAGATAATGACAAAACTTCAAAATTATGAACACTGAAACATCAAAACAATTACGGTCCGTGAAGACACTTTCCAGGTCGGAGTGTAAAGTGGGAGGATACAGTGAGGCTTTCCTGCTGGCCGAGTTGGAGCATAAAACGAAAGGTTAAAATTAGGCTTTCTTGCTGGCAGATATCTCTGTGAAATAAAAGGGTTGAAACTTGCGATACCGACTCTAGCATTTGAACTTCCTTCCAGCTGATCCTGGCAGTTGAGTGGCTTGATGATTTGGAGTTGATGCTCGGCAGTTGCAGTTCACAGTAATATTCTACTGTAAAAATCACGTGTATTCTACTGCACACCACTTGTAACTGACTGTTTAAACTCTTTTACAGGAGAGTTAGGTTAATTGGTAACCAAGAGCAATGCTGACACGAAACAGCTGCTACATACTCATGACGCGATTGAACAAAAAACGTTCACAGGTCCCGACCCTATTTTATAAATATGGAAAATTGGGTTTGTTCAATTACATATATACAGGATAGACTAGGAGCTAACCGACGAATAAATATAAAATTAGCTGAAAAGAAACATTGATATTACCTAATTAAAAACAGCCAAATCACTAGCACTAATGTTTCTAATATAAAACACTTAGTAAGCAAGGCTACAGTTAGCTAAGGTGCTCAGGTTAGCCTAAGGGGTTGGCCTTAATCTCACATTGTAAATCTAGCATGTCGAGTTCAATTCCCGCCTGTGCAATAGGATTTTTTAATGACGGAGTGGTGACCCTTAGACAACCCAACACACAACAATTAGCTATAGTAGCAAAAGGCGGCCGTTATTTTTTATTTACTTTTTAGGCTGCAGAATTATTCACAAACCGATATGACAGCCATAATACAAGCCCGACTCAGGATGATGCTGAGGCAAAAAAAAAGTCTGTCATGCAGGGGCTGCCTAAACTAAGCAGATTTCCCTCGTGAAGTTTAAAAATAGATAAATCTACATACAGGTAACACAACAGCACCAATAATATTAAGTGAATAAATACAAACAACAGGTCTGCCAACGTCTTACCGGAAAGAAAAACTATTGCTGAAATATATCAGAACATAACATATTAATTTGATTGAAAACTATTTACTATAACTAGTACTGTAATTTATAATGAATCAGCATAATTTTTATCTCAATCAATCAAATTTAAGGAGTCCAAAAACTTAAGACGGGGGGTCACCAGAACATATTTGCTTGTATCTTTCTTTCGCTCCGTCGGTAATTCTGCCAATTACAGGAGTAACTTAGGTAGTCAATTTAGCTTATTTTAATAACATCAATCTATTTTAAAATTGAGTTTTCGAAGCTCCTTGTAACTGCATTCGATATTGAAAATTGTTGTTCGGAAAACCAATCTTATAAAAAGCACCGAATAATATAAAAGCCCGCCACGCGGCAGCTGCGTAACTAAGCAGATTTCCCGCGTGAAGTTTAACAATAGATTAATCTACATACTGGTAACAGAACACCATCGTGAATATTCTGTGATTAACTACAAACGATAATAAGAAACCTCCCGACAGGAAGCGCCTGAAAAGTAAACAAACAGTTCTGCCAACTTCTCACCGGAGAGAAAACAATTACAGAAATATATCAGAATATAACATATTAATTTGATTGAAAACTATTTACTATATCTAGCTCTGTAATTTATAATGAATCAGAATAATTTTTATCTCTATCAATCAAATTGATCCCCCAAATCAGGGGGTGGGGTTTACTAAAGTCTAAAATCTAAAAAATGTCCTTGCCAAGGTTAATATTGGAGATGGAGAAAACATCTACAAAACAACATTTACAGAACATTAAACTTACAATAATGTTATTTCTACAAAAGTTTTCGATACGACATATACTAACATAGTTGTTTTGTATTTTCGAAACCCCCCCCCCTTCCCACTAGTCCGATTTCACCCTTTAACAAACTCGATCTTTAGTTTTTAAAAAAACGTTTAAATATCGAATTTGGTACCGATCAAACAAAAATTATATATATATATATAAAACATTTTGAATGATAGATGGACATTTGTGGAAAGTTTTTGATAAACGCGTCATGAGTATGACATTGATAGCTGATTTCCCTTAAGGAAAACCTGCGTAAATATTTATAAGTATTTTAAAAGAAAGAATTTCCTATCAATTAAGAACAGAAATTTCATCCGAACAAGCTATATTAAGACTGGGGTTCAGACAATCTACAAATAATAAATCAGTTAATTGAAAAATCGATAGAATACTCATTTCCACTTTACCTCTGTTTTGTAGACTTTAAGAAAGCGTTTGACCAACATTGCATTTTTCAGGGTTTATGCGAACTTGCACTAGAAGATTTATATATTAAAATATTTAAAGAGCTATTTAAGGATAATAAAGCCTTCCTGGAAACCTACAGAGAAGAGGACCTACGTTTCCAATTAAGAGAGGAGTTGGGCAGGGGGACAATATTTCGCCGATACTATTCATAGCACCCTTCGTGTTAGCACTAGAGCACTGGAATTGGAAAGATGGATGTTTACCAAACCTGGTCACTCACCAAGAAGTTCCAGACTAAATTGGAAGTATGACAGCGCTCAATCGAAAGGTGTGTGACCAATTTCAGAAGTAGCGATTGCATTCGGAGCACCGAGTTTAGGAAGCCGACTGGAACGAGAGATGTCGTCTGCTTCATTAGGACGTTAAAATTGAAATGGGCGTGACATGTGACTAAGTTTGACGACAGCAGGTTGGGCTACATTGCGTGAGTGTGTGTGTGTGTGTGTGTGTGTGGGCATGTCTTTCATACTGAGGTTAAACATTATGACCGCTGAAGGAAACACACATACACATATCCACGAAATCAGTAATAGGAGAGGGGAAGGTTAGCAGGGCCTGTATTGTCTACACAAAAACAATTGGTTGTTAAATTTATATTACATTATTTTCTAGATATTAAAGTATCACATGAAGTTACTGTGTAAGGAAATGCATTTAGTATGTTAATCATATTTCATCCCCCCTACATCATCACAGCCCAAACACACACTAATTTGTTCAGATTCACTAAGCTCATTATCAACCCTCCGAGACATTTACGTCACTCACCCAATAGCACTAAACATAACAGAAGTAATTCATAAACAACAAACATACCAAAATACAATTGCCAGGACACGAGGACCTTGGACTTAGTACGATAGCAGACTACCAGCTGAACTAATTACTCAACAAACTCAATACACACAAACAAACTTATTATACGAAGACATAGTGAGACATATACGCCACCGAATTCTAAACAAATGGCAATCAGAATGGAGGGAAGTAAAGAACCCCCTTCGCAGTATCAAAAGTACTATTAAGGAGTGGCCATCGAGCCATAGGAGTACTAGACGGGAGGAAGTTGTTCTTGCCAGACTCAGGATCAGTCACACATACCTGACACATAGACACTTAATGACCAGGACTGATGGCCCTATATGCAAATAGTGCAACAAACACCTTACGATAAAACACTTACTGACAGACTGCACCCAACGAAAAAACCTTCACATACCCTATGATATGACAGAACTATTAACTGACAGCAGCCAATATATTCCACAAATATTAACATATCTAAAACACATCAACATTTACAAAACCATATACTACAAAATAGAATAGGTCTACAGCATACCTAAAAAGATTTAAAAGGGCTAACTTTTATTATATTCTTTAGACAAAACACGGATATGAGAAATAATCAGATATTAAAGAAATATTTTCCATAATATAAAAGTACAAAAAGGTAAGCACATGAAGGAGTAAATATATCATCCTAATAATGCAAATCACCATCACTGTGGGACAAAAAACTAAATAAATAAAATTAAAATAATATAAATGTACTAGTATATAGGAATAACATAATTTTTTTTATTAAAACCATTTTAAATTGTTGTGTTTATTACTTGTCTAATGTTTATTAATTGACTTTTAATTGTCTAATGTTTAATTTTCTTTTAATTGTCTAATGTTTAATTGTCTAATGTTTATTAATTGTCTATTACTAGTATTTAATGATTATTTGTTGTATTTAATTTTTTATTTGTGTTTCAGTTTTTGTTATTTTTCTATAATTTTGTTTTCATTTTACATTGTGAAACTTTGAGCCAAATCGCCAAGATGCGGGTGCTCCTGTGTAAATAAATAAATAAATAAAAATAAAATTATTTCATCAAATTTAATTTTACATTCAATTTTTTTTTACTCCTTTATTCTAAGCTAACTTAATTTAAAAATTATTAATATAATAAAATTATTACTAATGGTTTTTCCTCAGTAGATTATGTCAGATATGAAGTAATAATACAAATATTTAATCCAATGATAAGCATTTTGTAGGACAGCTGAATTTAAAGAGAAGTACAAGTACTCCTCTTTTTTGATTCGTGGGTTAAAATAAATATCAGTAAACGTCATTAACCTTCATTTTTAACAGCATAGAGTATTTGAATGTATGTTAAAATTAATATCATATTTTTGTATGTGTGTAAATAAGGAACCTGCATTGTGTTAGTGCCCTGCAAAATCAAAATTTCACATTGGTTGTAAATATATATATATATATATATATTGTATTATCATTAACTGTTACAATTATTTTTTTAAATAAATAGCGGCTCAGTAACCCAATATATGTGGACAGCTCAAACTTTAAAGTTTTTTTTTTTTCTTTTTCTTTTACGTACTGTTTTAACAATGATTTTAAAATAATTATATTATTATACGTACTCCTATATTAAGAAACTTATTCTTTATTCAAAAATGAAAAATGGGAATAGTACTACTGTTTAAGCATTGCAAATGTATAAGAAGTATAAGAAAGGAAATGAACGAGGACATCATGATAAGTCAAAGCAGAACATTGTGGTGGTCCATAATGCTCCCTGCGGGAATTCTGAGTAGATCTCTAGGGACCTATCACTCCAGACACCGAGCCTAGGGATATCAAGACACAGTGTCAGGTGGAATAAGTCATTAGGAGCTATTCGCATCAACAGGTAGGCCTTAGCATTAGCCACTAATCTATGGGCAATCCTCCACAATCCCCCTAATTTCGGCTTATTTACAGAAGGAATATTTTTTTTTCATTTCTGAAATGTACACTCATTAAATGTCAGTATTTCCTCCAAAACTCCTAATCTACAACGGCGAAATTCGTTGATAATGTTACCTTGGACATGGTTAATTAATAAATAAATATGTCCATCTTCAGATGGCAGGCAGCTCTGCCAATTCCAAGGAAAGTGTACAACGTGGAGGATTTTTTTTAGCAGATTAATTGGGGAAATTTTGAGATGACCAAAATCAATCTTTCAATACGTTATGAAAAGCTAAACGCCAATTTTGTTAATTTACAACATTTTTAAAGGTGTTTTCTTAATAATTACCGGCATAATACAGCGTTCCATTCGTTCGACGTTTTATCCATATTTTACAACATACCTACCACTCCCATGTACACGGCAGATCTGCCACTGTACACATATTCTCCCATAGCAAAAAACCTATTTAAACAGAAATTATAATACAAGAGGGTGTGAGACGCATAATTATTCAAAGCGAAAATCGGATGAGTAGGATTTGGAGATTTCTGAAGACAAATTACTAAATAGTCCGTCCCCCAGGACTGTGTAAGCTATGCAAATGTTTCACAAGCTCATCTATTCTGTATTTCCATCTTAATATGAAGCCTATATAAAAATAAATTGTTATCTACGCTGGAAATGAAAGTATTTAGTATTCAGTTTCTTAATCTAAACATCAATAGAGAATAAGAGTATGGACGATCATTTATAGTTAGATTCTCTATCTATTTTTCTATGGGTCTCACAATAGTGGTGATGTTTTGAATTGTTTATCCCCCTCTCTCCTGGTCCGACTTCAGCCGTTAATGTCCAAGTTCGTCATCTCCTGGGAAGGTTCGAAGATAATTTGAGTGCATTTTTCGAAACTCGTGTCATGAGAACATACACGAAAGCTGATGCCCTTAACTTCTAAAATGCAGTTGGAGCACAAAAATGAGGAACAAACTTAACTTCTCCTCAAGAAACAGTCAATAATCTCCTTAATTTTCTCTCTTTCAAATAACTATGTCAAATATCTGCTGACATATCGAGATTAACCTGAAACACTTTGGCTGTCACCAATGTCATCTCGGAAGACGGTGAGCAGAGTAGAAAGAGACTTCTTTGGTTATTAAAAGAAAAAGTAGATTGTATTTTTTCTTCACAAAAGTTGATTCTGAAAGAATGAGTCTGAAAGTGATTAATATTCTAAATTGCGCATTATACTCTCATTCTCTCGTAAATTGCCTTTTCAGTTTTCTTTTCTTGAGATTTCGTTGACTCCCCGTTATAAAAATGATGATATTATGACAGTAAATAACTTTTCTTTCGCTCCGTCGGTAATTCTGCCAATTACAGGAGTAACTTAGGTAGTCAATTTAGCTTATTTTAATAACATCAATCTATTTTCAAATTGAGTTGTCGAAGCTCCTTGTAACTGCATTCGATATTGAAAATTGTTGTTCGGAAAACCATTCTTATAAGAGGCACCCAATAATATAAAAGCCCGCCACGCAGCAGCTGCGTAAACTAAGCAGATTTCCCGCGTGAAGTTTAACAATAGATTAATCTACATACTGGTTACAGAACACCATCGTGAATATTCTGTGATTAACTACAAACGATAATAAGAAACCTCCAGACAGGAAGCGCCTGAAAAGTAAACAAACAGTTCTGCCAACTTCTCACCGGAGAGAAAACAATTACAGAAATATATCAGAATATAATATATTAATTTGATTGAAAACTATTTACTATAACTAGTACTGTAATTTATAATGAATCAGCATAATTTTTATCTCAATCAATCAAATTTAAGGAGTCCAAAAACTTAAGACGGGGGGGGGGGGTCACCAGAACATATTTGCATGTATCTCGTATAATAAAGGTCTCTTGAAAACAATATTTGGTATTTAAGCATGAAATAATGCCGTTTATTGCGGAACCGAGTATTGTTTATGTAACATGAGTAGAAGTGGGGGTTTGCTGAACGCTGAAAACTGAAAAATGCAAATATCTCGGTTAATATAAGATAAGGAATAAATGTATATAAACATATTTATAGTACATTTAATTTGTAAAAAGATTGATTTTATATACTTTTTTGATCCGACGTATGGTAACTGAGATATTTTGAATTTTCAAAATTCTCCCCCTCTAAACCTCCTCTTCCCACTGATCCGATTTCAGCCGTTAACGAACGTGATCTTTCTTTTTACATAAAACGACTAAATATTCGAGTTTGGTAACGATAAAAGAATAATTGGTAAGCGGTAACAGACAATATATAAATAATATAAATGTACAATTTTGATCGGACCTCATTTCCGTCATCTCCTAGGTAGCATCGATGGACATTTGAAGAAAAAGTTCGAAAATCGCATCTTGAGTACGACCTTAATAGCTGATTTCCCTAATCTACTAAAATCGAAATATGATGGGTTTAATGGTATTTTAGCAGTGAGAAAGTCTTACCTAACTTCATTCAATACTAATTCAAACTGTGCACCAACATTCCCGAAAGCTATGGTCGGACATTTTCCATCAAAACATAGCCATTATATTGGATGAATATGAAATAACTTTAAATAATAGAAAACAAAATCTATAGTTATGGAGGTATTTTATTCTGTCATTAACGCCAAGGGATGTTTCCCTTATTCATTGAAAAGCCATGAGGCTGGAGACATTGATCTAACTGTACTTTCTATCATTTAGATTTTTTAATTAAATTCGTACTAACCAGCTCCAAAAATTATTTTGCTGTAAAAGTTGACTAGTGATACACATTTATTCAGTAATAAATTTGTTATTAATAAAGTATACATTTTAATAAGAGCACCTACCTTTTTCACAACATGCATTGTATTGTTACTTATTAACGTCTACTTTGTGCAACAACGGCTTATTCGGACTGGTTATGTACAGGTTATCACCCTTTTCTAACCAAACTAAGAATTTTATTTAATGATTTCGGATGAGAATCGATTCGACCGGGAATCGAACTCTAGATTTACCATGTGAGATTTAGAACAACGCCTGAACTCACATTTCCTACCTGAGCCTTAGACGTGAGTTAAAATGTCATCGTTACTTCAACATCTGATTACTTTGTTACCTTTGTTAACATATAAATATGAAAATATTTCAAGCAAAAAACCATAAAAAAAGTCCATCACGCAGGTGCTGCGTAAACTAAGCAGATATCCCATGTGAAGTTTTACAATAGAGAAATCTGCATACTGGTAACACAATACCACCGTGATTAAATACAAACGGTAATGAGAAATCTTTCAGTTAATTAAAATAAATTCCCAACTGAAACGGCTTCTGAATTGTAAGAATAATTTATATTTTAATAACTCAAATTTTAGTAGTCCAAGAACTAAAGAAGGGGGGGGCGGATGAACAGAACGTATTTGCATAAATCTCACAAAGTAACGAAGGTAAGGTATGGTTAGAAACGACAGGAAAGGTTAGAAGAAGCTTCCACCTGAGCCGAGTAGTGACGGAAATAGCCGACCTAATCCGAACTATACCCTGCAAAAATTTCTCGGTTAACATTCAAGATAGGGAATAAATGTATATAACAATATTTATAGTAAATTTAATTTGCAATAAGATTGGTTCTATACAATTATTCGATTCGTTGCATAATAACGGAGATATTTTGAATTTTCGAAAATCCCTCCCTCTAAAGCCCCCCTCCCTCTTGTCCGATTTCAGCCATTAACGAACTTGATCTGTCTTTTTACATAAAACGGTTAAATGTCGAGTTTCCCAACGATCCAACAAAAACTGCGACCGCTAGAGCGTTAACAGACAACTATATCTATATATATATATATATATATATATATATATATATATATATATAATTTTGAACGGACCTCATTTTCGTCATCTCCTGGGTAGGATCGATGGACATTTGAAGAAATGTTTCGAAAATCGCGTCATGAGTACGACCTCAATAGCTGATTTCCCTTAATGGAAATCTGCTAAAAAAAATATACCAAGCCGGTCTTACATATTAAATTATATTTAATATCCCCATAACGGGGTAATTAGGCACCATTGCTTCTATTTGAGCTAAAATTCAATGTGATGTAATTTTGGGCCTTTAAAATAATCAGCATGTCTAAATGTCAATGTTTACAATAGGACTTGACTGCAACTATTGTATTTATAAGTCATCATTATTTAAAATCATATACAGTGAACGCTGCATTTCTAAAACATAAAATTATAAATTTACCTCCTTTCAGAACTAACCTACTTTCAGTTTTGCTCTTTATAGTTTTAGCAGATTTCCCTTAATGTAAATCAGCTATTGAGATCGTACACGACGCGATTTTCGAAAACTTTCCTCAAATGACCTTCTATCCTACCAAGGATATATATGTATATATATATATATATATATATATATATATATATATATCCGTTATTATAAGTTAGATCGAAAAAGTGTATAAAGAAAAACTTAGTGCAAATTAAATGTTTTATAAATGTTGTTGTAAGCGTATTTTAACTATCTTGATCAAGAATCGAGATATTTGCATTTTTTTAGTTTTCGGCATTCAGTAAACCTCCAGTTCTACTCATGACATATTAACAATAAGCTGTTATATTATGAGACACTTTATTTCAACCTTAAGTACCAAATATTGTTCTCATTGAACTCATTGCGCACGTGGGAAATCTGCTTAGTTAACGCAGCCCCTGCGCCTGAAATCTTTTGTTCTAAAGTCACTCATGTCTTATATTTAATTTTGTGCATTGTAATATTTATTTTGTACATTAGGATTATTTAATTATGTAAATTTGTAATATGCATTTAAATTTGTACATTTATATTCTCTCAGGTAAGAAATACACGGTCTCGTTCCTTCACAGTTTTTATTCTGTGAGACAGAGCGCTATCATAGCGTACATTCCAAGAGCCATGCTCTTCAGAAGGATAGTATTGGAACCAAGGATTTCCTGTGACTCAGGGAACTGCAGTCAGTAACGCATCAATAGTTTAACAAGATCGGTTCTATAGCATATTACGATCTCACTCATAATAACGAACATATTTTGAAGTTTGAATAATTGATGACGCAATCGCACTTCAAATTTGCGTATCACCCATAATAATGCTCTCGTGAAAAAACTTTTTGGTAGTTAAGCTTAGAAGAAAAAGCTTCATGATATAACAGCTTATTCTTAATATGACATGAGTAGGAGTGGGGATAAGACCTAAAAAATTAGGGAAAAACCAAATATTTCGATTGGCATTGATGATTGAAAAAATGTGTATGTAATAACATGTAAAGGTATTTAATTTGCAATAAGTATAATTGTATAATTTTTCGATCTGACTTATAGTAAAGGAGATATTTCAGATTTTCGAAATTCCCCTCTAAACCACCACCCCCCTCTCCCTGGACCTATTTATGCCATTAACGAACTTGACCTTCCTCATTATATAAAAAGACTAAATAACGAGTTTGGTAACGACCAAACAGCCGATTGAGTGTTAGCAGGCATGCCCTGGGTAGAGGTGTTAACAGACAAATATATATATACATATTCAGTAGATTTATACACAGACCATTTATTACTAAGGAATGTTTCTTGAGCCATAAGGTCAGAAACATAACTATTCATTCATATAATATTTTTTTCCCCGGCGCGTTTTATCAAAAGGTTATTTCAATACAAATTTAGAACAAGAAATTGTTTAATTACATAGTTTTGTATCTTACTACTATTTAACTAATAAAAAGTTTTGTTCACCACACTAATGGCTAAAAACCTTTTTGCACGTCGTTTAAATCAATTGAGCCTGGCAATTATAGTAAATTAACCTACTTCAGAATAAACCATAATTACTTAAGCCTATCTTCAACTGGCAATGCCACCCTAATTTTAAGATTAGTCTAGTTGATATTAAATTAACTTTATTTGAAATTCACAACCAATATTAGAATGTTTTTAAACATTCTGTTATAAAACCTGTCCGTGTCTTACAAAATTTTATGATAAATATTTTTTAACTATCTCAATTCCTTTTTCTTATTCATTGCCTCCTTAAAATAGAAACAACAACAACTCACACATACACACTCACACATTTATATATATATATATATATATATATATATATATATTCCCTAACATAGTTCTTATGAAGCAAATTTATATAGCCCAAAAAATATTTAAAAATACCAAAATAAACCTACAGCTAAACACCAATACTCGAAACAAGTTTAATCAAGAAGAAAGTGCTAGTGATAAAAATAACGGGGACAAGGAAGATAGATAGATAGATGTCATTTTGATTTAGTCCATTTTTGTTATCTCCTAGGTAAGCCCCAGTTATTTGTGGAAATTGTTCAAAAATCACGTCATGAATACGAACGCAATAGCTGATTTATCTTAAGGAAAAATTCTACTAAGTGATAAGTGAGTAGCAAAAAGGCCAAGCCCGTCCTTCACTAACAAGAGATATACCACTTAACATTCTGCCTTATGTTTGCTTTTCCTGATAGAAAAAATATAAAATAAATTCAGTTCCTGACTATGAACTAAAAAAAAATCAAAATTAATTACATATGCGATGGAAGGTCCAATTATTAAAACATACTAAATTAATTAAAAATTCATTGGCACATATTTTAAATCAATTCAAATTTCCATATCAGCATGAATTTGGCGCTCGGTAATATTTAAGTCCTGCTCTTTCATTTGAATTATTGTGGAAATTTATTCCGCTAGTGACCCCTTCCATAGATCGTAAACAATAGCCTAAATTTATTAGAATAGGATAAATTTATTCTACCTCAGATTATAAACTACTCGGTCTACAACAAACATTGTAAAACAGAACATTAAAAAAAGGTTTAAGGCAATAAAATAGATCTTCCGGTCTAACCAACACTCGTTTTGTTTTAAAGCAAACTTTTCGCCCTTCAGGGCATTTACAGTGCGAAGCTTTAAATTATGCAATTTTAACAGATTTCCCTAAATCAGCTATTGAGGTTGTACTCAAGATGGGATTTTCGTAAAATATCTTCAAATGTCCATCGACCCTACCTAGGAAATAACTAAAATTCTAAATTTCACAAACACACACACACATATATTATATTATATTTGTTAAAGCTCTAGCGGTCGCAATTTATCATTGATCGATACCAAACTCGATATTTAAACGTTTTATTTAAAAAGGAAGATCAAGTTCGTTAACGGCTAAAATTGGACCAGTGGAGGGGAATGGTTTTTAGAGGGGTAGACTTTCTAAAATTCGAAATTTCTCCTCGAAATATGTATTGTGTCGAATCAAAACATTGTATAGAATCAATATTATTGCAAATGTAGTGTTCTATAAATGTTGTTATATACGTTTTTTCATTATCTTGATTAAAGATATTTGCATTTTTTGTGTTCGATCTTCAGTAAGCCCCCACTCCTTCTCACTTCATAATATCAATAACCTATTATATTATGAAGCACTTTATTTGAAGCCTAAACACTAAAAAAGTCCGTCACGCAGGTGCTGCGTAAACTAAGCAGATTTCCCACGTGAAGTTATACAATAGAGAAATCTCCATAGGAGAGCCGAACGGTTACGGCAAAGGGCCGAACTAGCTTTTCGCGGGAAATTCAAAAATCCGGTATCGGCCCAAATTTCATAAAAATGCAAATATCTCGGTTAATATTCAAGATAGGGAATAAATGTATATACCAATATTTATAGTACATTTAATTTGCAATAAGATTGATCCTGTACAATATTTTGATCCGACGTATAGTAACGGAGATATTTCGATTATTCGAAAACCCTCCCCTCTAAACCCCCCTCCCACTGATCCGATTTCAGCCGTTAACGAACTTGATCTTTCTTTTTACATAAAACGACTAAATATCGAGTTTGGTAACGATAAAACAAAAATTGCGACCGCTAGAGCGGTAACAGACAAATATATAGATATATATATATATATATATATATATATATATATATATACAGTTTTGAACGGACCTCATTTTCGTCATCTCCTGGGTAGGATCGATAGACATTTGAAGAAAAATTTCGAAAATCGCATCATGAGTACAACCTCAATAGCTGATTTTCCTTAAGGGAAATCTGCTAAAAGTCCGTCTCGCAGGAGCTGCGTAAACTAAGCAGATTTCCGTCTTGAGGATTAGCAGTAGATAAATCTGCATGCTGGTAACACACCACCCTGAATATTAAGTGAATAAATACAAACGGTAATAAGAAATCTTTCAGTCAATTTTAAACTCCCGATGGGAAGCGTATTTACATGTATCTCGTATAATAATGGTCTCTTGAAAACAATATATGGTATTTAAGCTTCAAATAATGTGGTTTATTACTTAACAGAGTGTTGTTTATGTAACATGAGTAGAAGTGGGGGTTTACTGATGGCTAAAACTGAAAAATGCGAATATCTTGGTTAATATTGACGATAGAGAATAAATGTGTATAGTAATATTTAGAGTAAATTTAATGTGCAATAAGATTAATTAGTTCTATACAATATTTCGATCCGACATAACGGAGATATTCCGAATTATCGAAAATCCCTTCTAAATCCCCCAATCCCACTGGTTCGCTTTCAGCCTGATCTTTCTTTTTACCTATGCTTTGAAACATATCCCAGGAGAAATGAATTATGATATCACAAACAAATATTTGTTAAATTAAAATGAACTTGAAATATTTTGATATACCTTATATTACCATAAACTCGTCATAGATGGTTAGAAGGCACATCAATGGTTATATTTTATCTATGTTTAAAGTAGATTTTAAATCAGACGCAAACGGCCTAAATGGCAGGACGAAGAAAAACATGGCTTTACAATCCCCCAGATTTGAATAATGGCTTCTGTTGATTGTAGTAGTTAATCTCAAGCTCGTTTTCAATTATCGAGACAGCAATTTAACCAAATATTGACACTGGTTCCAGTTGAGAGATTTATGACTCAATTGAATAATCGATTTAATTTCCGATAATTGCCACCAAAAATGAAATAAGCTTTAATTGGTTTGTGAGAATGGTCAGCTGACTTTGGAAGGAATTGATTGGCTTACAGCCCTCGTAATGTCCTCCGATATTGTTTCAAGGTCTTAGTTTAATGGAACGGAAACATTCCTGTGAAACCCTTTTTATAAAACACACACTTTCCCGCAATTTGTTTTAATATCGAAATTCTGCTCAAATGTAGTATATATTATTCTGGTTTTAATATTTCATTCATTTTCAATGAAAATAACAACCGATTACTGGCCTGATATTATAAAACTATCCTTCGATTACACAGGCCAACACTGAAAAAGCTTACTGACTGAAAATTCCAAATTCTTATATTTTTAGGGTGTTGAATACAAATACGATACTTAAAAAGCTGTATCATCCACAATTTATTCAAATTGTATAAATAAACTTATTAAATTTATTTAACAGCTTTTATATAATTTAAATAAATTGAAAAAGTAGCTATAAAGCATGTAGAGGACTTAAGTAGCACTGCTGATTCTATTTGGCCTGTGAGCGTAATAGTTACTGTAATTTATAATGAATCAGAATAATTTTTATCTCATTCCATGAAATTTTAGTAGTCCAAGACGGGGGGTAGGTCACCAGAACATATTTGCATATATCTCGTATAATAAAGGTCTCTTGAAAGCAATATTTGGTATTGGGGCTTCGAATAATGTGGTTTATTAGATAACAGAGTGTTGTTTATGTAACAAGAATAAATGTATATAACAATATTTATAGAACATTTCATTTGTAATAAGATTTGTTCTATAAAATTGTTCGATCTGACGTATAGTAACGGAGGTATTTCGAATTTTCGAAATTCCTTCCCTCTAACCCCCCCCCCTTCTCGTCCGATTTTAGCCATTAACGAACTCGACCTTTCTTTTGACATAAAACGGCCAAATATCGAGTTTGGGAACAATAGTTGCGCCCGCTATAGCGGAAACAGACAAATATATATATATATATATATATATATATATATATATATATATATATATATACACCCAGTTTTGCACGGACCACATTTTCGTCATCTCCTTGGTAGGATCGATGGACATTTGAAGAAATATTTCGAAAATCGCATCATGAGTACGATCTCAATAGCTGATTTCCCTTAAAGGAAATCTGCTCAAAAACTATTTGGCAAATCCTATTATGTTTTGATAACATTTAATGCAAATAAACACATTTCAATAAATAATAGTTATTATTATTATTATTATTTATTAACGTCCACTTTTTGCAACTCAGGTAATTGGGACGGGTTATCTACAGGTGACCACCCTTTTCTATCCAGGGTGGGATTTTAGAATGTTATTTAAGGAATTTCGTCACTAAATAATTTCCTTATCCCGGGCAAGAATCGAACAATAAATAATAGTAATAATAATATTAAAATCTAACATCTGAGTTTTCAGTCAATTTAGAATAATATCATAGTTATTTATGATAGGCACTAGGATTCTTTAATCTCCACCAATTTTCTTATCCTTCCCTCCTTCTTTACCCTTTTTGAATGGTACAAGGTGGTTGAAATTAGAAATTGTCCGTCAGAGTCGCACGAAATGAAAACAGTAATAGTCTTTCTCTTTTCGACTGAGTATTTATGGTGAACTCCTTTAGCTCCACGAGAGCCAATAACTCTGCAGGGCTTATTGTTCGGCTGGATTTCCCTTTCATCGCAGTTATATATTTTAGGGGGGTTTTGAAAGATATTCTGAGTTTGACATATATTTAAATAAAGGCTGAAAAATTGTTCGACTTCTGCTTTCGGCATTTGACGGTCTTTATTTATGGAAGTCCCTTCACCGTTCCTGAATAATGAATAATATTTACACATTAACACATGTACAGCTAAACAGCCTATTTAATTATAATTTCGTTTTTGTCGTGATTCCCAAGTGAGCTAAGGCGGTGATCTTAAACAAATTTGGTAAACCTCTCTAGGTTCGACCTGTCTAGTGACGACTCTTCGTGGGTTCGATTCTTATCTGGGCAATAAGAATTTACTTACTAAAGAGCTTCAGATGAAATCCTTACCCCCACCGTGGCTAGAAAAAAGTCCGTCACACAGGGGCTGCGTAAACTAAGCAGATTTCCCACGTGAAGTTTTACAGTAGATAAATCTGCCTAATAATAACTGTAGTAGTAAGAAACCTCTAAACCTATTCACGAGGGACGAATAGTTATGGAAACGGCCGCCAGAGGTCTCGGCGGAAAGTCCGAACATGGCCAACTCCTGCCGACCACACGCAGAATACAAATGCAAATATCTCGGTTAATATTCAAAATACAAAATAAATGTATAGAACAATATTTATAGTAAATTTAATTTGCATTAAGATTCATTCTATTCATTATTATTCACGCTAATTTTTCGATCCGACGCATAATAACGGAGATATTTTGAATTTTCGAAAATCCCCCCCTCTAGCCCCCCCCCTCCCACTGGTCAGATTTCAGCCATTAACAAACTTGATCTTCCTTTTTACATAAAACGATTAAATTCCGAGTTTGGTAACGATCAAACAAAAGTTGCGACCGCTAGAGCGTTAAGAGACTATATATATATATATATATATATATATATATATATATATATATATATATATATATATATATATATAAAATTTTGAACGAGCCTCATTTTCGTCATCTCCTGGGTAGGATCGATGGACATTTGAAGAAATTTTTCGAAACTCGCATCATGAGTACGTCCTCAATAGCTGATTTCCCTTGAGGGAAATCTGCTAATAATAGAAACCGATAGATAATCCATCCCAATTACCAAATATTCAACGTTAATTAATAAATAGCACTTTTATCGTTCACTAACGCTACTGTGACATAACCTCCTCAGACGTCAACTGCGATTGTTAACAAACTAGATCTAATATTAAACCTTTTTATGCAAAATAAAGAAAACGTTCGTTAATGGTTGAAACATACGAAGGAAAAGTGGTGGTCAGTGTGAGAGAAAAGTTCCGAATTATTAGTCAGATTAAAATGAGATCGTTAACTTTTGGCAAAGTGAATTTTCTAAAACTATTAGAAATCCGCTATTGAGGTTGTACTCATGATGCGATTCTTCATTGATCCTACCTTGCAGATGACGAAATAAGGTCCGTTCAAAATTTTATATATATATATATATATATATATATGTCTGTGATCGCTGTAGCTATTGTAATTTTTGTTTGATGGTAAGCAAACTAGCTATTTAAACGTTTTATTTAAAAGTAAAGATCAAGTTCATCGGACGAGAGGGAGGGGGGATATAAACGGTGGAATTTTGAAAATTCGAAATATTTTCGTTATTATACGGATCGAAAATTTGTATAGAAGCAATCTTATCGCAGATTGAACTATCTATAAATGTTGCTATATACATGACGCCGTCAATTAAGATTTTCGTTCTTGAGACGAAAATGTTTATTTCATCTTTACCATACTCAATATTAAACCGGTTTATTTTCCACTATAATGTTCATAACCGGTAATAGCTGAAATCGGACCAGGAATCTAACTAGGGGATCGGAACCAGGTGTTGGGGGAGGGGGGGGGGTATTCCGAAAATCAAAATATCTGCGTGATTATGACTGAGATCAATGTTACGTCATACAAACACGTGGAAAATGATCTTAGTTTATGCAAACCCTGCATTACGGACTATTTAATTTGTCCCAAGTCCAATTTCTTGCACCCTTAACCACCAGCCAATCCAGTGGTTTTTCTACCTCCATTCTTTAACAATTAGAGTGTATATAGAACTCACGAATTCGTCATTGTTTTGAAGGTCGCTACTTTTAGGGTAAGGTTACAAAGTGAAGTTGTTGTGGGCCTCTTTATTAAACAACTGGAAACCATAACGTTGTACTATGTTTTCACATTATAATATATATTCTCCAGACTCAATTGTTGATCTGCTACTTTTCCTCCAAAAATTTCAACTTGTTTTCGTTACTCCTACCGGAAGTTAATGAAAATGTGGTGCAAATCAACATCATATTCCTATCCCTTCTTGAGCCAAATAGAAATGTGGTTAACCAAGGCTAATTTTCGTGCTTGGAATCTACTGTCTCTTTTAAATCCTGCGGGAATTTCTCCATCCTTGTCTTCCGTGTTCTGGTTGACGACTCTGTTGAAATCTTTGCACGCTCCCCTACAACACCTGCTTCAATATCACCACTCGCCCTTCCAGAAGCCCTAACTTTAGATTGTCTCTACTTCCAACTTTGACCCCTCGCACATCACAAACAACTTCCCAGTACTCTCAAACAACACTTCTTTCCACCTATTGCACATTTTCTTTCCCATACTCGTTGTCTTTTTAGTTCAGAACTTTCCGATGGTATATGCCAGAAAAAGTTTGTTCTCAAAGTAGTCGTTGAATAATAATAATAATTCCATGTTCAACTTCTTCCCTTTCCTTTTAAATTTATGTTAGATATTTACTTCCTTCTTTGCCATTTTTAGAGTGTATTCATTCCCAGGAACAATCATATATCCAGTGCTTGTTTTTGAGTCATCATCATTATCTAAAGGCTACCCCTTGCCATTGTATCCATTGTGTTCTTTCAGAAAACGTTCTTTTCATATTACTATACCCACCGGAATACATAGAAGAATCTATTGCAATCCATAATATATATCCATAAAACATAAATACATGTTTTAGAGTACTGAAATAAAAATTCAGTAAATAAACCTTGGGTTACTACAACGAAATTTATGTATTTACTTTAAAAAGTTACAATAACTCATTCATTCCCCTTAATTCAAAACTGATGGCGTTGCATCGTTTTTAGTGATTTTCTGCCAAAATATTTAAGTTTGTAAAGACAGCTGGATATTCGCGGTCTGTTTATTGATAATAATCATTTTTAACCCCGAAAGGATCAGATAAATAAACAGCTTTCAAATAATATTACGTTTAGCAGAATAAACAGAAGAAACTGTAATGGCAAGGCATAATAGAGACCTACCTACTACTAACAGTTTACAAACTTAAAAGAACAACTTAATTCTTGGAAAGATTTAGTCTTATTCGCCTATCCTTTTTATACATTACCTATAAAGTAAAATTATACTGCCAAATATTTTTAGTGAGTATTTAACCTTCTCCCCCTGCCTGCATGACGTAGGTAAGAATATTTATAAGAGGCTTTAATTGACCTTGGTCCTGAGAGCAGTTACGGTACTGAGTCTCATTTGATTCAGTCGTTTACCAACCATAGAATTATAAACTTGGAGTAACGGTTTTTTTTTACCCTTAACATGTTATAATTTGTTTTACGACAAAAACCAAGATCACAAATTACACTAAACAATAAAATTGACAATTTTTTTCTTTTTATACAAAAGACGAAAGGAAGGCAAAAATAGAGATTTTTTATTTTAAACCATACCTGCAATCTCAACTTCAGTTTATCAGAAAGAATATTAAGATAGACGAAAGTCGCTTACTTGTCATACGTATACCAGCTATTATCAAATTCAATTCAGTCGTTTAGGTTTGAAAAGACCACGAGACCGATCCCGACTCACCACCAATTGTGTAAGAAAAATAAATATACTTTGGAAAAATAAAAATTGATTGACACACACAACAACAAATAGCGAATGGCAAATAGGGAACGAATTCAGGCGATTTTTCCCTGGACGTGCTCTCCCCTAGAAATATTGATACTACTTATTTTCATGGAGGAGTTGATTTCCATGCCGCGTCCTGTTTAGTTCGATTTGTGCTCAATAAAATTGTTGGGTTCGCTATAGGTTTTAGAGTAAATCTCGTCAGTTTATAACAAATTTATACTAAATAATATGATAAACAATTTCTGTTATGGAAGTTTGCCGAAAAACCAATTGGAAAGAAAATACCGCGATAATATTACTGGCATTAGACAATTGATATGGTCGTTACGTTTCATTCATAAATTTTCCGTGCAACTTTGTTTATTTTTACTTTCATAAGAACCTAGGGATTTATATATAGATGTTAGTTAATGAAAATTATTACAATAAAGTGTACAGGTAATTTTACTACAATAGTAAATAATACGAACAGCTTAATTTAACTTGATATTTGGAATACAAAGTTGTATAGAATAATTGGAATCCAAATTACGGGTATTGTAGTTAAAATCTAGTTATTGGAATTAGAACTAGTTCTAGGAAATCCCTTTACTAAGTTGGTAGTATAAGATGGGATCTAGTCAGCACTAGATTCCTCTGTTCATAAATTCTACATTACTAAGAGCTTAATTTCTCTTGTCTTAAGAATTATGTGTAGTTTATAATTATATATAATGGTAACCAGACGAATTTAGTAATTATTACACCTGTATTGTAACATTAAAAAAAATATTGTAGTCCGATGATCAAAGAACAAAAGAAATAACGCCTTTACAGAAAATCTGTAAATGGAAGTACTACATCTATTACGAAATTTGCCAATATATATGAAACTGAACAAGACATAATCCTGATTTGATTTAGAGCGGGTTGGATTATATATTAGAAGTGAAAGAAGTATTAGGTTTTTCGTACCCTTTAAAGAAAGGACATTTTGATGCCTGTAGTTCACAGATTTTTTTAGGTAGTACGAAATACGTCAGTACACTATCTGAGGTGAATTAAACAAGACATCTTGCATAGTTCATTTGTAAAATTTTTATTACTTGGCAAGACTGGCATTGTCTCAGTAAAAGCAACTTAACTTAGTGATTAAATATTTAAATGGTTGTTTTTATTTGTTAAATATTTTTAGTTTGGTTTTGAAAGCTTCAACTGTGTTCCCCGCCCTCCCCAAATATGCCAATCTTGTGGGATTTATGCTCAGGCCACTTTCTGTTATTCCTTAGTTTTCTTAATTGTCCTGTCAACACTAGATCATAATCTTTGTATTACAGACTTGACCCTCTCGAAATCATTGCCACGTCTTTTTAGCAAATTTCCCTTAAGGGAAATCAATTATTAAAGTAGTACTAATGACGCGATTTCGAAAAATTTCCTTCAATGTTCATCTTAGGAGATAAGGGAAATGAGTTCCGTTTCTACTTAAATGTCCGTCACGCAGGGGCTGCTTTAACAAAGCAGATTTCCTACGTGCGTCACGTATTTGCATTTATCTCAAAACTTAAAGTTCAATGAGAACAATATTTGGAATTTAGTACACAAATAGAGTGCTTCATAATATAACGGTTTCTTGTTTATGAGTAGGAGTGGGGATTTACTGACTGCCAAAAACTAAAAAATACAAACATCTCGTTGAATAATCAAGATATTTAAAAAACATGAAAACACTTATAGAGCATTCATTACATTTGCAATAAGATTGGTTCTTTACAATTATTCGATCCGACGCATAATAACGGAGATATCAATAATTTTCGAAGTTCCCACTCTAAACGGGAGAATCAAAAATTCAAGATATCTCCATTACTATGTGAGATCGTAAAACTGTATAAAGCCAATCTTATTAAATATTTAATTTTCTGTCATTGTTGTATTCGTCATGATTTAGGTCATTGGACAAAGACTCCCTAAGTTTTTTTTAAAAAAAAGAAAAAAAAACCTACTTAAAACATCACTTGGTTCACAATTTGTCATGAAAGTGGCGACACAAAATACATTCCCGAAAACTATTGAATACATTTAAAACTCTAAAAATTTTGTCGTATATCTTAAGAACTGTGAAAAAGGTAGAGAAATCATTCGTTTGGCATCGAGAGCAGAGTTATAAAACAAGGGACTAAGTCATAAGGGTATATGTTGGTTCCTGTCATATTAAAACTTAAACCATATTTGTGGTTTGCTTTCGAAAGACAATCTTTTAGCCGCCGGGAGATTGAGGCGGAGGGAAGGTGGATGGATGAAGTTATGACGTGTCTTTACCGACCCTGGAATTGTTGATCAACTCTGACAGCTACAATCTTCTCCACTCCAGCCCTATCCATCAACTTTCCACCTCCCACTTATACAGCCCGTGTTCATTTTGATAAATACATGGGGTTCTGTCTGATATTCCGTGTAAATGCCATGTTGCGCATAACACACTCCTATAGCATTTTGACGGGAGACTTTAACTGTGAAATCTAGCCTGTGGTAGACGTCTTATTTCAGAATAACAAACTAGTGTTCCTGTGAACAGAAGTTCTCTCTCAGAAATCATTTATTACTCCAACGCCATATTCTCAGTAAACCACTTCCTAAAAATAAAACCCACAATCTACAGGCTACAAATGTAAACATCTATTCCTCATTAATGAGTAAATCATATAACTGTTGCAATAAAATGGCCCTCATCTTGATGGTGTAAATCCGTAAGACAGCCGACATGTGAGGCAAACCTACCGTTCCAAGCTATCCTGGCTATTATAAGTTGTTCTTAAAAAAATTCTCTTGACTAGACTTGCAGGGATCGAAACATAATATGCCTTATAACAGAACTTCAAAGTATAATTAACTAATCGATCTCATAAAACATAATTAACACCTCACTACTTTTCAAACTGAAATAAATAAAGTTATTCTAGATATCGTGGTCGCATTCCTCCACAAAAAAGTGTATGTTTGTGGCATAAGGTCAATACCATGAAAAAGTACGGCTGCGTAAACTAAGCAGATTTCCCACCCTAGTATAAAACACTTTTGATTCCCTCTCGCTATATGTGTCCCTATATCTATGTAAAAATACCGATGAGTAGATTACGAGAGGGGGCGGGGGGTTATTGCGGTCTCTGAAAGCATTAATAAATTGCAGAATACTTGGGTTAAGAAGCAAATGCATATAATAACAATTGTAGAGCATCAATAGTTAAACAAGATTGGTTCAACAACATTTTACTATCCAACTCATAATAACGAAAATGTTTTGAATATTCGAATCCCTCTTTCTATACGCCCACTGTTCCAAGTCCAATTTCTTCCAATAACAAATATGATCTTCAGTGTTTTCTGGAACGGTCAAAAATCAAGTACTCCATACATCAAATAAACATTATCGAGAGAGGCATGTAAGATCTTAGTTGATGACATCATCACACAACGAATTTTCTTGTATTTCCCATAATAAAGGACTGTTGAGCACAGCTTTTGGCATTTTAGCTTAGAATAACGTCCATGATATAACAGATCATTGTTTATTGGTATGGGTAGGAGTGGGTGTATACAAAAGGCTGAAAGCTAAAAAATCTAAATATATCGGCTAATAAACATGATAAAGAAATTATGTATATAACAATATTTAATGGTATGTACTTAAATTTTCAATTATATTGGTTCTTCGCAATTTATTCATCTTACTTACAATAACGGAGATATTTCAAATTTTCGAAACAGCCCTTCTCCCAGTGGTTCGATTTCAGCCGTTAACGACCTTGCTTTAAGTCTTGCATTAAACACTTATATACCGAGTTATGGTAAGTCAAAAATTGCAACTTCTAATGATGAAACAGGCAAGCATTTATATAATAATGAGCAGATCTCATTTCCGTTGAATTTATGGATATTTTGGAAACATTATCAAAAATCGCATTATAAGTACAACCTCAATAGCAGATGTCCCTTTTTGTTCCCTTTTTTTTATTAGGAGATTCCCATCTGCTAAGAGAAAAAAAAGATGGGTTTGCGAAAAATTTGAGAAACAGAGAAGATCCATTTTGAAAAGGAGAAGCTTGCCAAATGAAAACTACTTTCAAGTATTGTGTGCTTCAAAAGATACAATAGCTTTTCAAATGAGCTGGTGTCGGACAAATGCCTTCGAAAAGGCCTTACTAGGCAATAGATAAGTTGAAATTTCTCGTCAACTTTGTCAACAGACAGTTCTGTCTTTTGTCGAGTTGAAAGGAAATCCTGGTTGCCTTATCTCGCACAGCTCCTGCAGTTTTCTCATTACGCACCTGAGAGAATTCATAACTTGAAAATGAACGTAATTGGCTGTGAAATGTACTTACTTCGTGTGAGTAAGTAAATGGCTGAAATTCATTCTTATTTTACTGTATATTTTAGTTCGTTGGGATTAACTAGTAGGCGACCTGTGAGGTTGTCAAATCTGAAAAATTCTATGCTGCGCTGCGTAAACTAAGCATATTTCCCACGTCCTGCATTCACACTCAATCGATCTCCTCTCATCGTACAAGTTTTATTTTGAAGTAAACATACGATGTGTAGAAATGGAGGTTTACTGAAGTCAGAAAACAAGAAAGAACAATTAAATGGCTTGTTGTTTATCAAGAACAAAAGGAGTTCAACAAAAATTGAAAAGCATCCATATTTTAATAGATTAGTTCTATAGCATCTTTCTAGGCGATTCAAAATTCCTGCGAAACTTTGAGCTTTCTAAATCCCCACCTCTATCGTCTTTCTTATTCCTAATCCGATTTAGGCAGTTAACAAAAACAAACTTAAGTGTTGTGTAACACCGGTAAACATCGAATATGGAGTAGATCAAATTAACATTTCTGAGTTAAGAACGTAAAATGTTTATTGAAAACGCCATCACACAACTAATTTGCATGAATCTCATACAATTATTCGGTATTTAAGCTTGAAATAAAGTAGTTTATGGTATAGCAGGTTATTCTCTATATGATATGAGTAGAAGTTGGGTTTACTTAAAGCTGAAAACTAAAAAATCCCAATATCTCTGTTAATATTCATGTTAGAGAAAATAATTATGTAAGAACATTTATAGGTAATTATATTTTCAATACGATTGGTTCTATGCAATTTTTCGTTCCAACGTATAATACCAGAGATATTTCGAATTGTCGAAACTCCCCACTCGAACCCCTCCCCATGTCTGATTTCAGAAATTTTTTCGAAAATCGGGTCATTAGTATTACTGCAATAACTGATGTCCCTCGAGGCCCTTAATTATTCAATATACTTATTCCCATTTCGTATTCTTGGTTCTATTCAGGAGCAAAATTCTTAAAGTTTAAGTAGGACAAGTGAGACATTCATCCAGATAGACTGAAAATGTTCTATGTTGATGGACTTAAGTTTCAGTGTGATTAATTTTATAGTATTTTTCAATCTGTGCTAGAATAATTAGAATTTCGAATTTTCAAAATTCATCCTCTCCTATTTTAGCCTTTAAGGAACTTGATCATTAGATTTACATAAAACTTTCAAATTTTCTAACGATACAAAAGAAATTGCGACCGCTAGAGTGTTAACAGACCATATATATATATATATATATATATATATATATATATATATATATATTCTTCATCCAACGTTGGCTTAGGACCAGGGAATGGTCTGTTTCCCAACCTTCATAAAACCTATGTCTGCTCTTACAATAGATTGTTTGACTAGAGTGTACAATGCTAGATTACATTCAATACTACTTTCCAGGCTTCTGGAAGGATGCCTCCATAACTCCATTCATCACACTAAAATGACCTTTTGTTGATTTCAATGTCTCCCATCACCGCTGAGTATTTCAAACTCCATAGTGAGAGAGAGAATGGGAAGAATCATTAACGTTGAAGGCGAAATGGCGAAAAGTCGATAAATGAAAAACACTTGAAATATCTTCCACTTATTTTCCCCACAAATACATGTTTCGCGTTCTCTATGATGCCTCTTCAGGAGTAGCACACGAAAAGATAATGATTTAACAGCAGTTTCGTTGGAAGTGAATAATAGTATATACTTGGAGATTAAAACGTCCACTCAGAGCTACACATAAAATCAACCAGAATAATAAAGTCTTAATACAGCATAACAACACGATAAAAACATGCAAGTATCCAGAAATAAAGGCATACAAATATACAGTGTAAATCTAAATAAACATTACAAGAATAATTATAGATTAAATATTACAACAAGGAAGGTGAGAGATATATCGGGATATGGAAAGAGCATTTCTTATACTAACCTACTTTCATCCACACAGTGAGAAAGACAGCAAGTGACTGACCGGTACACTGGATATCAGATCGAGGTACAGTATCCCCATTGCAGAATCGCTCATAATAGGACCGGTCTTATACGCTGCATTCCATCCCATTCCTATACAGTATACCTTGTATTTTTTCTGAAAGTTTCCCTAAATAAGGAATTGCGCACCAATGCAGCTTTTTAGGTATTTTAGGGTAGAGGCTAAAAGATTGCTATATCCGTTAGCCTTAGCAACTTTATGAACTCAAGTTCAGTAGTCAGTCTATATAATAAATGAAATGGCTGATTTTAGTTTTAGGGTGATGGGAAGACTCTTTATCTTTTGCAGCATCTGTTGTAGTTAGTTCCCGTAAATAATATATGAAATCTATTTTTTTCTCACACAAATCTAAATAATTCAGCACACCATCATTCCCTATTTCTATAATGAACCTGATGCTTCTATGTTCCCAGCTCAAGTACTCAAAGATAACTCTTCTTCCGTACCTTTGCACAAACAAAAATAATTGTCTTCTAAGCGTACCCATAAAGAGTGGGGTTTTCTCATTCATAATATATCGGCACTCTAACCAGTCTACGAACTGCAGAGAGAGCACTCGCCGGACAGACCATAACCAACCCATGGTCCAATTTATAGAATTAATCCTGAAACACAAAACAACTTTGGCTCAGTACTACTTTACCTAAATCACACAGCTCGCTATTAATGCTCTAGCTGCATCCTTTAACAACTAGTTTATGACGAACGTGTGGTGTTATTTCGCTTGATGGAACTGAAGTAAATAAATTACCAATGTCGAACGACACCATAATGCATTGATTACTATGTGACGAACTATATAGCCTATTGGCCACTTTGGTACTAGTTGTTACAAGTAATAGAGGACCCGAAACATGTACAGTGGAAAAGAAATAAGTGGAAGATTTTTCACGTGTTTCTCATGTATTCACCTCCTGCCATTTCTCCATCAACAAAGATTGGATTGAGGTTACAATTCGACGGTAAGAGTTATTAACATACACTAAACGCTTTAAACGAGGCGGTTTATCAAAGCGCACTAAACAGCTGGAGGAAATACTATAAGCCTCGTTATTTATGAGATCGCGTAAATTCGAAGGTTTTTTGAAATATTTTGGAAGGTCTAATCAGAGCCACATGGAGCATCTTGGGAGTTAGACAAACATACAGAGATTGATAGAAAAGGAAAGAGTTGGAAGAAAGATGAGAGTGAGAGCGGTCGATGGGAGCAATTTCTTAGCATTGTCCCCCCCTCCCCAGCGATTCCCCCCACCACCTCCCCTCAGACTTTCTTCAAGACCCGTCTCTTTCTTCGGCAACGGCCGATTTCCCCCCCCCTCCAACCTTTATTTATGTTAAGTGCTCTCCCTAAACACCAACAATGGCCCTTCTTCTTCAAATACTTTCCCTAAAAAGCGACCTTACTTTTGTATTTTAATCCCTTTTTGTCAAGTGTTTTTTTTTTCTACTTTATTTGCTCCCAGACGACATCAAAGGGAATTTGAAACTTTTATTCTCTTCTCTTTTCATATACGAGTATTTTAATAACAACATTCAAAAACACAGTTTCCAATTTTAATCACATAATTGAAAGAGAACCAAACGTTTATAACACAAAGGCAGGGTTTTATTTTATTTTTTTCTCTTGGAACGTCAGTATCAATCCTCTATAACGAGTCCCAACCAGCTAAAAAGCACTCCAGAAGGTCTAAACACTTTATGGTTCGCTTTAATTTAATTCATTTTGTCTATGAACACTACAATTACAATTTATGAGAGTAAAAGCCCATAAAAATATTCAGAGTACTTTAACACAACATGGCAACCTCCGTTAGGATATATCATTTTTATAAATCATATCGATCAACAATTCAGAACCTACCAAGGGACCTACCTAGACTATACTCGGTGTTTCAGATCTTATTATTAAATTCAATCTTACAAGACGTTGGCAGACATTACCGAAATAAATGGCACAAATCTCGAATCTGACCTTAAGGAACTTCACTTTTTTTTCACAATAAAAAATGCGTTTATGAGGTTGGTCAATATTTTCAGTTATTATACAGCGACTTAACTATTTTCGATTTCTCTTTCTTACTACAAAGGGAATCTTCTTAAAAATTAATTTTATAACCTCTAAGCTGTGTCGTTACTACCCAAGGTACTGTGATATTGCCGCCACAATCTCGGGGAAATGACGCAACTCATTTAACTATTGGCTATGAAGGAAAATAAAACCAATGACTTATAAATACTTACTGTGAAACCCTTTTATTAAGGGTCGACCCTTGGGTTGGATTGACCATGAATTTCAAAGTTTATGTGATAGCGAAATCTGACTGAGGCAGACGAAAGGAAGCTGTTAGAAACGTGATCAGGCATGAAGAACGTATGAAATTAGGTGAAGACGATCAGTAGTACTTAAAGCTTTAATCGATTGGGCACAAAAACCATAAGGGAAAAAATAGTGGCGAGTTTGCAAGACAAGTAAAGTAAAAACAATTGTAAAAATTAAAAAAGAAAAAATTAAAATTGATTTTATCTATTTACATCCACTTTGTGCAACTACTGCTAATTGGCAGTCTACCTACAGGTTACCCCACCCTTTTCTAGCAAGGGTTCTTCACTAAATAAATTCCCTAGCCTTGAATTTTGACTTTATTTGTTCCCTTGTTCAATTATTTTGTTCTATGTTGTATTCCATTTTTATTTTTTCGTCTTCATTCTTGTTTTTTGAATTGTACATATATATATACAGTTTTGAACGAACGTAATTTTCGTCATCTCCTGGGTCGGATCGATGGACATTTGAAGAAAAATTTCGAAAATCGCGTAATGAGTACGCCCTCAATAGCTGATTTTCTTAAGGGAAACATGCCAAAAGGGGTACATAATAAGGAAATTAAATTTTCAACAAGATTGCTTATATTCAATTTTTCGATCCAACTTTTAATAGCTGTGATCTTAAGAATTTCCAATGATCTTACCTCTCCTCTTACCCTCTCCCCTCATCCACTTGGTCCAATTGATATCCAAAACGTTAAAATGCAAAAAGTCCGTCACGCAGGGGCTACGCAAACTAAGCAGATTTCCCCTGTGAAGTTTTACAATAGAGAAATCTGCATACTGGTAACACAATACCACCGTGATTAAATACAAACGGTGTAATCTTTCAGTTAATTAAAATAAATTCCCAACTGAAACGGCTTCTGAATTGTAAGAATAATTTATATTTTAATAATTCAAATTTTAGTAGTCCAAGAACAAAAGAAGGGGGGAGGGCGGATGAACAGAACGTATTTGCATAAATCTCACAAAGTAACGAAGGTAAGGTAAGGTTAGAAACGACAGGTAAGGTTAGAAGAAGCTTCCACCTGAGCCGAGCAATGACGGAAATGGCCGACCTAATCCGAACTAACAAGATTGGTTCTATACAATTTTTCGATCCGATGCATCACAAAATGGAGATATTTTGAATTTTCGAAAATACCTCCCTCTAAACCCCCCCCTCCCTCTAGTCCGATTTCAGCCATTAACGATCTTGATCTGTCTTTTTACATAAAACGGTTAAATATCGAGTTTTGTAACGTTCAAACAAAAATTGCGACCGCTAGAGCGTTAACAGACAAATATATATATATATATATATCTATATATATATATATATATATATATATATATATATATATATATATATATATAATTTTGAACGAACCTCATTTTCGTCATCTCCTGGGTGGGATTGATGAGCATTTGAGGACATTTTCCGAAAATCGCATCATGAGTACGACCTCAATAGCTGATTTCCCTTAAGGGAAATCTACTAACACATCAACTCAATTGTTGAAACATGAATGTTAGAGCGTCTGCAGACATATATATATATATAATATTGAACGGACCTTTTTCGTCGTCTTCTATGTAGGGTAGCTGGTTTGATGTAAATTTTTGAACATCCTTTCTTGAGCACAACCGGTTGTTGGGAACAACAATTGTCAATCAAATGGTTCCTATGTACATATTTTCAACCAAGTGATTTATGAAACCTCCAGCCCAAGAAGCATTTTACCACTTAGAAATGTGCATGTTATTTATTAACGTCCACTTTGTGCTACTACGGCTAATTGGGACCGGGTATCTACAGGTTACCGCCCTTTTCTAGCAAGGGTGGGAGAAAGGATTTAATTCCTATTTCCCAGGCGAGTATCAACCTCGCCATTCTAGGTTTAGCATGTGAGAATAAGGCCAACGCTTTAGCTCTCTTGGCTATCCTGTCCCCCCGAGTAGAAATGTGCGTTTATACTAAATGCACACCTTCTGGAGATCATTCATTAGTGATTTGTATACTCATTCCATCTCCAGGACAACGACAAATAACTTTTGATGAGCCCCGAGACTCGTCTGTTGTGAGGACGACTCGGTGAATAAGGGGTCGGAAGACAAAGAGCTTGACTAAGAGAGCAAGTAAAGTCATCAACAGCGGGAGAGTCAAAGACAAGCTTATCTTTGAAAGAGACGCCATATGAATCGGCTCGAGGCAGAGCACCTTGATTTGTCATAGACCTTAGAAGCTCATCCATTGTTCTGTCAGAATCCAACAGGTGAGAGCAGTCTTACCTTCGCATTTCTCACTCCCTATCATGGAGTATACACCTCAAGCACTCCATAAAATTTCCGCAGAATTTCAATGAACTGTAGACCTGTACGTAGGGTTGTCTCCCCTACTTCATATTATATATTAAAACATGATTGAAAATTAACAAAAGGGCCCATGTTTGCATTGGAGAACAGTAAAGGATTCAAAGTAATTTTCAGATAAACAGAAGGGAACTTCCCCTCCTATTTTATTTCTTCGAGATGAAATAGCCCACTAAATAAGGTGACTATTTACAGATTTCCTTAAGCGAAAGCAGTTTTCAGTAACGCGTGAATTCCTAATCCCACGGGATCTACGAAAAATACGATAGTCACATTTCTTGCGAACACTCGTCATGCAGAGACTAATAATATAGCTAACAATTGGTCAAAACTACTAAAAAATGCATCATATATTACCACCTATTCTCAAATAACTTGGCAGGATTAACTATTAAATAAATTAAATTATTTATTTAAGATAATTAAAGGAATTCAAATTTCTGAGAATAACACTACATTTCTGAAAGTAATCACACGTTCCATTTTTTTTCTTCTGTAAATGTCAATCCTCTGTCTAACGTTTCGCCTATATATTTAATGTATTTCGACTATCATATAGGATTATTACAAATATTTTATTAGCCTGGAATTTAGGGTCTTCTTTTAGTAAAAATAAATAAAAAGCTCGAATTCTCAAACTATAGACTTTAATTAACTCTTGTGTTTTTTTTAACTACTGGCAGATGTCTTCTGTTTTCATCAGTATACAGTGACAAAATTAAACTTTTAGAAAAACATCATGTTTCGTTTATCCCAAATATATCGATAATAAGGTCACAATTATTATAAATTAAAAACCTATTAATAGCATTTATAAAGAAATTTTTGTTAAATATTTCTTGCAGAAAAAGAACGCTTTATCTTTCAGAAACTGTGGCTATATTAGCCTGAATGTGTTTCACGAAAAGGATATTTCTGTGTCAATTAGGATTTTTAATGAGCATTTGTGAATTAAAAAAATGTTAAGGATGTCGGATTAAATAGAAAATGTCTCCTCTTGATGAGGCCGGTCGTTGATGAGAGTGTCCTAATTACGAGAGGGGGGGGGGGGCACAGTATTAAGGTTTTTAATCAGTAGAAGGCGGTAATGAATTATAAGTGAGAAAAATATACTGAAGAGGCCGAAGGGAAAGTACGAGAGAGAGGGAAGGAGAGTGACGAGAGAGAGAGAGAGAGAGAGAGAGAGAGAGAGAGAGAAAGAGAGAGAGAGAGAGAAGACGAGGGACCGAGAGAGTAAGAGGGGACGGGAGCTAATCATCAGCTGTGTTAAATCCAGTGCTTAGAAGCGAGGATACGAGGGGAAGGAGGGGTGAGGGCGGAGGGTTCTTTGATCTCCAGGAAGAAACCGGGAGGGGGGAGAGGCAAAGGATGTCTCACAGGAAAGGGATATACCACACTATATGAAAGTGTTGTATACAAAGAACATATACCGCACATATGCCTATCTAAAGCAAGGCTATAATGCAATTAGGAAAATGGATTCTCTTGGTTGCAAAAAAAACTGACACAAAAATAACCAATCTGAATTAGTAAACAGTAAGCCCTCGTTTGGATACGTTAGCTTGAGGTCGTTTGCAAGCTATTCCAAAATACATCGCATAGTACAGGGAATCGGACGGCTTTGAATCGCGCAGTACTTGGCGGCTGGTGGTGGGGGAAACGCGCCGTCAAGGTCACTCGACTCCCCACCGCCTGCCATTCAGTCGGCATTATGCCACTGTGGACGAAAGATCATCCCGTGTTTGCATACAACACATTTATAAAATGTGGTGAATCAGTAGTTGAAACTCAACGATGTTTCAGGCGTTATTTTCATATCGGACGCCATGGTGAAATACCGAGTAGGAATACCATTCTAAGGTGGGTAAATTCATTTAGATCCACGGGTTCTGTTATGAAAACAAAGCTAACTGGCCCTGCTCGGTCAGCACGCACGCCACATAACGTGGACAAGGAGAGAGAGGCGATACTCCGCAGTCCCGGCCGTTCTGCTAGAACGTCATGCAACTGAAAATTTTTAAGAAAGCCTTTAAATGTGTGTTTGTGAAAATGGCCGCCATTTAAGTGATGTTATTTTTAAAAAATACATGACTTTATTTTTATTTTTTATTAAAAAATAAAGTCATGTATTTTTTAAAAATGGCATAAATTCAGCTTTATTTTTGTGTAAATAAAATGTGTCTGTCTTCAAAACTAACAGAGTAAATACTAATTTAAAACCGTCCGTTTCCCGTGGACCACCCTGTATAATGAGTTACAGGAAATGCAATCGGCATAGGAAATTATTTGATTATATACTCAGAAGTTAAATAATTAGTCCCATCCCAGCTATAGAATCATGATAGTTAACCCCTGTCAGGTGGCCTTACAACAAAAGAGGACTTAATTAATAAATTTGATAATTTTCCAAAAAAATAACAAGCATGTCATACTCAAACTAAAAAAGTCCTTCACCCAGGGACTGCGTTAACTATTTACAGCTGAGATTTGCATTTATCTCAAAACTTAAAAGTTTAATGAGAACAATATTTGGTATTTAGGCTTCAAATAAAGTGCTTCATAATATAACAGCGTGTTGTTAATGTGACATGATTAGGAGGGGGGACTTAATATAGGCCAAATACTAAAAACTTCAAATATATTGGTTAATAATCAAGACAAAAAAAAAAGTACATTACAACATTTATTTGTAATAAGAATGGTTCTATATAATTTTTCGATCCAAAGCATAATAACGTATATATTAAAAGTTGTCGAAATTCCTCCTCTAAACCCACCCCTCCCGCTGTTCGGATTTCAACGAACTTTACCTTTAGTTTTACATAAAATGTTTAAATATCGGGTTTTGGTAACGATCAAACAAAACTTGCGTCCGCTAGAGCGTACACACACACACACACACACATATATGTATATATATATATATATATATATATATATATATATATATATATATATAGTTCTGAACGGACCTCATTATCGTCATCTCGTGGGTTGAATCGATGGACATTTGAGGCAATTATTCGAATATGGCGCGATGAGTACAACCTCAATAGCTAATTTTTCTTAAGATGAATCAGTAAACAGTAAGACATCATTTGGATACCTTGCTTTGAGATCGTATGGGTTACAAGCTATACCAAAATGCATTGTAATACATGAAGAAATATCGTCTGCATAGGAATTTATTTGATGATTGACTCAATAGTTAAGTCCTTAATCCCACCCTACCTACAGGAGATTGGAAGTTAACCCCGGTAGTTGGTCTTACTACTCAAAGAGGATCTAATTAAAAAATGTGATAATTTTCCAAAATAAAACTATCACGACCTTACCCAATCTTAATATTAAAAATGCCAAAAATCAATTTATTTCATTTAAATGAAGTGCAACGCATCACAAAGGATACACGTATTTGGCAAATTATTTATTTGCGTTCATTTTGATACTTTCACAGGACTAAAAAAATACCAACGTATTTGATTTATAAGGAACTAAATAATAATAAGTGTTCAACCCAACTCAAAATTCTATTGAGCGTCCTGAAAAGCTGGGTTTTTGATTAGAACATGTCTTGGGGGACTTCGTGACATATGTCTCATACGGGTACCAATACCGAACAAAAGATTAAACCACACGCATACACGATAATTTATTATTAATAGGAAAAGGGGAAATTCGAAATGGCAGTTCAAGCAGCGAATAGTTGTGGAATATCTGAAATGATAATGAAGCAATATGCGAGGACCGAGAAGTAATGTTTGTGTCAGATAGCTAGTAAACATCAAACGGAACTGGGCCAGCTACCGTTCATAGGTCAAATGCTAGGAGCTTCCACCATTAAAGAGCTAGGCCTAAGCAAAGACTTAATCATGGCATTAGTCGTTCCAGCGGCGTCACACTTAATTAGCGGATTCGCATAAACCAATTAAATAATTAAATAATGGAAATAAAATTCCAAATATTAAACAAGAAATATAATCTGAACCTAGGGGCTTATATTAGCCATGCGAGTTATAGTGTTTACCTTCATCTCACATGGTAAACAGAGTTACGAGTTCGATTCAACCCAGGGCAAAGGAGTTTATTTAGTGACGGAATTTATTAAATAAAATCCCTCGTCCCATCCTGGCTATAAAAGTGTGGTAACCTGAAAATAGCCCGTTCCAATTAGCCTTAGTTGCAAAAAGTGGGCGTTAATTAATAATTAAATTGGGGTCTCAGGTTAGCCGTGTGAGTTAAACCGTTGACTTTTATCTTACATGGTAAACCTAGAGTGGCGAGTTCGAATCCCGCTTGTGCAATAGGAATTTATTTAGTGACGAATTCATTAAATAAACTCCTTAGTCCCACTCTGAATAGAAAAGATTGGTAACCTGTAGATAATCAGCTCAATACACACATAAATGTGTTTAACGCTAAACGACTTTCAGTATTTGAGTAAAGGTCAATAGAACACCTTATTTTTAGGGTTAGACTCTCACATTACTAAATCATCGATGTGAGAGACTTGGCTGTAGCTTAGACTACTTCCTAGTACTGCTTAAATCTGAAGTACTAAGAACAATAGGCCGAAGAAACCTTAAAGCTGGGTAACAAGGAAATACTTCAAAAACAGTGCTACAAATGGAACAAGGTCTTTTGTTGTTTGTAATTTGGGGACGTGGAAGGGCATGCGTGCGAATCACTTTGTTCGGGAGGGGTTGTAGTTTAAACAGTCTATTTTCTCGGTTTTCTACATTGAAAATGGCATATAAGAATGGTTTTGTTCCTTAATTTTCTTGAGTCATTATTGACGTTAAGTATGCAATATTTATTTTTGTATCATAGGTTGGATTTTTCCCCATTCATCCAGGTGTTGGCTTTGGCTTATTCACATATTGCATAAGAATTTTGTTTTCATTTTTGACAGTGTAAACTTTAAATCTAGATTGCTTAGTTATCACCAGCATTGTATGAATTTAGATACATCAGTATGAGTGAAAATGCCTTTTCTTCATAATAAGTAAAATGAAGTTCTTGATATCATGGTATGAAAAAGGCCTTGGATCTTTTTCCCCTGCCAGTTACTTTTAGAAATATCAATTACTTAGAACAATACTTGTTTATACATTATTTATTCTCTTATCAGCATAACCTGCTTGTAGAAAATTCTTGATATTATCATGACATTGTTTAAGTTGTATAAAAAATTACAAGAGGAAAACCATACCATTTCCTAATTACAGGAATATGTAGTACTCCAACCAACTAATGAAACTTGTAAAAAGAAAAAAAATCATTCAGGTGGCGTTGTTATACTGTTGTTGTGTTGTGTAAAATGAACATACAATAGTGAGCACTCGGAGGCATTTGTAGAGAAACAGACGAATACTTTATTTATGCAGTGCCTGTTAGAAATAGTGAAACATTATTGCAATGCATTAAGGAATCTATTCGGCCGTCATCATTTTAGATCTATGGAAAGCATATCGAAGATCAATAATATATCTGGTATTTAATTCAAACATTACACTGTAAACCATAGTGAAAATTTCGTAAACTGGAGCACTTTGGGATTTAGCAAAAAGAAAAAAAGAAAATCGAATTAGGTACAAATCGTGAATTATTGGATATCTACCTCTGCGAATTTATGTGGAGGAAAAGGCATGAAGGCGATGATTTGTTTAATGTTATATTAAATTATATATTCAATATTTGGTGCCCACTTTGATTTATGAGTAATATATATTAATAAAGTTTGTCTATTTTTTTTGTTAAAAACATCTGTTATTGGAATCAAGTAATCATTTATGGTAACTGATATCATTTAAAAGTAACTGGCAGGGACAAAACCCCCAAAAAAGACCCAAGGTTTTAGCAGATTTCCCTTAAGGGAAATCAGCTATTGAGGTCGTACTCATGACGCGAGTTTCGAAAAATTTCTTCAAATGTCCATCGATCCTACCCAGGAGATGACGAAAATGAGGTCCGTTCAAAATTATATATATATATATATATATATATATATATATATATATATATATATATATATATATGTATTTGTCTGTTAACGCTCTAGCGGTCGCAAATTTTGTTTCATCGTTACCAAACTCGGAATTTAATCGTTTTATGTAAAAAGGAAGATCAAGTTCGTTAATGGCTGAAATCGGACCAGTGGAAGGGGGGGTTTAGAGGGGGAGATTTTCGAAATATCTCCGTTACCATACGTCGGATCAAAACATTGTATAGAACCAATCTTATTGCAAATTAAATTTACTATAAATATTGTTCTATACATTTATTCTGTATCTTTAAGATTAACCGAGATATTTGCATTTGTATTGTAAGTGTGATCGGCTATTTTCGGGAGTTTCCGCCGAGCGCTAGTGTGGCCGTTTCACTAACTATTCGTCCTCGTGAGAATAGGTTACTACTACTGTTATTATTAGGCAGATTTCTCTATTGTAAAACTTCACGTGGGAAATCTGCTTAGTTTACGCAGCCCCTGCGTGACGGACTTTTTATAATTCAACATGAAAAGGAACTTCACCGTCCATCAGCATATAATCAATTAGATTTTACAGTTTCGCGCCTTCAGCGCTAGTGAATTTGTGGCCTTTAGATCCATAACTAATAGCCATTGCGTTCATTTTTTTTTAAACCCATATCACCTACAATGTTTTTTGTATTTGCCATTTGGTATGGATTTTTAACGTCTAATTTATTTTTCGTTTAAATAAACCGTTTTATTAATACAACTTTTAGTTTTTTCCTACTCGTTTCAAATATTTAAAATACAAGTGTATCATTTTATACTTCTCATTGTATCATTGTTCATTATTGTTGTAAAGTATTTATTGTTATATGTTTGCTGATATTTACTACTTTATATTTGCCAATTTATAGCGCCGATTATTTTATTTTCAATATGTTTATTTGTGGTTACAGATTGCGTTTCGCGTTTGCTTTTGTAAACTTTGATTACTACTTCCTTTTTGTGAATGTCTTAGATCCGATTCGTGTAAGTCTTTGTCTTGATAAGATTTTCGCAATAAAATTGGTTCTATACAATTTTTCGAATATTCGAAATTCCTCCCCTCTAACCCCCCCTCCCCCTTGTCGCCGAACTCGATCTTTCTTTTTACATAAAACGACTAAATATCGAGTTTGGTAACGATTAAACAATAATTGCGACCGCTAGAGCGGTAACAGACAAATATATATATATATATATATATATATATATATATATATATATATATATACAGTTTTGAACGGACCTCGTTTTCATCATCTACTAGGTAGGATCGATGGGCATTTGAAGAAAAATTTCAAATGTCGCGTCATGAGTACGACCTCAATAGCTGATTTCCCTTAAGGGGAGTGTGCTAATAAAACTCAGCTTACGCCTAATTGAACATACATGAAATGATATTTTATTTCATGCTACAGCTGTTCTTAACTTAGCAAAGAAAATCTAGAGCCACTAATGATCATATCCACATCGGCCGGATTTGAAGTACAATGGATAGTCATTGTAAATCATTGATTGTAAATATCCATTCTTATTGTCACTAGACTTTTCTGTCAAGGGTAGCTACATCCAGAAAGCCGGTCACGCAGGGCCTGCGTAAACTAAGCAGATTTCCCACGTGCTGCTATATCATACTTGAGGCCTCATCTCACTACATACTCTCTATTTCTATTTAAAAATATGTAGAATTGGGGGGGGGGGTTGTTACTGAGAGCCGAAAACAAGGAAGAAGGAATAACTCGATTAGTACTTGAGTTACAAAAAAATGTATAGAACGACAATTGAAGGCCATCAATAGTTTAACAAGATTTGTCCTATGTCCGATTTTAACCAATTACAAATATGATATTTAGTTTTGATGGAAAAGGTTGAATATAGAATAATTTAATTTTATAGGTTATTTAATTTTAAATAAAATTTGTTATATGCAATATTTCTATCCGATTTATAACAACAGAGTTACTTCAAATTTTATAAATTCTCCCCTCCCCCGTGATGTACATCAATAGCTGATTTCCCTGAAAGGAAAACTCATAAAATAAAAAAAAAAAAAAAAGATCAATCGAAACATATAATACCTTACAAACTATTATATCTGTTTTTTCGTAAGTACTTTATTCTGTTTCTTAGCCTTAACAAAGTTATCTAAATAAACAAAAAGTGAGTAAAGCTAAAACTATTTCTATATAATGTAAACTATATATATCGGGAAAGTTGTTAGACCTTGTAGGATTAAGGATTCAGTGTAATATCGTATTTTCTTCGCAGGAGTAATTTCACCAAACAACAGAATACTGTAAGACCCAAATCATTTTTATTCGTTGTCGTCGTAATTGAATTTAGCAAAATACTACATTACAACGAGAAAATACTACTACAAAGAGATTCTCAACAAGGAGAAATGAGACTTTCAAGTTCACAAAATGTCTCTTCTGTAAACATAAGCCGTCAGCTAAAGTGTTGCAGGCGTTGCGTCAGCCGTATTCAACTAGGCCTTCAAAAATGCCTAGTCCTTTAAAAGGACAGAAAAAAAAAAATAAGAAAAGAAAAGGAGAAAACTGAGAAAAAAGCTGCGGCAGAAGATAAGTCAGCGGCGGAGTAAAAGCTGACAGAGAAGCATGAGGAGTTGTCTAAGGGGGAGAAAAATCGCGGGCTTTCTTCACTTTGCGCGGGAGTTTTTGCCCGGGAAAGAGAAAAACTCTCGCCGGAAACTAACAAGCCGGAAAATGTAATTAGCCAGCTTTTTCCTTGCAATTAGTAACTAGACACCGCCAATGACCCCCTCTCGCCCTCCTACCGCTCCATTGGAGATACACCCTCCTACAGAATCGTAACTCAACTAAAGAAAGAGAGAGCTAATACAATTTTACCAATTAAGTACTACTTGTATTATTTATCTCCCCTTTTTTGTACAAGATATCTGTTAATAAATTGGCACTACATATACAGCTATTCTTTCGCACCTTCTCTTAACCTTGATTTAAGAAATTTTTCTAAATAAAAATAAATATTTAGTCATTTAGAAGACAATTTTTCTAATTTTAGTTATAATAGCAGCATGAAGACAAGTCTGAATGGAAGCTAAGTAGAATTGTGGAAATTTGCAATCTCATTAGAGCTAGTAGTCGCTTATAAGTAGTATATTTATTTCTATTATAAATTAGGTAAGTCAAAAAATGTTTTTATCCCTTTTATATTTTTGTAGATAACAAAATTCAATTATTCATTGGAAAATAATTAGTTCAAATATTAAGGAATCTAAACATCATAGTCATGATAAATCCCATTAAATTAATGGAATTTATAATTTTGAGCCCAGCTTTAAGATAACAGAACATTTTCGCAAATATTAATTTATCTTTCATTTTAATGGCCCATCTTACTATTGTTTCACAACCCTTCATAAATTTATTAAGGATGAACAAAGAAACCAAAATGTATACATGAAAAGCATCGTGGTTAGCCAAGTGAGTGTTGCATTTAATCTCACTTGGTAAACTTAGAGTGGCGAGTTCGATTTCAACCTGGGTAATAGAAATTTATTTAGTGACGAACTCATTAAGTAAAATCCTTAGTCTCACCCGGGCTATAAAAGGGTAGAAACCTGTAGATAACCCGTTTCAATTAGCCATATTCGCAAAACGTGGACGTTAATAAATAATATTATTATATGAAAAACTTCATAATTAAACTTGAACTACTATAAGCAAATTTAGCAAATCCAAGGGGATAACAGCTCCTTCAGTGTAAAACGCTCTTAGAGTCCTAATCAGTCAAACTCGCATTCTTTTTGCAGATATCTTTTGTAGTGAACTTTTCAATAAAAAATCATCCTGCTCGATGGGATGAAAAAACAAATGTTGATTACAATTTTTCATCTCAAATAAAAAAAAAAATAAAAAAAACGCTCTTCATAGAACCTGAAAAAGACACAAGTATGGCTTTAGCGAACCAGGAAGGACAAAGTTTATTTCTGGCCGTTCCATTGTCAATTCGGGGAATTAAACACAAATAAAAAAGAGGAATTTCAAAGTAAATATGTGGTCCTTCGGCCAAGTTTTATTTTCACTTAAGCCCTAACGCTGAGTAGAAAAGCACCATCCACTTCAGAGTGTAACCAATTATTCCAGTTTTCTTTACGAATGTTTTTACGGGGTTTGAAATCACTGGACTGGACCAATAATTCCTGGTCCCTAGCCGACTTTCAGGTTGAATCTCATGTTTATCAAGCATAAAATAGTAACTTTTAACACCTCAAAAAGATGTGAGATAAATAAAGCAAATTCTCCACAGTATAATAATACAGTAGACTTATGGTATTTAATAAAGTTAGCTTAAGGTAGAGGGCGCTCGGAATTTCAATCCATCATTTGAATTTCATAGACGTCGTCTTAAATTTATTTGCATTCATTCTACTCTGTTTTAAGGATCAAATCAAAACTGACGACAAAAATTCCTTCACACAAGGAATGGAATAAGAAGACGAACGACAGACATATAATCTTTATTTGGCAAAGTTTCGTACAGGAAAATGCTGAGTTAGCACTAAACACAAGAGCATTATCTTGAAAATTAAATCTGCTCTATTTTCTGAGGATGTTCTTTTCAGGAAAAATGCTTTCTGAATGTGCTTCTTTGCACCTTGGACCCATATTATTTAAAAAACTTAACGTTATTAGAAGAGGTTCCATTGAATACTAAATAGTTAAAAAAAGATCATAAAAAGCAAATGTTATATACGTTCAAACCCATCCATGGAAGTTTGTCTTTATTAAATCCTAAAATTTTCCCCATTGCAATCCTTCGGTGGCCAAAAAACCTGGCCAGGTCTCCAGGAATGTCCTTCTGGTGTCAGCTGGTCTAAGCCATCATTTTTTTTTCTTCTCCTGGCTCCACATTTTTTCGACTAACCAGCCTGTACCTTCTCCTTGGGATATACCGTAGTTTTTTCTTACCTTGGCCGATCGCTGGATACCTTTCTTCTTTCTGGGTCTTTTCATTGCGTGTATTATGTCTGCATTTTGGAGTGCTGGATAGTATTTCCTTTTTCACAACAGGGAAGGTCCATCGGACATTTTGAATTCCGACTCTCAAAACTCGTTCTTCCTGTTGAATGAAGATTTGGTCGATTAATCCTCGCAACAAACAGGCTTCCTTGAAGCTGGTAATTCTGCAGAGAAAGCAATAATCTGTGTCAGAGGTAGTAATAATCTGGAAGCAACTGAAGAAAATTGAACTTCCATTTCCCTCGCTTAAAGCAGTCCGATGAAGAATACAAAATTGTCCTTCCATACAATTAGGCAATTTAAATGTCCTTCAAATAATCTCACATGCCTCAGTTAAGACGTTTAATACTTAGTTTCTTAGTTCTCTTCCTTTCTAATGGGACATGTCGATCAGAAACAGCACGAGAGACACACCTATGCACACCAAAGAACCTTTTCCCTGGGGTGTGGTGGTATGTTTCAATCTTTGGTAGTATTGTTACTAGCATATGAATACTATTTATCTGCAAAGCATAAAATAATACTCATTTTTATTTTCTGCTGGTGCAAGGGTGAAGAAGGTCGTCAGGTTATTCAGTAATGCAACCCAGTAATTTCTCTGGCAATTACGAATATATTAAACCTTCTCCTTGCACAGGGCTATTGTCTGTTCGAAGGTAAGTGTTATAAACAGATCTTGCTATGGGAAATCCGATCAGCCCCTAGCAGCAAGAAGTATTCATGAATTGGTTCGAGCATTGTTTCATTATGTAGTATAGAAACCCCTTTAAATACAAAATTAAATTCTAGACACGCTACGTAGGTAACACATTGTGTATTTTTGAACGTTAAAAAAAGGATTTGCAAGGAATGCACAATTACTTAAATGGGCAACACTCGTACAAAAAAATTCATTATGGACTAAGCGGAGGCAGGGTAAATTACCTTCCTTGATCTAAAATTTTATAAGAATGAACAGAGGATTAAATTCTCTATTTATCGAAAGCCCACATGGACGGGCATAAGAATAAACAAAAAGTCTATCCAACGTAAAAGTACCTCCATTCATCTATCACATTGACAGACCTACCTGTTCCAATGGGGGAAGAAAATTATAATAGTAAATTAAACAATACATATCACTTGAGAGAACGGAATAGACACATAGATTTTATCAGGAAAATATATAATTGGATGTCAGGCAACAAATTGGTGAGAGAGACTTTTAGGGGTGGAGAGAAATGAGGCTAAATACTGTGAAATTTTGCATATTTAAATCGACTATCTGAGATCCTAGACACAATACCTAAATCGGTGGGCATTAGAAATCCTGCAGAAAGGGGGCATCACTGCAGAGTTTTGTCTCAGGGTACTCCTCTAGGAGACAGGTCAGGGGTGTACATTTTGAAGTATGGGATGTGTGAGGGAGAACAGAGATAATCATCGTAGGTTAATATATGATATTTTATTAATTATATCTTGCTAAAAAAAAAAAGAGATTCTGTTTGACTCCCCCAGATGACCTTGAGGGAGGCAGTTTGTTTTAAATAAGCTTGATTTACGTTTTTATTAATCTTTTCATTTATTCCAAGATATCAGATGAGAGGAGGATAAGTAATGACGCGAAAAATCCGGGGGAAAAACGACCTGGATTTTGCTGAGAACGAATTGCATTGTAGTGCGAACGTACTTTATCAACGAGATTTAGGTATTTATTCGGGGTAGCTTAATGCCTGGTGCTAAAGCTTCCACACAGTGTTCTATAACATCCATTCTCTGAACAGTAACAGAATTTTCTTTGTACGCAAGAAACTTATTTGGAGAGGCCTACATAACACTAAACATTTACTGTTTTCGACTACATATTCCACCATCACTCATCCAAATTTATTATCATCGGTTGTGAAAATATATTTAAACAATAAGGGAATTGTTGTTTAAACAAAAATACAATAAATAAATAAAAAAGTGTTATTAATGCAGTGACTCTGCCTCATTTTAATAATAGTTACATTCGAAAGCAAGTAAATTCTGTTCTACTTGTTTGATTGAACTTCGTCTGACAATTGATCAAATAATAAACGAAATAATTGATATTATATCAGCCGATTACTATACGCTGTTATCTACACTGTTAGTGTGGACGTGGCTCTCTGAGTGGAAGATAGTTTTAGCATACGTTAGATAGTGTACTAAAATCCTGAAAAGACTTCATATGAATTGAAATATTTAGAGATTGTTTGTACTTTAAGTATTGATAAAATTAAATTGTTTATTAATGTCCACTTTTCGCTACTAAGTCTAATTGCGAGGGGTTATCTACAGGTTGCCCCACCTTTTTCTAGCCAGGGTGGGACAAGTGATTTTATTTAGTGACTCCACAACTAAATAAATTCCTACTTCCCAGGCGGGAATCGAATGTTATCTCTATTTTAAAACGTAGCTAACCCAATACGGATAACACACGTATAAAACCTTCTGACTAACGGACAACTAACTCAGTACAACTTTCGACGGGCTTGAAGATGGTGCCATCGAAAGCACAATGCCAGCTGTACTCGATCAGCAGCCAGTGACGACGGTCTTCACTGATAAGTATGACAACATTGTATGTATATACTAACAAACGCATACCACGATTCTATCCAGGGCTTTCGAAACATCATCAGCATTTCTTAGGTCTGTCTTTAACTAGTCTATTATCATTTCCAATTTATAGTCGCAATTGGTGTTATCTTTTAAAAAATACTACTTCAGATTGACTTTTTTTCAGTGCAATAATATTGGAGTAATAATGATTTAGTAATAAGTTCATATTAAGTTTAACATAAAGTCTATTAGTCCGGAAGTGCCTACATCTGTGTTGCTTTTTGAAGGCCCCAAACATCTATCTTAGTGTTCTTCCAAAATGGCTGACCTGTTTTCTTGGGTGAGAGCCCACATTTAAGGGCCACATATAACTTAACTGAGGCTAAGAAGGCTTAAGCAATTTCTTCAGCAGTAGTACTTTTGTATACATATTATATAGTTTAGCACTCGGCCAAAACCCCATGATGACTTCATTAATGAGGTCATATGGTAAATGAGGACGGGGAAACATTACTTGGCCAGATAGTGAGAGAGTCATTAAGCTCTGAGCTAGCCAGGTCTGTTCGTGAATAATATACAGGCTCCCCCCACTCCCGAACCCTCCTTTCCCCGCTAAGGCAGATTTAATTCACAAGCACTTAGGGCAGTCTTTCACCTTATCCCCTTCCGTCGGTCTATTTAAAAATGAACGGAACCACTCATTTAATCTGGCCTTAATGAATAAATTATTTTTTTAAATTAAGAGTTTCTTGATTAGAACAAGACCTAAGTTCTTCATTGTTAATCTTCATTAATCTCGGAGAAATGTTAACAAAACCCCTTGGCAAGTTTAAATGTTATTTAACGCCGTCCTATTAAGCTTTTCACTAACAATATTACTTCAATTAAAGCTGTTACATTTTTTAAATGTGTATTGTTTTACACACAATAAGAAATGCTTAGGTTACACTGAGCTTATAACACTGGCAAGAAGTTAATTTAAGGTCTGAGTGGACCGTACAGAAGTTGTCACTTAAGAAATAATATTAACAACAGATTACTTTTCCAATTCAAAAAGATCTTTCACACAGGAGCTGCGGAAACTAAGCAGATTTCGCCCATACAGGTATGACACACTACTAATCTCATCTCACCATATGTCCTCTATTTCTAAGTAAAAAACCGATGAGTAGAATAGCGACTAACAGAAGGCTGAAACAATAAAATACGAATAACTCTCGTAATACATGAGTTGCGAATAAATATACAGTGCAAATATGGTATTATTTGCTACGATGACAAATTGGGGTTATCTACAAGTTCTAACTTTTTTTAGCCAGGGCAGGACTGGGAAATTTATTTGATGAGTTCTTCACTAAATAAATTCTCCTATTCCCAGACGGGAATCGAACTGGCCACTCTAGGTTTATGAAGTAAAATTATAGCTAACATTTTCACTCACATGGCTAACCTGAGCCCCAGCAATAATTGTAGATCATCAATATTTTAACTAGATTGGTTTTACAACATGTTTCTATGCGACTCATAACAACGAGATATTTGGAACTTTCGAACCTCGCCGCCACGTCTAAACCCTCCCTATTCCACTTACGATTTCATCCACTGATTAATATGAACATACGAGTTTAATGAAATGGTTAAATACTGTGCATGGAATAGATCAAATAAACATTCAAGACTGAAAACTTTTAATTAACGAATTTGCGTGTATCTCGCATAAAGAAGGTATCTTGTAGAAAAATATTTGGTATATATGCTTAGAATAAAGTGCTACATAATATAACAGCTGATTGTTAATATGACATAAGTAGAAGTTGGGGTTTACTGAAAACGGAAAACTAAAGAATGCCAATATCTCGGTTAATTTTGAAGATAGAAAAAACATGTATACAACAAACTACGATTTATAATAATTGAGATATTTTTAATTTTCTAAAGTAAACCTTCTCTAAACCCTCCAATCCGATGGATTCCGACATTCATTTTTACATAAAACGGCCGCTACAACGTTAACAGAAAAATACACACACACACTCGCGCACGCACACACACACACACACACACACACACACACACACACAAACACACGCACACACACACATACATATATATAATTTTGAACGGGCCTTGTTTTCGTCATTTTCTGGGTAGGATCGATGGATATTCAAGGAAATTGTTCAAACATCGCGTCATGAGTAGGAACTCAATAATTGATTTTCCTAAAAGAAAATCTGCTAATATTGGAAGACCTTTGAATAACCGAGACTTTTCTAAGACTTAAACTTTTATTTAACGCTCGCCCATAACAAGACGGATCACTAGCTGCAAGGCGGAACCCACAGTTAGTCTTGTTCCTAACATCTTTGATTCTAAGACCGATTATAGTCTACACTTACATTTAAATGAAATATTCTGTAAGAAATTGGAAAAAAATCACTAGTTAGTAAATGGTAATGACGTGTACATATCCCGTCCTAATTATGGTAGCATAAAGACGGTATTATCATCTAACAAAAGACCCTACATACAAACTTTTGTACTCAAACTAATTTAAACATACATACTCAAAACAAAAGTTTCAATTTTTTCCAGGGATAGTTCAAAAAAACGGATTTTGCTCGTGCTACTAATTTTTTGGCTTATGGGTTTATCATAAAAATAGTTAGGAACTATAAGCAGATTTCCCATAGGGAAATCAGCTTTAAGGTCGTCCTCATGACGCGATTTTCGAAATATGTTTTCCATTTTCGTCCATTGATTCTATCTAGGAGATGACGAAAATGAGGTCCGTTCAAAACTGTATATATATATATATATATATATATATATATATATATATATATATATATATATATATATAAAAATTGTAAACTCTGCCTGTACATTGATTTTTTTCTAGAAATTTCACGATAACTTTTCGTTTCACATGTCATAGACGCCATAACTGCATTCTGTTTCTTTCGTGTTTGTTACCATTTCACGCATAAACGGCTGAACCGAATTTTATGAAACTTAGTATGTATATTACTACTAACCCAACTTAGACTTTAGGCTATATTAATTTTCTCTGAGACGAACAGGAGTGGGGGTTATAAGGGAAGCCTGAAATTAAAAATAGCGATATTTCGTTTACTATTGGTTTTTCGGCAAATATGCACATAACAAAAGTTGTTTATTTTGTTATTTAGAGTAACTTTTGTTATATACACTTTTGTCGTATACCAAAAATTAAATGCGTTATACGCTAAAAATTATAGCCGGAGTCAACAATATTATGTGCCAAAAAAAACTCAACCGAACTAAATAAAACTCGGTATCTGTATTAGCAGTAAGGCCTTCATTATAATAAGCCATACATACATTTCAATGGACGGGCAGGAGTGGGGGTTATAAGGAAAGCCTGTAATTAAAAATAGCGATATTTCGTTTCCTATTGGTTTTTCCGCAAATATAAACATAACAAAAGTTGTTTATTTTGTTATTTGGAGTAACTTTTGTTATATTCACTTTTGTCGTATACCTAAGTATAAATGAGTTATACGTTAAAACTTTAGCGGGAGCCAACAATTTTATTGGGCACTAACGTCTGAACCGAACTTAACATAACTCGGAATGTCAATTAGCTTTAATTCTTCCAAGATTATAAATTATATTAACATTTTTAGGTTCGAACGGGAGGGGGGTTATAAGGGAGGCCTGAAGTAAAAATTCACCATATTTACATGTATAAGAGACGGGAAATATAAAAATATTGAAGACAGTGAAGCCTTATCGAACAAATAATTCTATTATTAGCAAATCCACGGCAACGACGGGTATCAATCCTAAACACTGGGACGGGTAAATGTCAAAATATTGTGCAATGTAAAGCCTGCTAAAAAATACCATCACCATTCAGCCTCAAATGAATTCCTATTGGTTTTTCGACAAATATACACATGACAAAAGTTGTTTATTTTGTTATTTTAAGTAATTTTTGTTTATTCACTTTTGTCGTATAGAAAAGTATAAACGAGATATACACTAAAATCTAAAGCGGGAGCCAACAATTTTGTTGGGCACTAAAGATTGAACCGAACTTAACAAAACTCGGCGTGTGAATTAGCATTAATTCTTCCATGATTATAAGCTTTATTAAAAAAAATTAGGTTCAAAGGGGAGTGGGGATTATAAGAGAGGCTGAAATGAAAAACTCGCTTTTTATATTTTCTATTTGTTTTTCGGCAAATATTCTATTTGTTATATTTCCAATAGAAATATAAACTATAAGAGCATTTCCATTATTTAATTTGTATAATGTACCTCGATGTTATTGAAACAAATATGTAATATAATAACAATTAAACGTTAATGGTAATGTCATCATGACAAAAACAATATGCGTTTAAACTCGATATGATATTTTCAGGGTACCACTATTATTTAATTCCATCCGGTAGATAAATTATAAAATAATGTTTTGCATCAATAATATAAGTAGAAGAATGTTGAGAAGTCTCATGCGGGAGCGGAAGATGGGAGCCTTACCAGTTAATTGAGTTTACTTATTTTCCGTCTGGCATTACTGGAAGCAATTTCCAGTGAGATTCACTATTACAAATATAATCTTACGTGCAAAACTTTGCCTATACTATGTGAGCTCGGATTGGCTTTTGAAAGGATATATGTTCATTATAGATGATATTTAATTGTAATAAATGCTACCATGATTATGGTTTGAACTATTGAAAAACGGTGAGTCAAAAAGTGTAGAGGGATAGATTAGGAACACATTTTCATTTATCCTTCAAAAATAAAATTTCTATTCTATTAATCCCCAAAAGTTACCCTTCAGGGTTGGCGATTTCGGAAAATCATTACGTCGTGGAGGGAAGTGTAATTGTACACATTGAAGTCTTACTATCAAAATACCAGTCGAGAATGATTTCCCTGGCATCGCCGGGTACATTAGCTTTTGTGATATTCATTTTTGTCTTTTAACAATGTATACACTATATATATATGAGATATACACTATAAACTAAAGCGGGAGTCTACTATTTTATTAGGCGCTAACGATTGAACCGAACTTAACAAAACTCGGTATGTCAATTAGCATTAATTCTTCCATGATTATAAGCTATATTAAAATGTTTAGGTTAGAACGGGAGTGGACGTTATAAGGGACGCCTGAAATAAAAATTCGCTATATTTCATTGTCTATTTGTTTTTCGACAAACATGCACATAACAAAAGTTGTTTACATTGTTATTTAGATTAACTTTTAGCAGATTTCCCTTAAGGCAAATCAGCTATTGAGGTCGTACTTATGATGCGGGTTTCGAAAAATTTCTTCAAATGTCCATCGATCCTACCCAGGAGATGACGAAAATGAGGTCCGTTCAAAATTATATATATATATATATATATATATATATATATATATATATATATTTGTCTGTTAACGCTCTAGCGGTCGCAATTCTTGTTTGATCTTTACCAAACTCGGAATTTAATCGTTTTATGTAAAAAGGAAGACTAAGTTCGTTAATGGCTGAAATCGGACCAGTGGGAGGGGGGGTTTAGAGGGGGGATTTTTGAAAATTCAAAATATCTCCGTTATTATGCGTCGGATCGAAAAATTGTATAAAATAAATCTTATTGCAAATTAAATTTACTATAAATATTGTTCTATTCATTTATTCTGTATCTTGAATATTAACCGAGATATTTGCATTTGTATTCTGCGTGATACTGGTCACCAGTAGGCTATGTTCGAACTTTCCGGCGAGAGCTCTGGCGGCCGTTTCTATAACTTCGCCCCTCATGAATAGGTTTAGAGGTTAGGTCAACTGTTTTTTGGGGCTAAAAACTACGCCCTAAATAATGTTTTAGGTTTAGAGGTTTCTTACTACTACAGTTGTTATTAGGCAGATTTCCCTATTGTAAAACTTCTGCTTATGCCCTATTGGAAATCTGCTTAGTTTACGCAGCCCCTGCGTGACGGACTTTTTTTTTTTTATACGTTTCTCCAGGAACAATGTGTGGAGCAAGTAGTTTGCGTAGAAATATTGATATGCTCAAAAATGCATTCCTATTTGAACTATCAGGTACCTCAGCTGGAAAAATTATTCAAATCTATGTTAATATTTTGTCCTTAATAACTGAAATCTATGCATAATGCACAGGAGACGGGAAATATGACAGTTTGATGGACAGTGAAGAATTACATGAAATATTAATTTTATTATTAACAAATGCCAACAATGGGTATTAACCCTAAACACTGGGACGGGTAAATGTCAAAATATTGTGCAAAGTAAAGCCTTGCCAAAAAATACCATCACCATTCAGCCTCAAATCAATTCCCGGGCGAAGCCGGGTATCTGAGCTAGTATATATATATATATATATATATATATATATATATATATATATATATATATATATATATATATATAAAAAATTGTAACCTCTGTCTGTACATTGATTTTTTTCGCGAAATTTCACGATAACTTTTCGTTTCACATGTCATAGACACCATATCTGCATTTTGTTTCTTTCGTGTATGTTTGTTTGTTTGTTTGTTTGTTACCTTTTCACGCATAAACGGCTGAACCGAATTTTATGAAACTTGGTATGTATATTACTACTAACCCAACTTAGACTTTAGGCTATATTAATTTTCTCTGAGGCGAACAGGAGTGGGGGTTATAAGGGAAGCCTGAAATTAAAAATAGCGACCTCAACCGAACTAAATAAAACTCTTCTAGGGACGGGCAGGAGTGGGGGTTATAAGGAAGGCCTGAAATTAAAAATAGTGATATCTCGTTTCCTATTGGGGTTTTGGCAAATATGCACATAACAAAAGTGGTTTATTTTGTTATTTAGAGAAACTTTTGTCATATACACTTTTGACGTATACCTAATTATAAAGGCGTTATACGCCAAAAAGTGATAGCAGAAGTCAACAATTTTATTTGGCACAAAAGACTCAACCGAACTAAACCAAACTGGGTATGTGAATTAGCACTAACGTCTTCCTTATTATAAACCATACTAACATTTCTAGGAACGGGCAGGAGTGGGGGTTATAAGGGAAGCCTGAAATTAAAAATAGCGATATTTCGTTTCCTATTGGTTTTTCCGCAAATATAAACATAACAAAAGTTGTTTATTTTGTTATTTGGAGTAACTTTTGTTATGTACACTTTTGTCGTATACCTAAGTATAAATGAGTTATATGTTAAAACTTTAGCGGGCACTCACGGCTGAACCGAACTTAACAAAACTCGGTATGTCAATTAGCATTAATTCTTCCATGATTATAAGTTACATTAAGATTTTTAGGTTCGAACGGGAGGGGGATTAAAAAGGAGCCCTGAAATAAAAATTCGCCATATTTACATGTATAAGAGACGGGAAATATAAAAATATCTAAGACTGTGAAGCCTTATCAAACAAATAATTCTATTATTAGCAAATCCACGGCAAAGACGGGTATCAATCCTAAACACTGGGACGAGTAAATGTCAAAATATTGTGCAATGTAAAGCCTGCTAAAAAATACCATCACCATTCAGTCTGAAATGAAGTCCCGGGCGAAGCCGGGTATCTGAGCTAGTATATATATAAAATTGTAACCTCTGTCTGTACATTGATTTTTTTCTCAAAATTTCACGATAACTTTTCGTTTCACATGTCATAGACACCATAACTGCATTTTGTTTCTTTCGTGTATGTTTGTTTGTTTGTTTGTTACCTTTTCACGCATAAACGGCTGAACCGAATTTTATGAAACTTGTTATGTATATTACTACTAACCCAACTTAGACTTTAGGCTATATTAAAATTCTCTGAGACGAACAGGAGTGGGGGTTATAAGGGAGGCCTGAAATTAAAAATAGCGATATTTCGTTTCCTATTGGTTTTTCGGCAAATATGTACATAACAAAAGTTATTTATTTTATTATTTAGAGTAACTTTTGTTATATACACTTTTTTCGTATACCGAATTATATACGAGATATACGCTAAAACCTATAGCGGAAATGAACAATTTTATTTGGGACAAAAGACCCAACCGAAATAAATAAAACTCAGTATATGTATTAGCACTAACGCTTTCATTATAACAAGCTATACCAACATTTCTAGGGACGGGCAGGAGTGGGGGTTGTAAGGGAGGCCTAAATTTAAAAATAGCGGTATTTCGTTTTCTATTCGTTTTTCGGCAAATATATACATAACAAAAGTTGTTTATTTTGTTATTTAGAGAAACTTTTATTAGATACACTATCGTCGAATAATGAAGTATAAACGAGATATACACTTAAAACTAGGACGGGAGCCAACAATTTTGTTGGGCACTAACGATTGAACCGAACTTTAAAAAAAAACTCGGTATGTGAATTATCATTAATTCTTCCAAGATTATAAGCTATATTAAAATTTTTAGGTTCAAACAGGAGTGGGGGGTTGTAGAGGCGGCCTGAAATGAAAAATAGCATTATTTCGTTTCGCATTGATTTTTCGATAAATATGCACATAACAAAGGTTGTTTATTTTGAGTAATATTTGTTGTATTCGTTTTTTTTGTAAAATGATGTAAACACGGGATATACGCTAAAACTATAGCCGGAGTAATTCATTTTATTAGTGCTTATTTAAGCGTTTTTAATGAATGCATATTATGAAAAATGATTTTGTGTTAAAGTCACATTTGATAACTCTAAATATGATTCGGATTAGTGAGGTTATATATCTCCGTCGCCTCCTTCTCATTTATTTATTTTTCCTAGAGAATAGCATTGTTATTTATTTCCAATAGAAATGAATACTATAAGAGCATTTCCGTTATTTAATTTGTATAATGTATTATTTAAACAAAGTCATGCTGGATTGGCACAAGGAGCGATAGCGGAAGTTGTAGGGAAGCAAACTCTTTGGTTCTGCTAATATATATCTTATTTCCGGTATTTTGATGTTATTGAAACAAATATGTACCATCATAACAATTAGACGTTAATGGTAATGCCATTATGAAAAAAGACAATATCCGGTTAAACTTAATAATGATTTAAAGTATTACTTATTTTGCTGGGAGTGCTACAATCTCTTCCCCTCACCCATCTCTTTGAATATAAATGAAATTATTTTTAGGGTAATACTATTATTTAATTCCGTCAGGTAGATAAATTATTAAAATAATACTCTGAATCAATAATTTAAGAAAAACATGGTGTTTAGCCCTCATGCTGGACCGGAAGATGACAGGAGCCTAAACAGTTAATTGAGTTATCTTATTACCAGTGAAATGCTGCCATTCCTGGAAGTGATTTCCACTGAGCTCTGCTATTACGCTATTACGAATATAATCTAATGTACAAAACTATGCTTAAACTACATGTGCTCGGATTGGTTTTTAACAGGAAATAAGTTTCATTATATATTTAATTGTAATAAATGCAATCCATGATTATGATTTTAAGTATTCAAAAAGGAGACTTAAGAAGTGGAAAGGGATAGATTAGGAACACATTTTTATTTATTCTTCAACAGTAAAATTTCTCATTTATAAGTCGTCTGCCTGACACTCACGGGAAAACAATACGCCCAGACGGGAAGAGTAGTTGTAAACATTGAAGCCTTGCCCAAAAAAATAACTATCATCATTCAGCACACAGCAACGACGGGTATAGACCCTAAACACTGGTACGGGGAAATGTCAAAATACTGTGCAAACTAAAGGCTTACCAAAAAAAATACCACATCATTCAGCCTCAAATGAATTCCCGGGCGAAGCCGGGTACCTTAGCTAGTATATATATATATATATATATATATATATATATATATATATATATATATATATATTCGTCTGTTACCGCTAATTGCGGTTGCAATTATTATTTAATCGTTACCAAACACGATATTTAGTCGTTTATGTAAAAAGAAAGATCGAGTTCGTTAACGGCTGAAATCGGACCAGGGAGAGGGGGGCTTTGAAGCCCCCCTTGGGCAGAGCTCAGCTAGAATTTTGAAAATTCGAAATATCTCCGTTACTATATGTCGGATCGAAAATATGTATAGAATTAATCTTATAGAAAATTAGAGGTACTATAAATATTGTTATATGCATTTTTTCACTATCTTGAATATTAACCGAGATATTCGCATTTTTCAGTTATCAGCCTTTAGCAAACCCCCACTTCTACTTATGTTACACGAACAATCGAACTCGGTTATGCAATAAACTACATCATTCGAAGCTTAAATACCAAATATTGTTTTCACGAGACATTTATTATACGAGATATTTGCAAATATATTCTGGTTACCCCCCCCCACCTTCCTAAGTTTTTGGACTACTTAAATATGATTGATTGATATAACATTAATCCTCTATGAAGGCAAAGCGACATAAGCCCTTTGAAAGTAACCTCAACTGTTCATCCTTGAGAAAAATCCAGGTGGTTGTAACTTTGGCTTAATAAGTATTCTATCTGTTTGCAGAGCCTTACTAAGGTTGTACCAGGGAGATGGAAGAGGTAGGCAGTGAAATACTGTCAGGGTAAGACCTATCCAACGAGGTAGGGCAGAGCAATATTTAAATTTACAACTAAATAGATGAGCTGACGTCACTCCTACAATTTATGACTTAGCTTTGAGGAGTCCCTTCTGAAGGAAAGGCTAATATATCTACCTCCAGCATTATTTCTCATTTCCTACTAGGCCAGATAGGAAGGAAAAAGGGGCCCACTCCTTCCTGGCCTGGCTCTTCCTACAGAATCTTTACTTCAATATTATATATTTTCATTGAAATACACCATAAGAAGGCTTTTCTACACAGTTCATTCATAAGTAATGCTACTGTAGACATACTAAATTGATTTTCTAATGACATAAGAATATTAGATAGTATGTCCTTATAACCAGCTTATATTGGACTGATATGAAATTATGATTTTCTTATTTCTTGCAATAAAAATGTTCACCAGCTTTGTTTATTTCTTTATTTTTCTAAAGTTAGTTAGAACTTGACCTTTGGAACAAAAGTCATGCTTTCAAAAAGTAATATGTGCCTCTTTAATTATTTGGACCTAGGCTCGTCAAGAGCACGCGCCTTCTGATAAATACATAAATAAAGCAATATATTAATATAGAGCTTTTTTTTTTTAAATTCGTAATCCTCGAAAAGGGCTAGTTAAGAAGTGTCAATATTTATTTATTATGAAGAACTAATTATACTAACTATTGGAAATGCAATTGGCATGCTCTTAAAAAATACGTCTGTGTGTGTGTGTGTGTGCGCACGAGAGAGAGAGAGAAAAGAGAAGGGAAAAGAGATAAGAGAGAGAGAGAGAGATTTTAAACGTGCCATAGTGGTTACATTCCAAGAATCCTCAGGAATTATGGGAATCCTATCCCAGCATGTTGAAAAAAAAAAAGTCCGTCACGCAAGGGCTGCGTAAACTAAGCAGATTTCCCACGTGAAGCTATACAATAGAGAAATCTCCATACGAGAGCCGAATAGTTACGGCAAATGGCCGAACTAGCTTTTGGCGGGAAATTCAGTCATCCGTTATCGGCCCACAATTAATAAAAATGCAAATATCTCGGTTAGTATTCAAGATAGAGAATAAATGTATAGAACAATATTTATAGTAAATTTGATTTACAATAAGGTTGGTTCTATACAACTTTTTGATCCGACGTATGGTAACGGAGATATTTCAAATTTTCGAAAATCCCCCCTCTAAACCCCCGCCCTTCCACCGGTCCGATTTCAGCCATTAACGAACTTGATCTGTCTTTTTGCATAAAACGTTTAAATATCGAGTTTGGTAACGATAAAAAAAAAATTGCGTCCGCTAGAGCGTTAACAGACAAATATATATATTACTGAAAATAGAAGGTACGGAATAACTAGCTTAATATTATAGTTTCGAAAAAATGCATATAACAACAATTGTAGACGATCAATATTTTAACAAGATTTGCCCTACAACAATTGCGATCCGAATCCTAACAACGGACATATTTTGAATTTTTAAATCCCCCCTCTCAAACCTCCCACTATTCCAGGACCAACTTCAGCCTATAGCAAATATGATCTTTAGTGTTGACGGAAACGGTTAAATATCATGTATGATATGGATTAAATAAGCATTTTCGGGACTAGAACGAAAAATCTTAATTGGTGAGATCATCACACAACGAATTTACATTTATCTCTCATAGTAAAGATTTCTTGAAATCAATATTTGGGATCTAAGCTTATAATAAAGGGGTTCATAGTATAGCGGCTTATTATTAATGTTAGTATGAGTAGGATAGAGGATCGGTTAATATTCATGATATGTATGAGTGAATATATCAACATTTATAGGTAATGACACTTGCAATAGATTGGTTATGGTCACTTATAATGACGGATATATTTCTATTTTTTGAAAATCCCCTAAACCCCCCTCCCACTAAAATATTGCGACCCCTAACAGAGACACGATAACAATGTGTATATATATATATATATATATAATCATTTTCATCATCTCCTGCGTAGGATCAATGGATATTTGGGGAAATTTTCCTAAAAATGAGTAATGAGTATGACCTCAATAGCTGATTTCCCTTGAGTAAAGAACCTAATTCAATTAATGGAAATCAGCTAAAAATTAAATAAAAAGTAACCTGAATATGAACTTGACAATTTACTCTTTTTTAATTGTTTAAATTCGCTTTTTGGGGGTTTCCTCTTTAAAAATTAATTAATTTAAAATTTTTATGGATAAGATAAATAATTTTACTAAAAGAATAGAAGCCGTTTGTCAAAAAAAAGGAGAAGACCTTGAAGCTGGTAAGCAATAATGGCTTGGGTTGGAAGATTAATTGTGTGCCCGTCAAATCCAATTCAAGACTGTCAAACTTGAAAGTTCTTAAAGCAGGCGAAATTCAGCAGAGCTTTTTTTGGGCTGTGTGACTTCAAAACATTTCTTCAAAGTTATTTACTTTGAGCAGTTATGTTCATTCAGATCGTCTGTACATTGCCTCATCTTAATCAGACAAAGTTTTGAACAAACATACATATGTGATGTAGACGTGTATTTTCTCTTCAACTTCCGACTTCCACGGGTAGAACATTGATGCATTATTCCTTAATGTCATGGCTTATAACTAAGAATAATATAGGATGTCCCTGAAACGCGGGACAGTATGGCCCAAAATAAAGTGAAAAACTGACCTGTCACTTGGTTGGATTTTTCTCCAAGTGCGTATGATTAATCATAATAATTTCGAAATTTATGAATTTAGTTTGTTTCAGCTTTAATAAATAAAAACCTACACAAATGCATTTAAATAAAATACTTTAGTTTTATAATATTCTTGGTTACCAGCTGAAATACTCTACTCCATACGTATATAAAGTCTCAGGTAAGAAAAAAAGGCCTTGTTCCTTCACAGTTGTTTGAATAATAATTCCTTCACCATCCAGCACCTAAAAAATGGATATATAAAAGTCTGTCAAACTAAGCAGATTTCCAACCTGTTGATATAGCATACTTTTGACCTTCTCTCAACATAAATATTCTCTATTTTTATGTAAAAAAAAACCCAATGAGTAGAAGGTGGAGGGGGGGGGGGATTCCTGAGGGCTGAAAATAAGGAAGTACGAATAGCTCCATTACCATTTAAGTTACGAAAACTGCATAAAACAACAATAGTTTATATACATATATATATATATATATATATATATATATATATATATATATATAAAACAAGATTGGTTCTATAAAATTTTATGATCCAACTCATAATGACATGAATGAAATATTTTGAATTTCCAAATCCCCCCATTCAACTCCCCACTATTTCAGATAATAATTCAGCCATAAACAAATATGTTTACAAAATCTGATCTTTAGGTTTACAAAAAAGATGAAATATCGAATGTAATTAAGGACTCATTAAAACAATATTGGGTTTATAGCCTTAGAACAATGTGGTCCATTATATAACAGCTTATCGTTAATATGACAAGAGTATGAGTGGGAGTTAACTTCATGCTGAAAACTAAAAATATCTTGATAATATTCACGATAGAGAAAATATGTATATAACAACATTTATTGGTAATTTAATTTGCAATAACATTGGCTATGTACACTATTTGAACCAAATTATAATAACAGAGATATTTAGAATTTTTGAAATTCCTCTCTCTCGCACTGGTCCTATTTCTGGCATTAACGAACTTGATCATTCTTTTGGAATAAAACGATTAAATATCGTGGTTCATAAAGATGAAATAAAAATTGTGGCAGCTAGTGTGGTTGTTTTATATATACATATTGTTATGTTTATTTCAAAATCAGTAATAAACGTTGTTTATTAGAATTCTTTTGGATTGCAAAATTAAACACACACAAGCTTCAGAGTTTTTATCACTGCACAATTTATTTAACAATGCACTACACACTCGGTTCTTAACTACTACTCGCAGTATGAACTTATTTATTTTTTTTATTTTATTTATTTCTTTGTTTGGTGTCACGCAATTTGTAGCGACTTACACCCTTTATCATACAAACCAAATGGTAAAAATTACTCAAAATTATTGAATTTAGTTAATAAAAATTCATACCAGCTGCTGGGCGATAACATTAGTGTAAAATAAAATAGGAAATAAAAACTATTAAAACAGAGAAACTTATTGAACACGTAAAGTTATGAAAAGGAAACAGAAACAGAACATGAATACCTGATAAAAAATAAAAAACGAAACGAAAACGTAAATTTGAAAAACAAAAATATTTTATAAAAATATAATTAATAATAATTTATAATAAAAAAACAATGATTTAGTTAAAAGATTATAAAATCTTAAACAAGCATTCAGAATTTCATCTACACACACACACACACACACACACACACACACACACACACACACACACACACACACACACACACACACACACACACACACACAAACAAACACACACACACAGTATGAACTGATAGCTTCACTGTTCTTCTTATTATAATAACACTCCCGATCACTGAAGTTCACAAAAACACGGCACTGCACTGTCTTAAACACGGCAATATACTGTTCTTTTCATAAACACGGCACAAGTCTATTCTTCAAATAAAACACTTTACCGCACTGCAACTAAGACGCACTGATCACTAAAGCTGTACTGAACGCACTGTTGATCACTTGAAGAGAGCTGAGAACAAACTAAGTCGGGGCGGGCTGGGTCCTTATATAGCTTGTCGGAAAACATCAAAGCGGAATTGTCTGGGCTAGATCCGGACGGGTATTGCCGACGACCATATGGCGGAACCTTTGATCTACTTCGTACTTCTTAAATATGTGATTAACTTTGTTTAATTTTTCATATACGTAGTTTTCGCAACAATATATTTTTTTAATTTTTTGAAAATCCCGTCATGAGTACAGCCTCAATAGCTGAGGGAAACCTGTTAATATAAGAGGCCAGCTGTGTTCCTCTGGCGTCTGTGATTGCAGGGAAAGGAAGGATTAATGTCCGAAGTCGCAAACTAGTAATAGCCAAGGCATCGAAAACTTAGCCTCAAATAGTACGATACAAATCAATGTATTTAATATTTAGTAAGTTAGTCCTGACAGTGCCACCCCTCAATGTATTTATATTATAATTATAACCACCATAAACATTGAAAATATATTCTCGGAGTTGTACAATAATGCACGAAAATTACTAAGCATAACTACACTCCCTCGTGAGAAGCCATTTCCTTGCTGATACTATTGGAAAGTTTAGGCATTATCCCAACTTCGAATGTGCTATTGTCAAACTAATAACTTACTAATTACAATATATAACCTTGACTAAATCCACGAACTTAACTATAGTACAGTCGGCATTCTGCCTCAAGTTCTCTATGTTTATGAAGTGATGACAGATGGAACAATGGAAGCTTATAAAATCTGTCGATTTCAAGTTGATCGCAGAAGCATTTGTAATTTAGAGAAGAGCCCAAGGTTCACCTGCTAAATGAACGAGTTAGCTTCAAAGAAATTAGTCAAAAATTTACTTATTAATATCTGCTTCACAGGTCTGTAGAGCCTTCATGATAATGACTACTGAGAATACACCTCCAGAAAATATATCTCCATTAAAATAAAAGTCCGTCACGCAGGGGCAACGTAAACTAAGCAGAGTTCCTTCGTAATGTTTAACATTTGATAAATCTACATACTGGTAACACAATAGCACCGTCAACAATAATTGAATAAATATAAATGATAATAAAATTTATAAATATAAATGATAATAATGCTTCCCAGACGGGAAGCACTTGAAACGTACACAAACAGGTCTGCGTACTTCTCACAGGGAAGAAAAACAATTACGGAAATACATCAGAATAAAATATATTAATTTTATTAAAAAATATTTACTATATCTAGTACAGTAATGTATAATGGATCAGAATAATGTTTACCTCAATTAATCAAATTTTAGTAGTCCAAGAACTTAAGAAGGGGGGGGGTCACAATAACATATTTGCATTTATCTCGTTTTATAAAGGTCTCTTGAAAACAATTGATGGTATTTAATGTTCGAATAATGTGGTTTATTACATAACAGAGTATTGTTATGTAACATGAGTAGAAGTGTTGATTTGCTGAAGGCTGAAAACTGTAAAACGCAAATATCTCGGTTAATATTCAAGATAGAGAATAAATGTATAATACAATATTTATAGTAAATATAATTTGCAATAACATTGGTTCTATACAATTATTTGATCCGACGTACGGTAACGGAGATATTTCGAATACCCATTCTATAGCCCCCCTTTTTTTTCCCTTAAGGGAAATCTGCTAAAATTCCATGTACAATAGAAGTCCTTGGCGTAAAATCGGGCTAGCTAAGAACAAGAATTATTTTCGAGTTTCATAATAGTGTCGTTGGGAGTGAAGAATATTGTGCACTTGGAGAAGAAAACGTCCGATTCTGATTTTTTTTTTCGGGGCTAAGCGCTTACAAAGACTATTGTCCCCATCTTCAGAGCTATATAAAAGCAACATCAATAAATTTATATGCACTATAACAAGACGATAATAAATAAATAAAAACAAAAAATTATATATCTCAATTTTATAATTTTATAATTGGTGCCATTAAAGTAAATATTTTTCAAAGCTTGAACATATCTGGCTGCTGTAGACAAGGCAAAGAATTTGATATTCTCTGCTTACACTTTCATGGCTTATAGAGCAAAATCATCGACCTACTACGCAATACCCAGAATTAAACATCTCCTGATAGTTATTGAACATCTCCTTACTGCAGACATCGACAACATCTTAATTTACCTTTTATCTTAACAACTTTTACGAATTAATAACAAAAAGTAGAAACCCAAGTAAGTCGTGCGCAAGCTTGTGTAAATGAGTGTATGTGTTTACACGAGTATGAGGGATTTTAATTATGGCATTTCTTGTTTGCATTTAGCATTTTACATTTAAATTTAAGATATTGCCTAAATTTGAATATGGACTCATCTCAATATTTCTTTCTTTTCCCCCTTAGCTTTCTCTTGAAATAATCGAAAAGCATTATTTTCGTATTTTAAGGGCGAAACGTACATAATGAATTATTAGCAAACATATGATTGACAATCATGTATATTTATTAACGTCCATTTTAAGCTATTAAAAATAATCAGGATGGTGGGGGAGGGGCTCAGGTCAGCTACTTCAGTTAAAGCGTTGTCCTTAATTTCACATGTAAGCCTGGAGTGGAGAGTTCGATTCCCGCCTGGGCAATAGGAATTTATGTAGTGTCGAACTCATTAAATAAAATCCTTAGTTCCACCCTGGTTAGAAAAGGGTAGTAACCTGTAGATAACCCTTCCCAATTGGCCAAAGTAACATAAAGTGGACGTTCATAAATAATAATAATCATGTAATCTACAGGTTGCCACACTTCTAGGCGGAGTGGGATTAAGGATTATAGTGAGACCGTCGCCACTTCCAAATCCACTCAAGGTTATCCAAATTTATTCAGACGGACACCTTAACTTACTAACCAGTACCACGAACACTGACAATTACTTTCTGATACAAATCAAATAACAATTGGTCCAGTATAAATCAAGGAAATGGAGTAAAGAATAAAAGACTCCGGATATTTATTTTTCTTAAGGAAACTTACACAGGTAGAATTTCTGTACTTATAATAGTTCGGACAAACTTTTAAAATTCTACATGTATTTTATATAAAACAGGCTGACTTAAGGAGAGGAGCTTGTATAAATGAGTAAGACCGGTCTAGCTAGTTAGAAGGTTGTTAGTTAGGTTGGCATTAGGGGAGGGCTTGTGTGGTAGTGCTGTTGGCACACCTGCTTCCCACCCCCTAGTTATATCAATTATTAACTGGATTGGAATGCATCCACCCCCTGTCCCCATTCCAGCTAGCTGAGAATTTCCAACCTCCAGGCTATATTGCCTCCCCCCCCCCCCACCTCCCTACAGACACCTTCCAACCCAGCAGCTACTATAACCACTCCGAGGAGGTTATATCTACGCTCTTCCCGCCATAATATCGGAATTTAGTTCCCTTCTCAATCCGATACAATATCTAGCATTGATTCTTGAGAGGTTTATATAAGCCTGAGAGTTGGCACGCGAAAAAGGAGTCCTGATTTGAAAAGGCTTTTAAATAAAAACTTTAAGTAACGAGTTTGGTATCGATCAATGAAAAATTGCGACCGCTAGAACGCTAATATTCGTATTTATATATATATATATATATTTATATATATATATATATATATATATATATATGTGTGTGTGTGTGTGTGTGTGTGTGTGTGTGTGTGTGTAATTTTGAACGGACCTCATTTTCGTCATCTCCTGGGTAGGATTGATGGACATTTGAAGAAATTATTCGAAAATCGCGTCGAGAAAATCTGCTAAAACTATATATAATATAAAATTTAATCTGAACTTTCATTCATCATTTGCTATGATTTTAAGGATTTTTTGTATAATTTTCTCATGCTAGAAACCTCAATTGCTACCTTTTTAAAAAAAATACTGTTAAAATAAATCATTTATCGAATGGTCGATTGATCTCTGGTTCATAAATTTAACTTTTTTCCATAAAGGAAAAAATTCAATATAGGAAAAACAGAAATATGGTAACATCCATTAATGTTTAAAGAATAGGTCTATTTGGACTTTCTTCAGTCATTAAAATTTCTAAATGGCTTACCGATAAATTTGCAATCACATTAGAAAACTTTGCCAATAAATGCCAGTTATACAAAAAACCTCCAAGCTTGAGGCACTACGTTTTTTCAGTAATTTTTAGAGATTTCAACTCCTCTATTATTATATAAAAAGCTTATCGTTAATATGACAAGAGTATGAGTGGGAGTTAACTTCATGCTGAAAACTAAAAATATCTCGATAATATTCACGATAGAGAAAATATGTATATAACAACATTTATTGGTAATTTAATTTGCAATAACATTGGCTATGTACACTATTTGAACCAACTTATAATAACAGAGATATTTAGAATTTTTGAAATTCCTCTCTCTCGCACTGGTCCTATTTCTGGCATTAACGAACTTGATCATTCTTTTGGAATAAAACGATTAAATATCGTGGTTCATAAAGATGAAATAAAAATTGTGGCAGCTAGTGTGGTTGTTTTATATATACATATTGTTATGTTTATTTCAAAATCAGTAATAAACGTTGTTTATTAGAATTCTTTTTGATTGCAAAATTAAACACACACAAGCTTCAGAGTTTTTATCACTGCACAATTTATTTAACAATGCACTACACACTCGGTTCTTAACTACTACTCGCAGTATGAACTTATTTATTTTTTTTATTTTATTTATTTCTTTGTTTGGTGTCACGCAATTTGTAGCGACTTACACCCTTTATCATACAAACCAAATGGTAAAAATTACTCAAAATTATTGAATTTAGTTAATAAAAATTCATACCAGCTGCTGGGCGATAAAATTAGTGTAAAATAAAATAGGAAATAAAAACTATTAAAACAGAGAAACTTATTGAACACGCAAAGTTATGAAAAGGAAACAGAAACAGAACATGAATACCTGATAAAAAATAAAAAACGAAACGAAAACGTAAATTTGAAAAACAAAAATATTTTATAAAAATATAATTAATAATAATTTATAATAAATAAACAAGGATTCATTTAAAAGATTATAAAATCTTAAACAAGCATTCAGAATTTCATCTACACACACACACACACACACACACACACACACACACACACACACACACACACACACACACACACACACACACACACACACACACACACACACACACACACACACACTCTCACACACACACACACACACACACACACACAAACAAACAAACACATACACACAGTATGAACTGATAGCTTCACTGTTCTTCTTATTATAATAACACTCCCGATCACTGAAGTTCACAAAAACACGGCACTGCACTGTCTTAAACACGGCAATATACTGTTCTTTTCATAAACACGGCACAAGTCTATTCTTCAAATAAAACACTTTACCGCACTGCAACTAAGACGCACTGATCACTAAAGCTGTACTGAACGCACTGTTGATCACTTGAAGAGAGCTGAGAACAAACTAAGTCGGGGCGGGCTGGGTCCTTATATAGCTTGTCGGAAAACATCAAAGCGGAATTGTCTGGGCTCATCTAGATCCGGACGGGTATTGCCGACGACCGTATGGCGGAACCTTTGATCTACTTCGTACTTCTTAAATATGTGATTAACTTTGTTTAATTTTTCATATACGTAGTTTTCGCCACAATATATTTTTTAATTTTTTGAAAATCCCGTCATGAGTACAGCCTCAATAGCTGAGGGAAACCTGTTAATATAAGATACCAGCTGTGTTCCTCTGGCGTCTGTGATTGCAGGGAAAGGAAGGATTAATGTCCGAAGTCGCGAACTAGTAATAGCCAAGGCATCGAAAACTTAGCCTCAAATAGTACGATACAAATCAATGTATTTAATATTTAGTAAGTTAGTCCTGCTACAGTGCCACCCCTCAATGTATTTATATTATAATTTAAGGGCGAAACGTACATAATGAATTATTAGCAAACATATGATTGACAATCATGTATATTTATTAACGTCCATTTTAAGCTATTAAAAATAATCAGGATGGTGGGGGAGGGGCTCAGGTCAGCTACTTCAGTTAAAGCGTTGTCCTTAATTTCACATGTAAGCCTGGAGTGGAGAGTTCGATTCCCGCCTGGGCAAAAGGAATTTATGTAGTGTCGAACTCATTAAATAAAATCCTTAGTTCCACCCTGGTTAGAAAAGGGTAGTAACCTGTAGATAACCCTTCCCAATTGGCCAAAGTAACATAAAGTGGACGTTCATAAATAATAATAATCATGTAATCTACAGGTTGCCACACTTCTAGGCGGAGTGGGATTAAGGATTATAGTGAGACCGTCGCCACTTCCAAATCCACTCAAGGTTATCCAAATTTATTCAGACGGACACCTTAACTTACTAACCAGTACCACGAACACTGACAATTACTTTCTGATACAAATCAAATAACAATTGGTCAGTATAAATCAAGGAAATGGAGTAAAGAATAAAAGACCCCGGAAATTTATTTTTCTTAAGGAAACTTACACAGGTAGAATTTCTGTACTTATAATAGTTCTGACAAACTTTTAAAATTCTACATGAATTTAATATAAAACAGGCTGACTTAAGGAGAGGAGCTTGTATAAATGAGTAAGACCGGTCTAGCTAGTTAGAAGGTTGTTAGTTAGGTTGGCATTAGGGGAGGGCTTGTGTGGTAGTGCTGTTGGCACACCTGCTTCCCACCCCCTAGTTATATCAATTATTAACTGGATTGGAATGCATCCACCCCCTGTCCCCATTCCAGCTAGCTGAGAATTTCCAACCTCCAGGCTATATTGCCTCCCCCCCCCACCTCCCTACAGACACCTTCCAACCCAGCAGCTACTATAACCACTCCGAGGAGGTTATATCTACGCTCTTCCCGCCATAATATCGGAATTTAGTTCCCTTCTCAATCCGATACAATATCTAGCATTGATTCTTGAGAGGTTTATATAAGCCTGAGAGTTGGCACGCGAAAAAGGAGTCCTGATTTGAAAAGGCTTTTAAATAAAAACTTTAAGTAACGAGTTTGGTATAGATCAATGAAAAATTGCGACCGCTAGAACGCTAAGATACGTATTTATATATATATATATATATATATATATATATATATATATGTGTGTGTGTGTGTGTGTGTGTGTGTGTGTAATTTTGAACGGACCTCATTTTCGTCATCTCCTAGGTAGGATTGATGGACATTTGAAGAAATTTTTCGAAAATCGCGTCGAGAAAATCTGCTAAAACTATATATAATATAAAATTTAATCTGAACTTTCATTCATCATTTGCTATGATTTTAAGGATTTTTTGTATAATTTTCTCATGCTAGAAACCTCAATTGCTACCTTTTTAAAAAAAATACTGTTAAAATAAATCATTTATCGAATGGTCGATTGATCTCTGGTTCATAAATTTAACTTTTTTCCATAAAGGAAAAAATTCAATATAGGAAAAACAGAAATATGGTAACATCCATTAATGTTTAAAGAATAGGTCTATTTGGACTTTCTTCAGTCATTAAAATTTCTAAATGGCTTACCGATAAATTTGCAATCACATTAGAAAACTTTGCCAATAAATGCCAGTTATACAAAAAACCTCCAAGCTTGAGGCACTACGTTTTTTCAGTAATTTTTAGAGATTTCAACTCCTCTATTATTATATAAAAAAATTAATGCTTATAACATTTCATTATTAATTAAAGGGAAAGCGCTGTTTTTATTAAGGAAATAGGAAATAGTCTAATGTATGGAACTAAAATATTGCTTGAATGGCATGTTGTCAATGCAATCTTCAGTGTAAGCAGAACCCAGAAATCCATTATTGCAATAGTGTAGGTACATTCGTAAATCGGTAAACAGTATTTAACAGACAAGTTGCGGAAACGAAATAGTGTTTAATTAACCGCGAATATAATAGAAACATTCGTCGGGCTAGGTGGTTTTAATCAGGAATATTGTTAGTAAAATATATATGACTGTACTGTTCATTTATAAAACATATCACTCGTAGTGTAATTTATAATGAATAGTTATGTAAGCCAATTAAAGTTTAAATGCATAGTAAAAATTAGTAGCATTATATATATTAACTCAGTTAATATAATTATTAATGTGCTAACAAATGATGTAAAAATATTTGTTAAATTTTCTATATTTTACTTCTGTATGATTGTAGGAACATATTGAAGTAATTAATAATAGAGAATTCTATTAAAAGTTATCTAAAATAAACGAACTTATACCATTTTGTTTTTAATATATAAATTAATTTCGTTTCAACACGTGGTAGGATACATGTAGTCAATCATTTTTAATTTTTAAAATAATATTTCTTCCAGCTGAGACGCTATCTCAGGTCTCTTAAAGTATAAAACTCTAACTAATCTATAGCCACCTGGTTCGAGCCCCGACTCGAGTAAAATGTCTTCATTCAAATACAAAAAGTAGTTGAATTAATTTTAACTATTAACAACGCACAAAAAAATAAATTTTCCTTAATATTCTGAGAAATCAGTTATTAGAAAATTGATGTTTGACGTTAACGTTGAATCCACAATGACCTTAAATGAGAACGAAACATGGGTATTATTCAAGCAAGTCGTTAGAGAGTTATTGGGAAATGAAAAACACCCAGAATATGTTTCTATTGTAGCTAATTTGTAAACAATATTACAAAGATTAGTAGTTATGAGATTAGATTAGTTATATATTATTATTTATTTGAGATGCCGCTACAATGGCGATTCATCTATTAACATGTTTGAATATAATATTACAAAATTAAATAAATATTAACATTTTTTCAAAGCTAAATGTTACAAAAGTACAAAATAAATAGGATCATGCCGCTACAATGGCGATTCAAATTTTAACATGTTAGAATATAATTTTACAAGATTAAATAAATATTAAAATTTTTACACAGCTAACTTTTACAAATGTACAAAATAAATAGAATGAACAAAACTAAATATAAATTGTTAGCATATTTATTTATGAAGAAAAAATATAAAATAAAACAACAAGGAAAAAAAATAAAAAGAAAAGAAAAACTATAAATAGTTAAACTGGAAGGAGGCATGTGGGCCACCCACGTATATTGCTTCCTGGAGAATTTGTGAGATGTTGGTGAAGAGCAATGTGATCATTTACACCAGTAGATAATATTAATGGAAATGCGCTACAGTTAATGGAACACAAATATGATGGAAGACCACTGTTGGTAACTACACCGAGATGTTCAGCAAGAGACTCATCACAGAAAAAGCTATGCGAGAAGCATCAACGAAAAAAGAGAAACAAAGTATAAACCAATTCTAGATGACACGAGAAAACTGCATTAGCACAATTTATCATTACTGTAAGTTGCCTACAATAAATACAAACCATGGTTATTATTTAAAATAGCGTTTCAATACATTATCCATAGACGTATAGAGGTTGTACATTACATTATAAATAGCAGATTGCTCGTGAACTATGGGTGGTACAAAAGAAAGCCAGATTTGGATACAGTACAAAAAGATCTCTAAGGATCAGATTGTAAAGTAAAGTTAAAAAAAAATGTGTTTTTGGTTGTTTTATTTGTTTAATACAATTAACTGTCTCCCATCTTTTTGGATTGCAAGGTATGTCTTTTGTATAGCAAATTAAAAACTTATTTAAGACGAGCTTGTTGAATTATATTTTGTGATAGATTATTATTTATTAACGCCCCCCTTTGTGCTACTAAGGCTAATTGATAAATTAAGGTTATTAAGAGGTGAGGTAAGTGGCCGTTAATATGAATAAGTAATTTATAAGTAATTTTACATCAGTTGGGCATGATGAAATTCCTTATTTTCTAATAATTTAAAGTATCTAGTAAAATAATGTGGTTGATCACAAGGATTTACTGCTATTACATTGAACTTAATAGAAGGAGCAACATTTAGTTATATGGCTCTCTCTTTTGTAAATTTTGTGCTTCCGGGCCAAGCACGCTCTATTTGTAACTAAGTAGATACTAAAATACTCGCTCTTCACGTAATGTCCATTCCCAAGATCAGAAATAGGTCAGAAAACAAGTGTGCTCATAGTAAATATGTACTTACTAAATAGGTACAGTTTACTAACATTCATAGAATATCATACTGTTTAATGTAAAATTTATGGCCACGTATATCCTTTCCTATTTCTAAAACTAAGATTTCTGTTCTCAATTGCATGGTTAAACTTGACTGCCACATGACAACTATTCAAGTATGCCACCAAACCATTTAAATCCTCCTTAGAACCAGTGAAAATCATTTTTTTATATTTATGCCTATTTAACATGTCCAGAATTTTATTCGATTCCAGAGAGGGTTTTTTTCTTTTTTTTTACAGATTATAACTCGACTCCAAGAAGTCCTTATTGGTGGCAAAGGGGCTGCTAGTTCTTCCCATAATTAACCGTTTATCGATATTGTAATACATGTCATCGAGTTTTAAAATAGTTTTGGCCTACCGTCAATAAATCGATGAACTCAATAGAAAAAAATAGAATTAAAGTTTTTACACTTGAAACTTCTGTAAACCGATGTGCTCATTCTTGCTAACTCGGTCTATCACCCACAACAAAAAATCGCCGTACTTACATTTCTTATCGATAGATTACGCGATATTCAACTGCCCCCGTAGAAGTAATAAAAATCCGTCACGCAGGGGCTGCGTAAGCTATGTAGGTTTTCCACATGATGGAATGACTCAGTATTGATCTCATATCAGCATAGGTATATCCTGTATTTCCAAAAAACTCGAGTAGAAGCGAGCGGACAATAAAATCTTAATTGATCACGTCATCACACTATTTTCATGTATCTGGCATAATAAAGGTCCGATGAAAACAATATTTGGTATTTATGCTTGGAATTAGACATTTCATGACATATAATAGTATTTTCAAAATGCGATTACTAAAATTGGGAGTTTACTGAAGTCGTTGAGTGAAGGTTAGAAAACATTTATAGAACATTACATTTGGAATAATATTGATTTAATACAATTTTTCAATACGATTATGTATAATAACGAATATATTTTAAATTCTTCAACTTCCACTGCTCAAATTTCAACCGTTAAAGAACGCAATCTTTAGTTTTGATTAAAAAGGTTAAATATCGAGTTTTGTATCGAACAAACCAAAATTGCGACCGCTAGAGCGGAAAAGACACTCACACACACACACACACACACACACACACACACACATATATATATATATATATATATATATATAATGTGTGTATATATAAAATTTTGAATGGACCTCATTTTTGTCATCTCTTAGGGAGGATCGATGGACTTTTTGGAAAACGTACTGCCGTTGAGGCTCATTTCCCTCAATTCACATTTACCATATTGCCTCCTGCTATGGGCACTATGATTGCCTCGTTGACAGGTTGATTGATGGAGCCAATAATGGACACAAGAGCATAAAAGTAACAGCTTCATCAGTATTCCACGGAAGGACAAGATTTCCGAGGCAATCGGTCTAAAGCTAAAGAAAAACTGGACTTATAACGGCCTTCAATAAGCACCACATATAAGCAATGTTACCAGTCAGATCTGGCGCCTACCGAGTGCCCTGGCTAGTGCACTCGGATAGTGGCTCGAACTACGTCGGGCAAAGTTATCACAAGATAAGAACAAGGTTTAAGGAGCATATCACGCTCGAGACGGAAGAGAAGAACTATAACACCACGAGGATCCAGAATGATAGTGCTCTGTGAGGCCAAAACGAGTAGAAAACTGATCATAGGTGAAAGAAATACAGGGTCATTCAAAAAGAATGAATCGATTTTATTAAGCTATATCTTATTAACAGACAGTAATACAAGATTGCAATAAAGACAAATGTATTTAACCGGTGTTGAAGTTTTATGGTGTCATCATCATCATGTTCCATTTCCAGCATAGCATCATAGAATTCCATCCGTTTTTCTTTGTCAGCGCATTTCAGTGCCTGAACTAGCTGCAGTATGGTTCCATATGTAGACGTCTTTTCAGAACACGCCAGATAGTCGTCCCGCTCTCTCAAGCTCATGCCAAGCTGTAGATATGGACTTGCGTGGGTTCCTCTGAAACGCTTCTTGGATTCTCTTTACGATTTCTTCTGAAGTTCGCGGTCGACCAGGGCTTTTTCCCTTACACAAACATCCAGTGTCCCGTAACTGTACAACCAACGTCGGATGTTCTTGGTAGAGGGTCTGTCCTGCACGTTTAATCTCCTACGGAAAGCATATTGCACCGTGACAACAGAATTGGACTTCACGAACTCAATAGCTTTTTGTACAGGTGTAGCCATTGCGCGGGAACTGCTGTAAGTAGGGATTACGACAGAGCACTAGAGAAGTATAGAGCACACTACCGGCAACCATTCGAAACTTATATGCTGTTTGTAATGGCATGCAACGTGTTCTGCTGCGATGCTGGTGTAAACAACATAAAGCTTTGAAATCAGTTCATTCTTTTTGAATGATCCTGTATTTATCAAACAGGAGATTATCCGAAATGGGAGCAGGAATGTAAATTTCTACAGAGAGGGTAATAGTCTCCAATACTTGTCACGGAAGGCGCTAGCTGCGCTGCATTGCAGATTCAGTCGAGCCCAGCCACCTTTAATTATAAGTCTTCCTACTCTACTATCACTTTATGTGTACTTGCTGTGGTCTTAGTCATCGTTAGGTTTTTAGACCCTGATATTAGCAGATTTCCCTTAAGGGAAATCAGCTATTGAGGTTGTACTCATGACGCGATTTTTTTTTCTTTTTATTCTGTTGCGAAGAAAATAGGCGGCATATTAATTAATATTCTTTTTATTTTATATTGTTGACTTTTAAATTCTCTTTATATAGATTAATAATATCTATGTATCATACATAGTGTTAGTGTGATGTAACTGCATATATTTTTTTATATAGGTTTCCGTGTGTTGATATAGGAAGGTACTGTTTGTAGAAGGGCTGTTTTTCCTTTTCTTCTTGGCTCTAGGAATTTATATAGTAATCAACACTGTAAATAAAGTTATTACTCCACCCAGGCTAGAAAAAGGTTGTAACTAAAAGGTAACACGATCCTCTATCAGCCGATTAGTTCAAGGTGATTTCAAAATGATAAATTTGGCAAGGAAGCTCAGATGTTATATGGAGTAAAATCTGAAAAAGAAAATTGTCATAATTGTTTCGTGCAAGGAAACATGAATGGATGATATATTGCATGTTTCTTAGGGTCATGTCCATAGAATGTAGCCCCAAATAATACTGTGCTTCGTTTGGAACCGATAAATACTGATTCCTCTCGTTATTTAAATATTAAATTTCAAATGTAATAAGGATTCGTCGTTCGGCGTTGTCACTAACATGGGAAGACGTATCTTCATTTCAAAACCAACTATCATTCGAAGGCTCTTTGAATTCCTCCTTTAGGTTTTGTAATTCAAAATCGGTTTTGCTCTTTGTCAAGGTTCACTCATATTCATATATTAGCTGTTTGTCATATTATCAATCTGACGAGTATAATGTGAATGGCTACGGTCTGAGGATGGCGTGTGAGTTTTCGTGACTGTGTTTCTTGTGTGACTGTGTGAGTCTGAGTTTGACAGAGAGGCGGCGAATGTAAGTGACTACAGATGGAGTGTGCTCAGTGGCTGTATGAGAGAGACAGATGAAGGAAAGAACCAACCGTGGGGTGTATAAGTGGTTCAAGGTATAATTTATGGGAGAGTTTACTCAGTTATTTTAAAAAGGAGTACCTAACCTCACTCTGAAAGAGAGAGAGAGAGACACAGACAGAGAGACAGAGTGAGAGAGAGAGCGCAAATGAGTGAGAGAGAGGCAGAGGGAGAGAGAAAGAGAGTGAGAGAGAGGAGAGAGGGGGTGAGAGACAGAGTGAGTGTGTGAGAGAGAAGGAGAGAGAAAAAGAGAGAGTGAGAGAGAGAGAGAGAGAGAGAGAGAGAGAGAGAGAGAGAGAGAGAGAGACAGGCTGCATATCACGAAGGAGTGAGAGAGAAAGCAGGAGAAACTAGTTGGTGCGAGAGAGAGGGTTCGACGGTGTTAGTAGATCTATATCACATATAAAGGACGGAGAGAGGATGAGAGGAAAGGACACGCCTCCTCCCCCCTTATTGACCCCGAGCTTTCACGATCATGGGCGGAGATTGCCGATCCCGTACGCTGCAGTTATCAGCCTGATAGTGGCCATTATAATCTTTATCAGCTTTATCCGCCAGGATCTGATAAGACTCGAGTAGCCCTCCGCAACCACGATCCTACCTCAGCAGAACTCGCTATACCCTCCATTGAATAATATTTGAATACCCCTCCTTATTGGGTTAGTGGGTTTGGTTATTTAGGGAAAGAGGACTTTTAAATAGTTATTAAACCACCTGTGGTTTTGTTGTTCTCATGCAACATCCCTCTATTATTACTAACCACAAAATTGTATTAGTAAAAGTTTATTTCTGAAAGAATTTAAATTCAAGGGACTAGCTTTTTAGCCGTGTCCCTTATGGGAAATCAGCTTCTGAGGTTGTCTTCCTTCAATAACATACTAAAGTATCACCATATGATCAAATACCCTCCTAAGTACATGAAAAACACGAGAAAACAACCCGTTCCTTAATTTATACACATATAAAACATTATCGTTTTGGCTTATGAACGTTATATTAGCTTCATAAATACATGAGCTATTCAAAAACTTAGTCTCTTCTCCTAACCAAGCTATCAGGGTGGTCTTCAGAGAGTTGTCATCTGCAAACTGCATGAGCTATAATGGAACCTAACAAAGAATCCCTGGTTCACTATTTAGTAGCACACAATTTTATTTCGACTGCGCTTGCCATTTTCAATACTTGTTTATTAGGAAATTCGCTCGTAGAAAAGGAAATATAGTATATTATCCTCATAGCAGGGATTGTAAGAAAAATTCGAAAAAAAACAAAATCTACATAATTCTGTTAGTAATTGATAATTTGAATCGTGTCAATAAAACATGGACGACTTAATCTGATGAACCACTAAATAAATAATATTGGTTTAGGGTAACTTTAATAAAATCGTTTATGAATATCGGTAATTTCATTTGTCAAATTGTACCACATACTAACTTTTAATAAGTACACTCAAATAACAGGTAGTATATAAAAAATGGTAAAATTCTCTTATCAATACTGTAAGCCAATCATAATTCAAGAAATTTCATTTTAAATTCATATCAATGTAAATATTATGTATAAAATATACATCCGAAATCAGAAGACCAACAAATGTCTGTTTATATTTATTATCTAAACATTTCATATCTCTAATATCAGTAGTAGTAAATTTCATATTAAAATCAATGGAATCTCTCAGGAAATAAGTCAATATTGGCAAAAAGTAGTGTATATGACATTAATCATGAATAATCAAGGAAGAGTATATTTTTTTATTACAGCTTCTAAGCTCGGAAAGAAAGACAATTACTGAAATATATCTAAATATAATATATTAATTTGATCGAAAACTACTTATTATATCTAGTACTGTAATTTATAATGAATCGGAATAATCTCAATCACCCTAATTTTAATTATTCAAGAGCAAATGACTGGGGGGGGCATATTAAGTATTTCCGTGTATCTCATCTAGATTTGGTGAAGACAAATATTTGGTATTTCGGCTTGAAATAAGAGGGTTCATGATATATTTATTGGCTTATTCTTGACGTGTGATGACTGAAAATGGTGGTTTACTGAAGACTGAAACCTAGAAAATGCCAATATCTCGATTAAGATTCCCCTAAGGGAAGTCTATGTGCTAAAACGTCAGTGACAATACACAATAAAGCATCTAAGAGTGAGGACTTTATTTGAATCCAGTGACATCATTGACTAAAATTAAAATACGTAAAGTGAATCATCTCACTTAGTTTTATGATAACACTATTATTTATATAGCAGTCATCATAGATATGACTGAAACTAACATTAATCATGTCCCTTCTTTCTGAATAAAATCTCCCAACCCTGCTTCATTTAACATTTCTCTCATCTAATAAAGACATTCAACTTCCTTTCACTAGAAATTAATTTCATAGAAAATATTTACTGTATTTCCAAACTCCTTACTGCCCACGTATAATATTGTTGAGGACTACAAAGAAACCTAGAAGTCTTCTTTCAATGAAATCCATTTGCTTTCCTAAATTCGAATTAATGTCTAACTGACTCAGTCTTTCTAACCTTCAGGGACTTACCATTTACAAATCTTATTACAAATTAAATTTAATATAAACATTGATATACATTTCATACATCTCTAACTTATATATTAACCGAGATATTTGAATTTTTTTGTTTTAAGCCTTCAGCTAACTCCCACTACTCACTCTATTTTATAATAAACCACTTAATTCGATGCTTAAGTACCAAATATTGTACTTTTAGTCTTTTATTATACGAGATACTTGAAAATACGGTCTCTTCATCTATAATTTGAGTGATTTATATTAAAATGGTTGGCTGAAAGTGGAAGTAGAATAGTGGGGGGATTTGAAAATTCAAAATATCTCCATTATAATGAGCCAGATCATAAAATGTTAGAGAACCTATTTTGTTAAACTATTGAAGTCTTTACATTTTTTCACAATTAAAGTATGAAGCAAGTAATTCGAAACCCTTCTAAACATCCGTTTTTTAACTTAGTAATAGAGAGTATGTGGTGAGATGAGATCAAAAGTGTGTTATAACAGCAATCGGGAAATCTGCTTAGTTTACGCAGCCTCTGCGTCTCAGACGTTTTTCGTAGTCGATATTTCTATTTCATAAGTCGCATTGTATTTCTTTCTAAATGTTCCCTAGTTCGTTATTTGTTGTTTGTCGTTGATAAATAGTAGATTGATTTCTTCATCTCCAAACCGGCTATCAGTTCTAGCGGTCTTTATGCATTCTGTGTTCTGAACCTTATCCGAAACAACAGTGACGATTTACAGCCTGAGGAAGGTGGCCGTACTGCTACAGAAGATTTGTACAATGAAACATGACTAGAAGACGATGTAGCCGGATTGAAGAAGAAGAAAATTCAGCCCAGCGAGAATGTCTATGAAACCGCAATAGATTGATTACAAAAGAATAAATTTGATAACAGTAATAGAATACAATTTTAAAATAAAAATCATAAAATAAAATTTTATGCTAAATAACTATTGAGCTAAATTAATTTTCAACTTATATAGAAGGAGGTGCGACTTTCTTTAGCTGCTAGTGCTAAAAACATTTAGCTTGGAGTGGAACACTTCATTTCCATTTCGTGAATATGCATTTGCTTTAAATAACTGTAACACTCCATTTACACCAAATTTGCTTTAATAATTATAAATATTAAATAAGCCTTTCTCTCATTTTCAGAATTTGAAAGACCAGATCCTGACTACAAATGTGTGGCTGGAACACGTAAGTAGAAAATTGTGTACTATACTGATGACTGTGAATAATTATTTGATGGTTTATTGATTTTAAAATCAGTCATCTGTGTCTGTTACTAGTGTTAAGTAATGTTTCCTTTGCCGAATGAATGGAGAGTCCATTAAATGTCTGTTGATCATCTCCCCTTGTGAACATAAGTGTTTGAAAAATCATAGTAACATATCTTGGTCGAGACATAAAGAAAAGGAACTACAAACCTCCAATATCTTCAAACATTGCAAGTTTAGTATCATTCAACGCCGTTTTATCTCATAATTTAATAATTAAGTTATTTAACAGTTATCCCATCCCACCAAAATGTTAATTCAAATGTTGATCAATCGGCTATATAAGTATGGCAAGTGATACTTTCTAGGTTACATTCCACAAAGCCCTTGATAAGGGAGAGCAAGATAATTTGTTTGAATAATAAGATAATTACATAATAAAAGAGAAATTTAAGATGTTAAATTTTTACCCCTTCCCTATATTCTCACTTCTGGGCCAGTTTTGAAAATCATCAAGCCCAGCTTGAAAAACTAAAATTATAATAATATTAGAGGTGATCAAAAAAAAAAAAAAATTCGGTTCGTAGCTAAAATATGATTGGGCCCGTTACGACCAAAATAAAATGTTTCCTCTGGACTAAACGCTCATCACCCGGGGGGGGGGGGGGTGTTACCATAACATATTTGCATTTATTTCGTATAATAAAGGTCTCTTGAAAACATATTTAACTTTCGAACAATGTGGTTTATTACATAACTGAGTATTGCTCATGTAACATGATTAGAAGAGGGGGTTTGCTGAAGGCTGAAAACTGAAAAATGCAAATATCTCGGTTAATATTCAAGATAGAGAATACAAGTATATAGCAATATTTATAGTACATTTAATTTGCATCAAGATTGGTTCTATACAATTTTTCGATCCGACATATAGTAACGGAAATCCCCTCATAACCCCCCACCCCTTCACACTGGTCCGATTTCAGCCATTAACTAAGTAACTTGATCTTTCTTTTTGCTTAATGAGTAAATATCGGGTTTGGTAGCGATAAAAAAAAATTACGAGCGCTAGACCGTTAAAAGACAAATTATATATATATATATATATATATATATATATATATATATATATATATATATAATTTTTACGGACCTCATTTTCGTCATCTTCTGGTAGGATCGATGAACATTTGAAGAAATTTTTCGAAAATCACGTCATGAGTACGACCTCAATAGCTGATTTCCCTAAGGGAAGTCTGCTAAAACACACACCCAAACACCTTTGAATAAGAGTAATGCTGCTCTCTCCAATGCTTTCAGCTATCTCCCTGAAAGCCCCTCTCCTCAAAGCAGCCATTTAATTATGAGAAATTAGCAATAGCTGTGCTTTGAGAAGCGAGGACCGGACGACGAGAGAAGGAGTTTCGGATTGACGATATCTAGAGGACTCGATTACCCATAACGCCATTACCATTCCCTCTCCAGCCAATAACATTAGGATCGACTCCTCGCCGGATATTGGCAGTTAGTATCGATTCTCCCTCCCTGCTAAGTAGGATCGAATCTAAAATGTCGTTACACAGATTCGCAGTGTCCCGCCTTTCTTTCCGTTTCTCGAGCCCTTATTTACCTGTTGGCACTCCACCCTTTTGAGAAGAATCCGATTACGATAATAAAAACATGGAGGTATCTTATTCAACATCATACCTTGAAGAAGATTCTTTTCAGCATATTTCCTTTAAGGATAATCAGCTACTGAGATTGTACTCTTGACGCAAATGTCCATCGATCATATCCAGAGTATGACGAAAATTAGATCCGTAGGATTTATATATATATATATATATATATATATATATATATATATATATATATATATAGTGTATATTTATACATTTAAAGGGGACTTAGAGGGGGGAGGAATTCGAAAATACAAATATCTCCGTTATTTTGATTCATATCGAAATATGTTACAGGGCCAATATTGTTAATCTATTGATGCTGGCCAGTAGTTGTTGTTATAGGATCTCTTTGTAAAAAAATGTATAACCTCTTTGTTGAGGTTATGTATAATCAGCCATTAATAAAGTTCAGTTATGATCTTGTCATCATTGTGTTAACATTTATTTGGTTAGGTTAGTGTTTAAACCTTAAAACATGGCGCAGTCGGTAGGATATAACACAAGGAATTGTTAAGCTGCCCCCCAATTTATGCCTTGAAAGAGAGGATGTTGCGGCAGAGTTGAAACTCTGGAAGCAAGCCTTCAATTACTTTCTAATTACAACTGGACAAGATGAATCTCCAGATAAGTTAAAATTATCATTATTAAGGAACATGATGGGTCCTGGAGGAGCTCGTATTGTGGCTACTTTACCGTTGACTGATGTAGATAGTCTTAGCTATAATAAAGTTATTGACGCCATTGATAAGTATGATAATCCTCTTTCAATTGTAGCATTTGAATGAATCATGTTCAATGCGCGCTTACAAGAAGCGTGTGTTATATACATTTCTTCTTAGATTGAATAGTCAGCGATTCATCCTAGAAATATAAAATATATGTGTAGAAGAGATCAATAATTTGTCATACCAGGACGTGGGAAATTTCCTTTCTTTACGGAGCTCTTTCGCGACGGGCTTTTCCTTGACTGACGTTGACTAATGCTGAAATCAGCTAAATGTTCGTGTTCCCTGGTATGATTGAGATTGCTGGGAGTAAAGAACAACAATGATAGGCTGCGGTAATTAGTCTGTCAAGTCCTTCATCAAATTAATTTAGCACCTTCAATGACTACATCACCATCTTCAGAGCTAAACGTCACAAACCAACAACAATATGATTATAACTATTAAAGATGAGAAGAGGGAGAGAGAGAGAGAGAGAGGGAGAGAGGGAGAGAGCGGGGAGAGAGGGAGAGAGAGAGAGAGAGAATGAGAGAGAGAGAGAGAGAATGAGAGAGAGAGAGAGAGAGAGAGAGAGAGAGAGAGAGAGAGAGAGAATAGTGAGGGTTCAGAGGTGAGGGAATTCGAAAATTCAAAATATGAGTCGGATCGTAAAATATTATAGATCCTACCTTGTGAAACTATTGATGGTCACCATTATTTTTTCTATTCATTTTTTGTAACTCAAGCATTGAGCGAGTTACTGGTTGTTTTCAGCCTTCACGAATCCCTCCCCTCCACCCGCCCTCTTAGAGATCACAGGTGTGTTATAATAGCAGGTGGGAAATCTGCTTAACCCTCCGTTAGTCGCGGCGTCCTGACAGGTGCATCTTTGAGGTGTTTTTCCAATAACTTTTTGGATTGAGTGGACCCAACGACTTCCGCCTCCAGCAATGCTTCTAGCTTCCCTTCCTCCTCGAAACAGTATAGGTTTGACCTTCGAACTTTGTACACAATGCGTTCCCTTATTCTAAAATCACCCCACAGGTGCACCGCGACCAAAGTTGTAATTATTTCAATTTCTTTTATTTCTATATTTTTTGTATTTATCTTAGACATATTTATCATTTGACGTTTGTAGTGCCTTGATTGTTTTCGAATAGTTACAAATACCTACAAAATAGGGAATTCACCTCTGAGGTGACCGCGACTAACAATGCATTTTTAAAACATTTTTCAGATAAAATGGACCAGGAAAAACGTATTTTTGACTTGATTAATCATAATGACATTGCTAGACTCCACCAAGCATTACTGGATCATTTCGAAGAAGACGATAACATACAGAACGACATAGATTTGGAATTTGAAGAGCGGCTTGGAAGAACGGGGTATAGACTCAGAGACTGAACAAAGTGACATGGAATCGGAAAGTGATGGGGAGGATGAGTAGTCACACGAAAAATATGGTGCATTGAGAAGTGTGGACAGAAAGATCGTTGACCGTTTTGAGTCGAGAAAAATTTCTTTGCGTTAAGTAGGGAAACAAAATTGCACCTTCCGGGATTGAAACGGGCGGCAAAGGAGGCTACTAATGAACTTGACTGCTGGTTCTGTCTCTTTGATGAGACGATTATCAGTAGTATTGTGCACTGCACAAACGAATTTATAAAAATCGTTGAGGCAGAATTTTCTAGGGCTACCAAAGAGACAGACTTCACAGAAATTAAAGCCTATATAGGCCTTCTTTACTTAGCTGGCTCTTACAGAGGAGCGGGAATGAATTTAGAAGAATTTATGTAAATCCTGTTCGGCAAGAAACTCTCTATACACTAGTAGAATCCAATGTATACCGAACACGAGTCGGAAACGAAAATAAACTAAAACATGACTAAACATTGATGAAACAGTATTATTTCACATTTCATTTTCAATTTTATAGTAATAAGTTTTAAGAAAGTGTTTAAAAAATGAAACACTTAAATTAATGATGAATAAATAAACGACAAAAGTAGTTTTAAGAAGTCCGTCGCGCAGGAGCTGCGTCAACTAAGCAGATTTCCCACGTGCACCACGTATTTGCATTTATTTCAAAACTTAAAAGTTCAATGAGAACAATATTTGGTATTTAAGCTTTAAATAACGTGCTACATAACATAATAGAATATTGTTAATATGAAATAAGTAGGAGTGGGGGTTTACTGGAGACCGGAAACTAAAAAATCCAATCTAGTCCTCACAAGACTACGTACTGGACATACATATCTGACACATTCTTACATAATGAACAAAAAAGACAAGCCTACTTGTACTCATTGCAACACTGGACTAACTATAAAACACCTACTAACAGAATGCAGATTACGAACTTCCTTAAACATTCCACATGACTTGAACGAACTACTGACTGAGGGTAGCCCACATATTGCCACGATTCATATTTAAAAACAATTGAGCAGTTTGAGAATATTTAATTACATATTTCAAAAATTATTAATGTGTGTGTGTGTGTGTGTGTGTGTGTGTGTGTGTGTGTGTGTGTGTGTGTGTGTGAAACGTGTTTGATGCAAATTTGAATGATGCATTTTTTTTTTAAGACTAATTTTTGTTTTAAAGTTACTAAGTTTTTTTCTCACTTATTTATTTACCACCCGTTTTTATTTATATGTTCTGTTCGTGTTTCTTTTAGAGTTCTGTGTTCCATTCCCTTAGTTTTTTTCACATATTATTTACTTCATATTATTTGGTGTTCCATTTTTTGTTATTTTGTTTTATTTTTGTTTTTCCCCCATGTTTAACAAGATCCAAGTCGCCATAGGTGCGGAGCTCTACATAATAAATAAATAAATGATTATTTAATTATAAAAAATATGTCAACATGGTGATTTATTTATTAAGGACACAAAAAGGGAAAAAATATGTAATAATTATCTAACATACTGTACCTGCAAGTGTTTGTTGTTGATAATCTTGGTGTTATAAGTAGGGACAACAACATTTTTTCGATGAAAGAAGAGGTTTAAACGTGAGAAATGAGCAAAACGCCATTAATCTGAAGTTTTTATCGGAATCTGAAATGTGTGGAACATATAGATACAGATGATTGGCTGGATCTACAGGAAAACCGATGGAGAGACCTATCCGACGGAATATATGGCAATCAACTGCGGTCTTAAGTGGAAAGAGGGGGGAGTCGGGATATTGAGAAACGTCTTCGGTATAGCATTCTGGATTCTTTTAAATGAATGGCACATAAAGGAAAATCCTGCAATCCATCATTGAGGCTCAGAAAGAATCTTTGTACTACTTTCTGTCCAACAATGACGACAGAATACCAAGTTACGATGGTAATCAAGAATCATGAAATTTTAATGCTTGGAAAGGGGGAAAACAAAAAACCAAAACTGGAAAATTTAAATGAGTAGACCGGTGATGATGATATACTAACTATAGAGTTTTCTGTTGGCAACCTTTCACCTAATGTAACAGGATGTGACGAATATTGCACGTTTAAAAAAAATGGAAAAAAATAATTTAGATGAATGTATAAATTACAGATGTTAAATGTTACTTCTTCACTCTCCCTAAAAGACACTGCAAGTGGCCAATTGTTGTACATAAACGGACTGATGTAAGAGGGCACAGGAAGAGTATCAGAGTAGATTTGGCTGTCGATTGCTGATCAACTCTTATTAGGTGAATACCCGAGCTCTATGACCATGATATTGAACAGCATCGCCTCTTCATTGAGTTCCACAAGGCCTGTGATAGTTCAGACAAACTTAAAATACTTGAGACTATAAAGTTACTATACCTAGCATGCTTATGAGCTTGATAAGAAAGTTTCTGAAAAGTACTTGCTGTAAGGCCGAAGTATCAAAATAATCTTTTAGGATACTACTGGATTGATCCCAACGAGATCCATTGTCTCATGTAAACACTAGTTCTCACACTAGAAATATTACAGAAGTGGTTAATGTACTGCAACAGATACGTTTGTGTCCCTAGATATAAGGTTCAAAATAACTTTACAAAAGACAAGCTACATATAAGTCCTAGGAGACAACTTCTAGACCAGGGATGAGCAACGTGCCAAGCATTTATAAAATTGAATTTATTTTATCCACTAAATATATTGTTATAAAATATGTACATGTATGTTAATATTGGTTTCTGTGCGGCCCGCCAAAAAATTTTAAAATTTAAATTGGCCCGTTGATTAAAAAGGTTCCTCACACTTGTTCTAGGCAAATAAGGGGGGTAGTGGTCCTGGTGAAGCAGAGTTCTTACTGGCTTTCCAAGAAAAACCTGAAAAATCTCCTGCCCTGAACTGTGAGAAAGATATTGTGGGTGTTAGAGAAAGGATAATGTATGAAATATTTGTTTATGTATAAAAAAAATTGAAGAACTCCTTTTTAATCATCTCTTAAGTTGGATCGATAAATTTGTAAGGAACTCTTTCGAAAGTATTGCATTTCATGCAAACTCAATAGCTAATTTCTCTTTAGAAAAATTTGCAAAAATAATCTAGAATTATCTTCGTTAACCGGAAAAGATTCGTAATTTATTTAATTAGACCTTTTAAACCCCCAATACTTGGTAATAGTTTTACAACTATTTTAATATTAGGTGACAGAAAAAACTACTGATTATAATTTAAAAGTGAAAATTTGTCAAAAACTGTATACAATTTTATTCACTTAAATTATGATTAAATATACCCGTAAAGAAAATTTGAGGCGAAAACCTTATTAAAAGTTTTATTTCTTAATCCTAGTAGGCCAAAGCGTTCCTTTAATGGAATTATGTTATTCTTGAGATTCTTATTTCTCTCAGCAATCTTGTGGGGAAAAAAGTACTCTTTTATAGAAAGTTTTAAAAATAGTTGTTCCCAAATGGGATTAGTGCACCCTAAGTCGCCCTTTCCCAATATGGTGTTCCTTTCTCTTTGCTTTTCTTTCCATTTCTCTCAATTTTCTATTCATAGACATAGGCAGTTCAGAGTCAGAGTTTGAACCGGTTTTCTAGGTGTTTGATTCCCCTAGGGACTGTGAGAGCTAAATCGTTGCAGTAAGCACCAAATCAATATATGGCAATTTTGGGTGATATATTCCATTAGCTATGTTATATTATTTCATTATTATATTTTAGCAGAAAGGAATAATTTTCGAACATTTCCAACAAGACACAAGAAAGATGACGAACATGAGGTCCATTTATAATTATATATACATATATTATATATAAATATTGTTATGTTTTATTACCAAAATCAGTAATAAACGTTGTTTAATAAGAGTTCTTTTGAATTGCTAAATTAAACACACACAAGCTACACAGTTTTTATCACTGCACAATTTATTTAACAATGCACAATACACTTGGTTAATTATTATTAATTACTATTCACAGTATGCACTGATAGCGTCACTGTTCTTCAGATTACACAGTCCAATAATTAACTCACGGTCACTGAAGTTCACAAAAAGACGGAACTGTACTGTTCCTTTACTTCTCGAAGTTAACGGCACTGTGCTGTGTCAAACACGGCACTATACTGTTCTTTACAGAGTCGTGGCACAACACTGTTCTTCACATAAAACACTTTACCGCACTGCACTAAGTCGCACTGTTGCACTGAACGCACTGATGAACACTTGAACACAGCTGTGAACAAACTGAACTAACTGTCGGCTGAGCTGTATGCTATTAATAGAGAAACTTAAACCTCAAAGAACCTTAAAGAAATTTCTAAAAGCCGAATTGGCTGGACTCTTCAAGGTCTGGACTGGTAGGGACTAGGACGGGCGCGACTATATGGCGGCACCCCTTTGATCTCCGTACTCCCCAAATGCGTGACTATCTCTATTTAATTTTTAATGTATTTTATATTCGCAACACTATATATACACCTGTCTGTTACCGCTCTAGCGGCCAAAATTTTGATTTGGTCGTTACTAAACTTGATACATTCTTTAAACGAAAGATATATTATTTGCGCATTTTTAAAACGAAGGGGGACACTAGCTCATGAACTAATGATCTCCCTTTGCGGGAACCGAACTTGAACCTGATTTTACACCCATGTCCAATATATATATATTATTGGTTTACATTTGATGAGAATTTGCCAAATGGGCACAAACCACCAAACACTAAATTATAGTATACATAAAAAGCTGTTGATAATATGAAAAATATAAGTTAGCTTGAAGTAATATATTAAAGCTGATAAGTTTAATATATTGTTTCTACCAGTTCGCCAGCTTTCTGAGAGTTGATAATTTTAGCTGGATTCCCTCTTTGGAAATAATTCTTGGATGAGACAGCATTTTCAATATACTTATCGGCTGAATCGCATAATTTATTTAATGAAATGGATTTAATAATTCTTTTTCTTCATAAAAAATATAACAATGTCCACTCTTTTTTACTTGTTCCTCTGAATATAAAAATGTATTGATGCATTTTGAGGCGGTAAATTAATTTTGTAGGCTAATGATGAATTGCCTTGCCTTCTAATGTCCACAAGAGCCAAGGACTTTCGAGACATTAACCTCTAATTCATCAAGTGGTCAAGATAATGGTTTTTAGATACCCTCTACGTGGCTAACTTATGTAAAATATTCCCGAATTATTAGTAAAGGCCGGTAATGGTTTTCTATTTGGTTTGAAACGATTAGTGGGTTATAAAATAAAACTTCCTCTATTCCTGCTCCAACATCGGTAATGCCTATGCAATGTTTACAATCGATGGACCTATCAAATTCTATACTACCTCAGCTCAGCAATGTATTTTCTAGATAACCAATCACCATCAATTAAAAAAAAATACCCAATCGTAAAACATAAATAAATATTCACTACCAAAAATAATTTAGTGACAAAAGGAAATTATTTAGTGACGAAATTCATTAAATAACATCCTGAAATCCCACCCTGGCTAGAAAAGGGTGGTTACCGTTAGATAACCCGCCCCAATTAGCCTTAGTTTCAAAAAGTGGATGTTAATAAATAATAATAATAACTACCACAAATACTTAGCATAGAGTTGTATTACATTCTCAAAGTCACATGACAATGTGAAATTCGTAAAATAATGAATCATAAGTAAAAATAAATATACAAATGTATTTACTTATGGCAACCGAAAGCCTCTTCTTTTTAGCTTGTCATGAAAATCCGCTTCCAGAGTTCTTTATCCCTTCATAGTGTTTTTGCTACTATATAATTGTGCAATCAATGTTGTTACGGGGAATGGCCGTGTCCTCACGTATGCATGCAAATTAATATAAAAACGTTGCCCACATCAAATTCAGCTAATGGCTTTTTAAGGAACGGCCAGTTACTCGTGTTTGAAAATAAAATAAATTAAAATGGAGAAAAAGTTGAGTCTTTTTACACAGTAAAATGGACACATGTGACGAAAGAACTAACGAGAGAGTAACATGCATTACTTTGCATGCATAAATACATCAGAGGATGTGTTACAACATTTTCAGTGATGCTAATGATTGCTTAATTATGCAGAACTCACATGGTCAACATCAGTGAAGCTATATGTGTGTGTGTGTGTGTGTGTGTGTGTGTGTGTGTGTGTGTGTGTGTGTGTGTGTTTATGTATTCATACATAAACTTTTTTATATAAAATATTATTATGTTCATTACAAAAATAATAAAAGCTGATTATAAAGTTATGTTGGATTGCAAAATAAAATTCACAATCTTTTATAACTACACAATTTACTTGACGATCACTACTCACCTGGTAAATTATTCTTCACTACTAATCACAATATGCACTGTTAAAATTCACTTTCATATTGCTCATCACAAGAAGTCACGATCACGGTGCATATCACTGATGTTCACTAAGAACTGCACTGAGCACACTGATGTTCTACTAAGAAAACTGAAACTGCCGTGTGAGCTGGGCGACTTTACATGCCGGTGACAGCTCTAGAACATTCAGGGAGCCAACTCGCCCGCAGATTGGTGAAGACGGTTCAAGATTTCCACCCTAGCTTAAACTACACCAATCGTTTGCAGGAATGCCTTCATTCTCTTTGTACTTTTTAAACAAGTGAGTAAATATACGTAATTTTCAACTAGCAACAAAATCCATCAAGTAGAACAATGCATATTTCACAAAAGTGTTTATGTAAGTACATATTGAATGCGAAACGTAGTGGACTGTGTACTAAATCTCAGGCTGGCTCCGATGTAAGCCGATTGCACATGGCGTAGGATCAAGGAGGCTCTTAAAATTCCGATACCGGATGTGCAATTACCAAACACACACGCGCGCGCACGCGCACACACTCATATATATATATATACTAGCTCAGATACCCGGCTTCGCCCGGGAATTCATTTGAGGCTGAATGGTGATTGTAGTTTTTAGCTGGCTTTACATTGCACAATATTTTGACATTTACCCGTCCCAGTGTTTAGGATTGATACCCATCTTTGCCGTGGATTTGCTAATAATAGAATTATTTGTTCGATAAGGCTTCACCGTCTTCGATATTTTTATATTTCCCGTCTCTTATACATGTAAATATGATGAATTTTTATTTCAGGCCTCCCTTTTAACCCCCCTCCCGTTCGAACCTAAAAATTTCAATATAATGTATAATCATGGAAGAATTAATGCTAACTGACATACCGAGTTTTGTTAAGTTCGGTTCAGCCGTTAGTGCCCGCTAAAGTTTTAATGTATAACTCATTTATACTTAGGTATACGACAAAAGTGTATATAACAAAAGTTACTCAAAATAACAAAATAAACAACTTTTGTTATGTTTATATTTGCGGAAAAACCAATAGGAAACGAAATATCGCTATTTTTAATTTCAGGCTTCCCTTATAACCCCCACTCCTGCCCGTCCATAGAAATGTTGGTATGGCTTATTATAAGAAAGGCCTCACTGCTAATACACATACCGAGTTTTATTTAGTTCGGTTGAGTCTTTTTTGGCAAATAATATTGTTGACTCCCGCTATAATTTTTAGCGTATAACGCTTTTAAACTTCGGTATACGACAAAAGTGTATATAACAAAAGTTACTCTAAATAACAAAATAAACAACTTTTGTTATGTGCATATTTGCCGAAAAACCAATAGAAAACGAAATATCGCTATTTTTAATTTCAGGCTTCCCTTATAACCCCCACTCCTGTTCGCCTCAGAGAAAATTAATGTAGCCTAAAGTCTAAGTTGGGTTAGTAGTAATATACATACCAGGTTTCATAAAATTCGGTTCAGCCGTTTATGCGTGAAAAGGTAACAAACAAACAAACAAACAAACAAACAAACATACACGAAAGAAACAACTTGCAGATATGGTGTCTATGACATGTGAAACGAAAATTTAGAGTGATATTTCGCGAAAAAAAATAAATGTACAGACAGAGGTTACAATTTTATATATATATATATATATATATATATATATATATATATATATATATATATATATATATATATATACTAGCTCAGATACCCGGCTTCGCCCGGGAATTCATTTGAGGCTGAATGGTGATGGTATTTTTTAGCAGGCTTTACATTGCACAATATTTTGACATTTACCCGTCCCAGTGTTTAGGATTGATACCCGTCGTTGCCGGTGATTTGCTAATAATAGAATTATTTGTTCGATAATACTTCACAGTCTTCGCTATTTTTATATTTCCCGTCTCTTATACATGTAAATATGGCGAATTTTTATTTCAGGCCTCCCTTATAACCCCCCTCCCGTTCGAACCTAAAAATTTTAATATAACTTATAATCATGGAAGAATTAATGCTAATTGACATACCGAGTTTTTTTAAGTTCGGTTCAACCGTTAGTGCCCGCTAAAGTTTTAACGTATAACTCATTTATAGTTAGGTATACGACAAAAGTGTATATAACAAAAGTTACTCCAAATAACAAAATAAACAACTTTTGTCATGTTTATGTTTGCGGAAAAACCAATAGGAAACGAAATATCGCTATTTTTAATTTCAGGCTTCCCTTATAACCCCCACTCCTGCCCGTCCATAGAAATGTTGGTATGGCTTATTATAATGAAGGCCTCACTGCTAATACACATACCGAGTTTTATTTAGTTCGGTTGAGTCTTTTTTGGCAAATAATATTGTTGACTCCCACTATAATTTTTAGCGTATAACGCATTTAAACTTCGGTATACGACAAAAGTGTATATCACAAAAGTTACTGTAAATTACAAAATAAACAACTTTTGTTATGTGCATATTTGCCGAAAAACCAATAGAAAACGAAATATCGCTATTTTTAATTTCAGGCTTCCCTTATAACCCCCACTCCTATTCGTCCCAGAGGATATTAATATAGCCTAAAGTCTAAGTTGGGTTAGTAGTAATATACATACCAAGTTTCATAAAATTCGGTTCAGCCGTTTATGCGTGAAAAGGTAACAAACAAACAAACAAACAAATAAACAAACAAACAAACAGACACCAAAGAAACAAAATGCAGTTATGGTGTCTATGACATGTGAAACGAAAAGTTATCGTGAAATTTCGGGAAAAAAATCAATGTACAGACAGAGGTTACAATTTTATATATATATAGATATATATTTCAAATTTTTGATGAAATCATTCAAAAGTTGTCTTATGTTGTTGTTCAAATATATTCTCACCTATTGATCCAAACTACATTTACATGGTCCCATAACTTCGTCTTAAAATGATAAAAGGGAGAAGTTAGTAATAAAATGTCAGAAGTAAAAGAAAACAAAGATTCGAGATAATGAAGAAGCTTGTTTAGTTTTGGAACCACCAAAAGCTATTGCTAATTATAGTGAAATATTTTCGCGATCGTTACAAACTATTTTAATACGAGCTCAGTTGAAATTAATTTACCTAAACAAAGCCACGGAAAACAGTCCACCATATTTATTGTCTATAATGAATTTAACATATTTAATAATAATATTTAAAGGAAAAAATATAAATAAATTATAACTAAATTATATTATAACTAAATATTTATTTATAAACATACATTTTCTATTGTTAAGGCTAATTGAAGTGTGTTATCAATAGGTTACCATCGTTTCTATCCAAGTCGGGGGACTAAGGGTTTCATTTAATGAGTTCCACACTAAATAAATTCCTGTTGTCCAAGTGGGAATCGAACAAACAAGACCAACACCTTAACTCACATAGTTACCCTGAGCCTCTATCTAAAGGAAGAAGACATCATAAGCTGAATCGGCAGAGTAAAAACTTATAATGCAGACCAGATAAAATATTGTATTCGCCGTCAGAGTATATCGATATGAGATGGGGGACGAGGTCAGAAGAGAGTTGGCTTCAATGATAAATTGTTATACCGCTTGCCCCGTCCCATCCAAGCAGACCTATAACCTATGAGAGTAGTTATTGTAGCTGTATTGATCCACTGAGTAAAATAAAAATATGTTATATACTATCATCCTCTACAAACTTTTTTTAAATAAACTCTCATTGTAAATATTTTTTACTCACCTATTCTCCTTTTTTCCTTCTTTTTCCTCCTTAAAATCGATTGAATAACTGGATTCAATCAATTCTAGAGTATTATTGTGACAGCTTCTAAAATTTCTAAAGTGAATGAATAATAACCACAGGCTACATAGAAAATAATGTTGTATGAAATAAACAAAAATTACAGGCATCAACACAATACATATTTACGAAAATTCATAGTTAATACTCGTATATAATTTCCACCCAGCGTAACCTCCTTTTCAAAGAGACAGGTCTAGTCTTGGAATAGTGAAATAAGCATTCATTTGTAAAAACTCATTTTCTGATCAGAAGCCAATATCAATAGGTTCTAGTGGTTATGCCTTAAGCTAAGTGTCGACAGGTTCTTGTCCATTTGAGATCTCTTGCGATCTCGAGACTGGTGCGAGAGATTTGACGGAGACTTTAGTCTTGAGACCAAGACATTTTCGTGTCGACTTGAGACACATCTTGCAGTATTCTGTGTGACACCAAGATAGAGAGTTATATTACAGTTTGATTGTTTTTGATTATAAGCATTTTTATTTTGCAAAATGGATTCGCGTCAGGCCCTTTTCAGCAAGCTTGTTTAATTGCATATAAGATTTTAGAAAACGGAAAATTAAAAAAAAAAGTCCTGGATAAGGAAATGGGTGGATCGTCGATTTAATTTGGGAGCCGGTTCAACTCTCATTAATGAGTTACGGTTGGAGGATGCACATCAGTTTCAAAATTTTATTCGGATGTCTGCAGTGCAATTCCAACAACTATTAGATTTAGTAATACATCAGATTATCAAGCAAAATACAAAATTACGTGATGCAATTCCTGTTCATGACAGATTGTCACCCTTCGTGTTCTGGCTTCAGGTAAGCATGTGTGTGTTTTCCTATATTTTTTGGGTACCTATATTTTTTTAATTACCCATATTTTTCAAATGCATTTCTCTTTCAGGATATGCTTATAGAAGTTTGCAATATCATTTCAGAATTCCACCTTGTACAATTGGAATAATAGTTATTGAATATGATAACTAATCAATCTATTTATGATAACTTAAAGGAATTTTGAAAAAACAAAAACACCATGATAGTAATTTCCTAAGCAAGTCTCAGCCTGAGATCTGAGCTGTTCCAACATTGACGGAAGACGAGACTAGAGCCCTAGAGCAGGAATGAGCCTGTGACAAATCCTGTCTCAGAGACTAGTACTCTCTGGTCTCCAAGACCGTTCTCACCCATATACATTTGAGAGACAAGGCTCGAGACTGCTCTCGAGACTATTTTATCTATTTAAATTAGTAAAAAAGAACCATATTTAAAGAATCATATTTGGATTTCTATGTACTTGTGAGACTATATTAAAAAACACGGGGTTGTACTCATGACGCGATTTTTGAATGTCCATCGATCCTACCCAGTAGATGACAAAAATGAGGTTCATTTTCATATATACATATACATCAGTTTCCTGATTGGCTAAAACCAAGGAGAAGCAGGATTTATTATTTGTTCATCTAAAAAGAATCCAGTCCACTGTCTGAATCCCTACCTAAGTACTCTGACGGCCTTCCAGAATTTTCGACTCCCTCTTACCTGAAAATGCTCCTGCACTACCTCGATTTTTTTAGTTTCATAAGTTTTTTTTTAGTTGAATTCCCTTAAGGTACATTTTTAACAAAGTAATGTGCTGTCATTGATGTTCTATGAGCTTTCTCTAATTGAAATATTAACCTAGTTATTTGTATTTTTTGGTCTATAGTCTTCGAAAAACACTAACATCTGCTCATCCGATTTCCACTTGTGTGGTGGAGTTTTGTCATTCCTGTAGTAAACGTCTGGAAACCTCTTGAGATATTTTCATTTTCTCTTATCTTTTTCCGAACTTCCTCAAAGTCCACATAGATTCCATGTTTATAAATCGACCTTTCCCGTTGTTACTTGGAGAAAGAAAAAGATGTCCAATTCTTCACTAATTTTTATTTTAATTTTTATTTCAGCGCTTTCGAGGACCATCGTCTCCAGAGCTACAAATGAAAAACAATAACATCAATAAAATCTCTATACAATACAACAGGGTCATTAATCATATTAATATCAATAAATAAAAATACAAAATAAATATCTAACAGAAGTGAATATAAGTAAATGGACTTAAATCAAATCTTAAAATAAAATAAAATACAAGAGTGAGAGATCCATTGAGGAATAGCTAAACAATATCTACTGAGCTACTTGCATGCGCTCATTGGGAAAGACAGCAAGTGGCTGGCTGGTGCGCGGGAGATAACATCCAGGTCCAGTACCCCCACCTGCAGACTTATAGCAGTCGATCTTCTTGTTCAAACAGCGAATACCAATAAGCTTCTTGTTCATCACAATCTCCAGACCTTCCAAATGAACTTAGTTTTTTACCTTTCTTGGCATCGTGTAATACCCACACTTCATGAGCACCTTCGCTATGGCCTTCTTGTTCTTGATGGCAGAACTATTCCGAATCTGAGCGATGACCATGTTCTCTACAACGGGTGTTTATTTTTCTTCCTGTTTGGCCGATGTAGCACCCTTGGCATGTAACACATACCAGTTTGTACACACCGGACCAGTATATTATATCAATAGGGTCTTTGGCCCTGTATAGCATTTCCCATTGTTCTCTTGAGGAACTGTGTTTACACATAATAAAATGCAATACACGGAAGACGTCTATGCATTTCTCAATGTACTGAGAATTACTTAAAACACTTTAGTGATAATTATTCAATTTATATCCAATGAAATAAGAAAAAATACATGTGGTATGTTTTATCTGCCAATCTTTAGGAGAAATAAAGATTATTGAACATGATAAGAGCCTATACAAAAAAAAACTCTACAAAAAAGAGTTAATTACTTTGATACTGGTCAGAATAAAATTGCTTGATAAGTATTTTGTCCAGTCAATTGAAATTATAATATCTTAGTTTGAATTTTTCTTTGTGCAGGAATGGCAGGACCACAAGTTCCAGTGGGACCCTCAGGAGTACGGTGGTGTCACCGAGCTCTATGTACCATCAGAACACATCTGGCTACCTGACATCGTCCTTTACAACAAGTAAGCTACAATTATTAACCCAAATAGATCAAATTTCGTAGTGAACATAATTTTAAAAGGAGGTAATTGGCCAGAACCACCTCATATATTTTTTAATAAATATAATAAAGAACTCATAAATTTTATCAAATGTATAGGTATAGATGTAGTAGAAATACATTAGAATATAAAGTTGATTGCGGGGAATGAGAATTTTAAGTCAATATATTCGCCTTACAGACTCGCGAATTAAAGAAGAGAAAACCCATAACATCGGTAACTTTATTTATTTGTTTCTTTTTATTTTCATTTATTAATTTATTTGTCAATAAGTTATCTTACTTATTTCATTTTATTTTACTTTACTTTTTTTTTATTTTATTATTTTATAATTTCATCCTGTTAGCAGATTTCCCCTAAGGGAAATCAGCTATTGAGGTTGTACTCATGACGGAATTTTCGAAATTTTTCTTCAAATGTCCATCGATCCTACCTAGTAGATGACGAAAATGAAGTCCGTTCAAAACTGTATATATATATATATATATATATATATATATATATATATATATATATATATTTAAATATTTGTCTGTTACCGCTCTAGCGGTCGCAATTTTTGATCGGTACCAAACTCCATATTTAATCGTTTTATGTAAAAAAAAGTTAACGGCTGAAATCGGACACGGGGGAGGGGGGGGGAGGTTAGAGGGGAGGATTTTCGAAAATTCGAAATATCTCCGTTACTATACGTCGGATCGAAAAATTGTACAGAATCAATCTTATTGCAAATTAAATTGACTATAAATATTGTTATATACATATATTCTCTATCTTGAATATTAACTGAGATATTTGCGTTTTTATGATGTCTGTGGTCGGGTATAGTTCGGCCATTTCCGCCAGTACTCGGCTAAGGTAGAAGCTTCTTCTAACCTTACCTATCGTTTCTAACCTTGCCTTACCTTCCTTACTTTGTGAGATTTATGCAAATACGTCCTGTTCATCCGCCCCCCCCCTTCTTTAGTTCTTGGACTACTAAAATTTGAGTTATTAAAATATAAATTATTCTTACAATTCAGAAGCCGTTTCAGTTGGGAATTTATATTAATTAACTGAAAGATTTCTCATTACCTTTCGTATTTAATCACGGTGGTATTGTGTTACCAGTATGGAGATTTCTCTATTGTAAAACGTCACATGTGAAATCTGCTTAGTTTACGTAGCCCCTGCGTGACGGACTTTTTTATTATACGGTAATAACGCATTAAATAGTAATATATTGTAAAAATTAATTTAAAATAAAACATACACAATATATGCCATGTATAAAAATTGTACAATGAAAAGTTGAATTTTGTGGATTCTAGTTTCTCATATTCATATTCGGTTATTTTCGGGCATACGATATTTTCTTTTAATTCCTCATGTAAGTAGATAAGTCTTTATAATATAAACATTTATATTAGTTTGCATAAACCTTATCAAAATTGGTCTTTTCTCTTTCAACTGCGACAGCAAGGGCCACTTTTATCGTTAATAGATGAACTAAATATGCGGGATCCTTTCTGTCGTTTTGTCTATCTATCCAACCGTTTTTCAAAAGTCTATATTTGTATAGTGAGCTTGCATAAATTTACGAAACTTAGTGTGTATTTTTATCTTTAATGAGTGAACCAGACCTGCTTACTAGTCAGTATATGAGGTTTACCTATAATAAAATCTTCAATCTGTTTGGCATATTTGATGACAGAGCAATATCTGCTGAAACGTTGGTACACTCCATGTCTTATGCTGAGATGTTTGTATCTCAGGGCCTGGATCCACAAAAAATTTGAAAAACGCAAACATAAATTCTAATACTGCATTTGACAACTAGCGCAGAGTTTACCACCAGATTTCTCAAGTTGTATCCTGTATTACTCAGATTATAACTAGTACCGGAGGCTTCTCTAACGCCTCCAAAACATGCCAACAAGTGTTGGCTGCAATAAAGGGAATATTTGGAAGGGCGGCTGGTGGGAACCATTTATGCAATAACCGAGATTCTGCCTCCAGTTCTAACCGATTGTTCGATAGTTCCGTAGTTCCATAGTAGTTCGAGGCAAACAATTCAATTAGAACTGGAGATTACTACTAGCGCTCTCTCTCTCTCTCTCTCTCTCTCTCTCTCTCTCTCTCTCTCTCTCTCTCTCTCTCTCTCTCTCTCTCTCTCTCTCTCTCTCTCTCTCTCTCTCTCTCTCTCTCTCTCTCTCTCTCTCTCTCTCTCTCTCTCTCTCTCTCTCTCTCTCTCTCTCTCTCACTCTCTCTCTCTCTCTCTCTCTCTCTCTCTCTCTCTCTCTCTCTCTCTCTCTCTCTCTCTCTCTCTCTCTCTCTCTCTCTCTCTCTCTCTCTCTCTCTCTCTCTCTCTTCCTCTCTCTCTCCTCTGTCTCTTCCCCTCCCCCCCCTCTGTCCCTCCCAATTCTTTGGCAATTGTACTAGGACGGAGGCAGTCGAAGGTTATGGATGACCCTAACTCTCTGCATATCTCATACGAAAGTGTGATACAAAATATACTTACTTTAATGTAACCTTGTCCTATAAGAAGTTTGTGATTGGAAAATCAGGGTTAAACATTGTTTTTTATGTCAGAAAAATGTATGAGGTAACATTCCATCTTACTTGTCGTACGCTCAACTTTTTCCACAATCATTTTCTTTGGAAGTTCTGATAGAAAGAACATTTATCTTAAATTGAATATTCAGATAGCCACGTTTTAAATTACAATTAAAAAATTATACTAAGAGCAAGGACTATTACTCGTAAACCGTACATAGAAACGGAACAATATGTTTTCTCAATGAATAGGAGTTGTTCCCTTTGAGCTTTAATAGGGGTTGGTGTTCGTTCAAGATCAGAGTTCCTAGCCAAGGTGGTGCTACATAAGAGATAAGAGGCAAGGAAATGGTTTTCTATAGCATTTCCCTGCTTCTGTACTTTAAGCCCCATGTGCTACCCCTTATTTTCTTAATGAGGTCAGTCTGAAATTCACTACATCCATTAACCTTTTCATTTAGTTCGTATAAGAAAGTCCTTCTCCTACATTCCTAAATTCTTCATGTCTATGTTCCCAGACACTTCACTTCCACTGATGGTTTTATTACGGAAAATAATAATGAAATTACTTGTCAAATAATTTTTTTTGGATGTCTCTATATAAAAGGACAAATACTTAACTCAATGAGTATATACAAATTAAATTAAAAAAATTAATAAACTGTCCAAGAATGGGGTTAACTAATGTCTCATTATTTCAATTAAAGAGTGTGCTTCTTAAATATTCTGTAAATTAGTTTGTTTTTTTACTTCTTGTTTTCCTTGATTTTTTTCGAATGTATCACTTTTAAAAAATCGTCTATCGAAAAATAATTTAAATAAATTTATATTTAAATTAGAACTAAATTTGCAGACTTTTAAAATTATTGAATTATTATTGAACATGAATTCAGCCAAGAATCACTCGGAAACTTAGATATGGTAGCACTAAATAATAATTAAAATATAAATTCAATATAGAACGTTATTAACTATAATGAACAGTTAGAAGTTTGTGAAAATTATCTGCGCACTAAAACCCATTAAACTGACCAAATTTATGAATTCACATTTTGAAGAATTAGTTCCTATTTATTTTATTATTTTTGGAAGTATAATTTAAATATTCAATGTATTTTAATATAACAATATTTTGATGGGAGTTTGTTATATGACAATTTAAATTAAACCAAGTTCAAGAGGAAAAAGTTGGAGCCAGAAATTGTTATTCCTGTTTTATCTACTCCAGCTGTGCTAACACAATCACACTAAATGTTCCAGTAATTCCGTTTTGTAGGAATAAGAGTGAAAGAACAAACGAAAGAGGTGCACGTCTCTGAACCACGAAAAAAAGGAGGGAAAATAGGGGAAAAACGTTAGTAATCTCTTAAAGGGAGCAGAAGGGTCCCAGAAAAACTTACCCCTCCCCCTTTCCACCCACCCTTAAATTGCCTCCAATCCAAATATCCTTATAATAACGGAACGGTGTAAAAATGGAGAAAGAACTTAGATTGGCTCAGGTGTATGAATTCTTTACTTCCTAATTTAAACAGCAATTACTCAAAGTTTATTTACCTCCTCACGATAACAATCAACTATTGACTAATGCTAGTTAAATTCAAATAACAATTAACTTCATTAGCATAAGGCTAACTGTCTGTTTCCACTATAAATAAAACATTTCTTATGCGCAACATTACTAGACAATATATACCACAAAAATTCAAAATACATCAGCTCCAAAAATTTCCAATTTCACATATTTATAAATTAAAATCACCTCTACTAATTATTAAAAAAAGTCCGTCACGCAGGGGCTGCGTAAACTAAGCAGATTTCCCACGTGAAGTTTTACAATAGAGAAATCTGCCTAATAACAGCTGTAGTAGTAAGAAACCTCTAAACCTATTCACGAGGGACGAATAGCTACGAAAACGGCCGCCAGAGCTCACGGCGGAAAGTCCGAACATAGCCACTGCTGCCGAGCACATGCAGACTACAAAACCAAATATCTCAGTTAATATTCAAGATAGAGAATAAATGTATAGAACAATATTTATAGTGAATTTAATTTGCAATAAGATTGATTCTGTATAATTTTTCGATCCGACGTATAGTAACGGAGATATTTCGAATTTTCGAAAATCCTCCCCTCTAAACCTCCCCTCTCACTGGTCCGATTTCAGCCGTTAACGAACTTGATCTTTCTTTTTACATAAAACGACTAAATATCGAGTTTGGTAACGATCAAACAAAAATTGCGACCGCTAGAGCGGTAACAGACAAATAAATATATATATATATATATATATATATATATATATATATATATATATATATATATATATATTTTTTTTTTTTTTTGAACGGACCTCATTTTCGTCATCTACTAGGTAGGATCGATGGACATTTGAAGAAATATTTCGAAAATTCCGTCATGAGTACAACCTCAATAGCTGATTTCCCTCAAGGGAAATCTGCTAAAAATGCAATGTATCGGCAGTAATGTGCATATCTTGTTTGAAATACATTTTGCCTATTAAAACTGAATCCCCTTATTAAACTTCCAATAGATGTGAGACAACATTCTTTTTCAGCTATCGTCTATTAACTAACATTAAAATCCTTACCATATACATTATAATTACATGTTACTCAATTATGTGCTCATCTAAAAGAATGTTACAAAATATACTATGAGATACAACAGTCCTAAATATGACGTTTCAACATTCTATGGTTTAGCGCTTTTTACTTATACATGAATGTGATATTTATGTATCATATGGTAAAAGAAATGAAGAGATTCTAAAAAGAGGAAAGTAACACGTAAAGGAGAAACAGACCATGATGTTACACTACACCACAAACTTGTTTTGATGTACACCACTTTACCATAGTATTAAAATGTACGTTAAAAATCTATACTTTATTATACAAACATCGATTTAAAAAGTTTATTTTACCATATCGACTGTAATTACTTTTCGATTCATGTTTCTTATCAGTGTAAACAAAGCCAGACTTGATAAAGGATGTATCTAGACCATGGGCAGACTTCGTCTTTAGAAGTAAGGATAATGTACTCCAGATGATACTTTGAATTAAAAAAGTGTTGAGTTATAATAAAGTGAATGAAGGAGAAATTCTGTTTTTATAAACTCACTTTGCAGACTATTGATATGCGATTTTATATTTTGAAGCTTAGAGACACACCTCAAATTTAGCGATTACCCTTGCAAGAAATTTATTTCTTCGTACCAATCCAGTATATTTTGAGATGTCTTCAAAAATATCGCTAATGGCGCTCAACTTTTGAAAAGTTAATCCCCACCTTGAGGTGGATTTTCACTACTCAGCCGATGTCTTATAAATTTAAATCATTGGTGTTGCTGAACAAGAGTGAACTCTTTGAAATTTATGTTCAACGTGACATCCGGAGGTCATACAAATAAAATAAATAGAAAATTATCGTCGAAATGTGACCTCAATTCAATCTTCATTGAAGGAGAAATGGTCGAAAGTCAATAGATGAAAAACACGTGAAATATCTCCACTGATTTAGTTTCTTGTGAAAATATGACACATTTAACTTTATTTAACTAATCTATGGCGGAAGGTTAACGAAAAAAATGAAAACCTCAAATGACTATTAAAATCATTTTTATTTCTCTACTAGTTTTGCTTCCATATGTCGCCTCATGAGGAGAAATTCTAATAAAAAAAATGGCAACTAAATTAACAACTACACCGTTCTATAAGACCTTCTACTAGCCGTGCCAGTCAAGCAATGACTTACAAAGTATGGCGGGTCAAGTCAACCGATTTATATCAACACCACGAAATAAAAAGTCCGTCACGCAGGGGCTGCGTAAACTAAGCAGATTTCCCACGTGAAGTTATACAGTAGATAAATCTGCCCAATAACAACTGTTGTCGTAAGGTATCTCTAAACCTATTCAAGAGAGACGAGTAGTTATGGAAACGGCCGCCAGAGCTCTCGGCGGAAGGTCCCGAACATAGCCGACCCCTGCCGATCATACACAGAATACAAATGCAAATATCTCGGTTAATATTCAAGATACAGAATAAATGTATAATACAATATTTATAGTAAATTTAATTTGCAATAACATCGGTTCAATACAATTTTTCGATCCGACGCATAATAACGGAGATATTTCGAATTTTCAAAAATCCCCCCTCTAAACCCCCCCTCCTACTGGTCCGATTTCAGCCATTAACGAACTTGATCTTTCTTTTTACATAAAACGATTAAATTTCGAGTTTGGTAACGATCAAACAAAAATTGCGACCGCTAGAGCGTTAACAGATGAATATATATATATATATATATATATATATATATATATATATATATATATATAATTTTGAACGGACCTCATTTCAGTCATCTCCTGGGTAGGATCGATGGACGTTTGAAGAAATTTTTCGAAACTCGCGTCATGAGTACGACCTCAATAGCTGATTTCCCTTAAGGGAAATCTGCTAAAATATACAGCTTATCCCAAATGAAGTGCAGTCTAAATAGTAAGTGAGAAATTTATAATTGACCACTTTAAAGTGTCTAATAAATTAAAATATTGTAATTCACATGTCTTATATCTGATTTCTTATTTATCACAATTTTTCTATTTTTTATAATGTGCATATTCACATGTATCCTTCTCTTCATTATATTACTTTCTTTTTCTATTATACTTAAGTTTTCAAAATCGAAGTTATTTAGACCCTAATATACTTCATTAGGGATAATCGTTTTATTTTTATTTCGTGACGTATCGATATAAATCAGCTGTCGACTTGACCCGTCATACTTTGTAAGCCATTCTCTGTCCAGTACGGCTAGAGAAGGTCTTATAGAACGATGTGGCCATTAGTTTGGCTGACGTTTTGTCTTAGAAGTTCTTCTGAGGAGGCAACATATGGACGTGAAACATGTAGAGGAAAATAGGTGATATTTCACGCGTTTTTCATCTATCGACCCTCGGCCATTTCTCCTTCATAGAAGATTAAATTTAAATTTTGAAGTCAGTGGTTTAAAAAAAAAAAAAATAAATAAAAAAAAAAAAACAATTTCAGCCAAAAAAAAAGGATCTTAAAGTCTCAACTCGGCTATCTTCATTATCATTTTTCACATTAGCAGACGTTTCGCCCCCCTTGGCATTAACAATGATAATTCCTTGTATCTGTTTTGAAACTAACTACATTCTCCTGGTCTTTGGATATGTACAAAGCTTCCAGGACTTTATCTTACATGGAATCCATGTACATATCAAAGACCTAAAGAATTTAATAAATACCTATTATGCCAAACTATTAAATAAATCTGGCAAATAAAGATAAAAATAGTTTAGGGATGATATATATTTATTATTTTTAAATTATTTGATTGTTTGGGTTTGAAAATTTTAAATACAAAATAAAAGATATTCTTTGACAAATTACCATTGGGTTTAAGACTGTGTATTATATGAATTTGTTCTTCACCTTTGGTGAATTTAGGTTGAACTGACTAAGAGGAATAATTTTGAAGGTTAATTAGTACTCATAGAATCTAAGAAAATTATTGAGTCCCTTAAGGAATGGAAGACAAAATTTTTCATCATTTTATTGCCCCGGTGAGCGAAATGTCTCCTATTGTGAAAAAAGATAATAAAGATAGTTGAGATAAGACCTCAAGATCCTTCTTTTTTTTGCCTGAAATACTTGAATTGGTTTACTGAGACCGGTAACTTTTTGGACTTTGGATTAGAAGCCAAAAAAAAAAAAAAAAACAATATTTCGGTGAAATGTTTGCTGTCTGTCATCATTGGTTACTTTCAGGAAAATAATCAACGCCTGTAAGGTGAGTCAATTTGATCTATGACTAAGGTCTAGTTTTGACAGCATAGACGGTGCTATCGATAGTTTGATTGCAGTGCTGACGGTGAGTACGTGGTGACGACCATGACCAAGGCAGTACTGCACCACACGGGCAAGGTGCTCTGGACACCACCGGCCATCTTCAAGTCATCCTGCGAGATAGATGTCAGGTACTTCCCCTTCGACCAACAGACCTGCTTCATGAAGTTCGGCAGCTGGAGTTACGATGGAAACCAGGTATCCATTATTATCCCTACTGCTATAGTATAATAACATGTATAATTGAATTGTATTTTATTTCATGAATGCTGACGTAACAAATTTTGATTCAAAATATTTTGGTTTTCTGAAGAAAAAAAATGCACTAATATGAATGAAATAAATGAATGATGTTAATTTTATTTACGTTTCCATATTTAACAAATCTTACAATATAAAGAAATTTACAGAAGCTTGGGTTAGCCTATAGCTTGAGTGACAAGTTCTTTCTTCAGCTAAAACATCTTCTGGCTCGTCGAGGTTGCATAGCGAACAAATAGTAGCGTCATAAAGAATCTAGTGTTTCCTTCACAAAAGTCTTAAATTAACCATTATTCAAGAAAAGACATATTAATGATGTGAATAATTATAGGGGAATTTCTTTTATAGACTGTGTGGCGAAAATATTCACAGGTCTCCTTCTAAAAAGAATCGAAACCTTTATTGAAGAACGTAATATTTTTCCTGAAGTCCAAGGTGGGTTCAATAAAGGGTATTCGACCGTAGACAACATTTTGAACCCTGTCAAATGTACTACAATTATGAAAATTAGTTTCTCTAGTTATTGTTACATTTATCACAAAAATAATAATCGTTGATTAAGGTTCTTTTTCTTACAAAATTAAATAAACAAACTTTAACTCGGGATTTGGGCTGGCTGGTGGAGGTCCATCATCAACAAAAGGATAAAAAGGTCAAAAAATTAAGAGTGGAGGTGTTTTTGACCTTTTTATCCTTCCGTTGACTTTAACGTTTTTATCAGTACACAATTTATTTGACGACCAATTGTTTTATTTACGTACTAGGTAACCGATTTAGGATTGAGGCGCCAACTCGCCCGCTGAGAGGTCGGAGCGGGGTCGCGTCACCTAGATGGTTCTAGATTCCCGCCCTGGCTCAATCTACGACAATCATTGCAAGAATGCCCTCATTTCCTTTGTACTTCTTCAAAACATGATTAAATAGGAGTGTGTTTGCATTTGAAGTAGCAACAAAACCCCTCAAGTAGACCAATAGATGAATATTTCGCATCCAATATTCAAATAGCATTGAACTTATATGATACACTCTTTATAAAATTAGGTTAAACTCCACGAATACTTAATAAAATCTGTTAATTTAATAATTTTCTTGAAATATTTAAGTTGCTTGGGGTTTGGGTTTTAAGCATATTCTTGCATCAAGTTTTATTATTATGTGTAATACAATTTCTGTAAGGAAGTTCATGTTTCATTTCACTTATAGTATTGTGTAGTAAAAATATAATATTGAAGGAAAATTAATTTATTTTTGAATCCTTGAAGAGTGGCCGACAGAAGTCTCTCGACCTTCTGATGAATTCAAATCTTATTTCAACTTGGAACACCTTGGAATTAATCTAATGCATAACGATAATTGTCTTCTTAATGGCTTGTTGCGTCTGAAATGGATCCTTTGTATAGTCTGCATTGTGTTCTGCCATAGCCCTAATGTCTTAAACCCCAGTAATGGCTTTAACAGGACAGAGTTAAGGAGTTAGCTTTAAGGCACTCAGAGAACTTTGTGTAGAAACAAAAAGCAGCAGTAGGACCTATGAAAGCTGAAAGAAATTATGCTTCCTGAAACCATTAATTGAAGTAAACAGTAATTATTTAATTCAGTAAAAGTAAAAACAAGAGTACTGGAGAAATTTGTTTACCCAAGACAATAAACAAGAAGCTACTTGTATTGAGATATATGGAACTAGGATTACCATATTCGTTTTATTTAAATGAGTTCCGCAACACCGGCTATTTATTCATAATTCAATTGTGCACAAAAAAGCGAATTGCAAAAGAAAATAGAAAGAAATGGAAAAGGAGTGAACTGTGGCATACGGTGGTTTTTGATAAGTTTCATTGGCATACCAGTTTTATATGAAATAAACAATATTGTATATGGAAACATCAGGGTGGTGAAAATAATATAAATAAAAATGTAAGTATCGACGGGAGAAAAAAAAATGAAAAGAGAAAAACATAGAAATGAATAAATTAAAAAAAGAAAGAAAAGTAATAAAATAAGGAAAACAGAAAACCAAAAAAAAATGAATAAATAAAAAAAAGAAAAAAAAGAAAGGGAAACCAAAAAATAAAATAATAATAAATAAAATTAAAGTGTATACACCCTGCTAATGTAGGAAAAAAGTGAAGAGTAGTGTGTAGAAATTGTAGATTATTCATGACGGAGATTGTAAAGTTCCACCAAAATGTTGTCAATGCGGTGGAGATCATGTTACTTGGGACAAAGGGTGTGTACCGTATGAAAGAGAAGGTCAAGTTTTAAAAGAAATGGCAAATAAGAATATCACATACAATGAAGCAAAAAAGAAGTTCGTTGTAAACAAGAAGGACTCTAGTAAGCCACCATAATCAACCATAGAGAAAAAGAAGAAAAGAAAAAAAAAGGATTACTATAAACATATTTTTGTTTATTTATTCATACAATAATCGCATTTCGCATCTGGGGCGATTAAGCGACGAATAAGTTATTTAACATATAACATTATTATATTTACGTAAGTATGCTCATTTCTGCAAATATTTTCAGTATTGCCTTAAATTATAATTTTTTGAAAATGTCGTTATGTTTGAAGTAGTGTAATACGCGGTCTATATACGGGCTACAGAGATGTAGTAATTCAGTCAAAGTGTATGGTAGTACTATGTGAGTCCATGAATAACAGTCAGTAAGTATATGTTTTATAGTAAGTCTACAGTTACAGTGTTGGCAGTAGGGTTCGTCTTCTCCAGTAAGTAGGTAAGTGTGAGTTAGTCGTGAATGGCCAATTCTCAACCTCGTTAAAACTACTTCTTCTCTTCTAATTAGCCTTTTTGAGGAAGACCATTCACCAAGTGTATGTTTCAGTTCTCGAAGTTTGTTATCAGTTGTGGTAAACCAAGTTTTCTGCCATGAGTTGAGTATCATATGTTTTGCTTGAGCTTGAATATCGACTATAAACATATGGCAAACCTGCAAGCCTAAATACATGAAAGTACTTAAAAAGATATAGAAGATGCATGAGAAAGCAACTCACCTCACCATATGGAAATGGATGCCATTGTACTAGGCAAGATAGTAGGCGATGGGCAAGATAACGGTCGAGAGGGTTTCAATGAAGATCAAAAGAAGCTGAAAACCAGCCAATTAAAGTATTGTTATCACTGATTGTAATGGAAATTTGCGTCTTGCAACGCGAAGGAGTTGACGAAGCTGATTTGCCACCTCCGTCAAGTATATGCATTTATCTCAAAACGTAAAAGTTCAATGAGAACAATATTTGGTTAGTAAGCTTCAAATAGAGTGCACTGTAATATAACAGCTTATTGTTAATATGACTTGAGCAGGAGGGGAAGGGGGTTACTTAAGGCCGAAAAATAAAAAATGAAAATATTTCGGTTAGTAATCAAGGGAGTAAATATTTTATATTATTTTCTTTATTATTATTTACGTACACTTTATGCTACTATGGCTAATTGGGACGGGTTATCTACCAGTTACCACCCTTTTCTAGTCAGGGTGGGCCTAAGGAGTTTATTTAATGTGTCCGTCACAAAATAAATTTCTACTGCCCAGGGCGGGAATTGAACCCGCCACCCTAGGTCTACCACGCGAGATTAAGACCAACGCCTTAACCCGCACGGCCAACATAACAACATTTACAGAAGATTATATTTGCAATAACATTGGTTCCATTCAGTTATTCGATGCGACGCATAATAACGGAGATATTAAGAATTTTCTAAATTCCCCCTCCCACTGGTCCAGCCATTAACGAACTCGATCTTTAGTTTTACATAAAACGTTTAAATATCGAGTTTGGTAACTCTAAAAAACTACCCAATAGCGTTAACAGACAAATATAAATGTATATATATATATATATATATATATATATATATATATATATATATATATATAATAGCTGGTTTCTCCTAAGGGGAATCTGTTAATTGGGCGTTAATTAATATTTAGCATCGATTATCAGTTTGTAATTGTTAAAGGTCTTCTTTTTGGTAACAAAAGTATCAGTTTCCCCATAAGTAAAATCAATTCATATTTATTTAATACGGCACTGCTCAATGAGTCGATGACCTTTAAAAAACGTCCGTCACGCAGGGGCTGCGTAAACTAAGCAGATTTCCCACGTGACGTTTTCCAGTAGATAAATCTGCCCAATAACACCTGTAGTAGTAAGGAATCTCTAAACCTATTCAAGAGGGACGAATAGTTATGGAAACGGCCGCCAGAGCTCTCGGCGGAAATTCCCGAACATAGCCGACTCCTGCCGAAGACACACAGAATACAAATGCAAATATCTCGGTTAATATTCAAGATACAGAATAAATGTATAAAACAATATTTATAGTAAATTTAATTTGCAATAAGATTGATTTTATACAATTTTTCGATCCGACGCATAATAACGGAGATATTGTGAATTTTCAAAAATCCCCCCACTCCAACCCCCCTCCCCCTGGTCCGATTTCAGCCATTAACGAACTTGATCTTCCTTTTTGCATAAAACGATTAAATTCCGAGTTTGGTAACGATCAAACAAAAATTGCGACCGCTAGAGCGTTAACAGACATATATATATATATATATATATATATATATATATATATATATATATATATATATATATATGTATATATATCATTTTGAACGGACCTCATTTTCGTCATCTCCTGGGTAGGATCGATGGACATTTGAAGAAATTTTTGGAAACTCGCGTCAAGAGTATGACCTCAATAGCTGATTTCCCTTAAGGGAAATCTGCTAAAAGTCTGTCAAGCAGTGGCTGGGTAAACTAAGCAGATTTACCACGCAATGGCTTACAATGCATAAATATACGTACTGGTAACACAACACCACCGCGAATATTAAGTGAATAAATACAAAAGGTAATGAGAAATCTTTCAGTTACAAGATAATAACTATACCACGGAAAGCGTCTGATATGTAAACAAACAGGCCAGTCAGCCTGAGTTCTAGACCGGGAAGGAACACAATTACTGAAATATATCAGATATTAATTTTTAAGAAAACTATTTACTATATCTAGTACGGTAATTTATACTGATTCAGAATAATTTTTATCTCAATCAATAAATTTTAGTAGTCCAAGAACTCATTAAGGGGAGGGGAGGGGGGTCACCAAACGTTTAAATATCCGGTTGGGTAACGATCAAACAAAAATTGCGACCGCTAGAGCGTTAACAGACACACACATATATATATATATATATATATATATATATATATATATATATATATACACACACATATATATAACTTTGAATGGACCTCATTTTCGTTATGTCCGGGGTAGGATTGATGTACCTTTGGGGATGTTTTTCAAAAATCGCTACATGAGTACGCCCTCTATAGCTGTTTTTCCTTAAGGGAAGTCTGACAAAAACTAAGAAAGAACAGTATCGATTTAAATATTTAAAACTAGCACTACTAAAAAATGAGTAAAGTAAAAAATAAATTAAAGAAAATCAGGCATTAAAATTAATGATATTAAAAATATGGGGCGGCATTTTTTAATCATACTAATAGCAAAGTGTTTTCTCCTTTAGATATTCTTGTAATGTTGCCAAGGGTTCCTTCTGATGTTTGAGGAATTCTAGATTGGGTTATATCTTTGTAGTAGGCCCGCCATCTGAGAAGAATACGTGAAACAGTGATGATCACATCGTCTTGGCAGGCTGGACACATATCATGAGAACTATCCCATGAAGAGGTAGCTATGTGTTAGAGCACAACGTCCAATGCTTGTCCTCGTTAAGGGATCGTCTTCTTGTCTACTACTAGTGTGTGATATTTCCAACTAATGGGGCAGTTTTCACTTCTCGGAGTTTGTCACTGTTAATTGGTGTAGTTATCCATCCATTTCACCAAGAAATTAGTAAAGACTGATGACTAATTTTTCAAACATTGGCAGTGGTAATAGACGGAATGTCCTCCATTTTCGTCCTTTTAGCAGATTTCCATTTAGCTATTGAGGTCTTACTCATGACGTGATTTTCAAAACTTTTCCTCAAATGTCCATCGATCCTACCCAGGAGATGATGAAAATGAGGTCCGTTCAAAATTATATATATATATTTGTCTGTTAACGCTCTAGCGGTCGCAATTATTATTTGATCATTACCAAACTTCATATTTAAACATTTTATGTAAAATTAAAGATTAGTTTTGTTAATGGCTCAAATCGGACAAGTGGGAGGGGGGGTTTAAAGGGGAGGATTTTCGAAAATTCGAAAAAACTCCGTTACTGACCGTCCGATTGAAACATTGTATAGAATCAATCTTATTGAAAATTACATTTACTATAAATATTGTTATATATATTTATTCTCTATGTTGAATATTAACCGAGATATTTGTATTTTTCAGTTTTCAGCCTTTTGTTAACCCCCACTTCTACTCGTGTTACATAAACAATATTTTGTTATATAATAAACCACATTATTCGAAGCTTCAATACCAAATATTGTTATCCAGAGACTTATTATACGAGATAGATGCAAATATTTTCTTGTTACTTCCCCCGTCTTAAATTCTTGGACTACTAAAATTTGATGGATTGAGATAACAATTATTCTGATTCACTATAAATTACAGTACTAGATATAGTACATAGTTTTCAATAAAATGAATATGTTATTTTCTGATATGTTTCCGTTATTGTTTATCTTTCCGCTGAGCCTTTGGCAGACTTGTTTGTTTACATTTGAGACCCTTCCCACCGGAAGGGAAAAGATGTCTTATTACCGTTTGTATTTATTCACTTAATATTCACGGTGGTGTTGAGTTAGAAGTTTGTAGGTTTATCTATTATTAATATTCACGAGGGAAATCAGCTTAGTTTACGCAGCCCCTGCGTGATGGATTTTTTTATTTAAATATATGTTTAAGTTGCCTCTATGCAAATTATATTAGCAGATTTCCCTTAAGGGAAACAACAATTGATGTTGTACTCAATACGCGATTTTCGGATAATATGGATATTTCCAATTTTTATTTTTCGGCCTTCAGTAAACCCCAGTTATATTCAGTATTAGTATTCATGTTATATTAGCAATAAGCCGTTATATTATGTAGCACTTTATTCGAAGGGTAAATAAGAAATATTGTTCTGATTGAACTTTTACGTTTTGAGATAAATGCAAAATTGAGACAATAAAGTATCTGCCAAGAAACATATAAATAAACATTTAGGCAACCAAAAGGATACTAATTTTGCAAAAAAATAATATAGAGAAAGAAAAATATACTTTACATTGAATTGTAACCCCACAGCAGCAATGAAGAATACATCGACTTGTAAACACATTGGATAAATCACATAGAAATATCCAAACAGATTGAGAAATTACTTTAGCCATTTAAAGGATAAATTTAAATCAACGAATACCAAATATAATGCAAACAAAATAAACTGTATGGATTCCAATAAAAGTTAAAAGGGGGAATCCTCACAATTACTTGGAAGAAGAATCAGACAAGTGATAAACTTTGATAATAAGGACGTCCCAAGCTGACGATGTGATTAAAAATACACAAAACCCGCATAATAAAAAAACTGAGATTAAACATTTGAATTATAATCATAGTTGATCAATTATAAATTTCTCAGCTGACTTAAGCTACCATACTTTGTTAACCATTCTCCGACTAGCACGGCTACTGGAAGGTCCTATATAACGATGTAGGCGTTAGTTTATTTATCGTTCCGTATTAGATTTTCTCCTGATGAGGTGTGATGTGGACGCGAAACTCGTAGGGAAATAAAAATGATTTTATTAATCATGTGAGGTTTTATTTATTTATTTTTTGACTTTTCGTTTCAGATTAGTTAAGCTTTTATTTGTGTTGCAAGCTGTTTTTATAAATATCACATTTCTTATAGGCCATCTGATATTAAATTGAGGGCCAGGTTACGATTCTAAACAAGGATACTAAGGATTTTAGCAGATTTCCCTTTAGGGAAATCAGCTATTTAGGTCGTACTCATGACGGAGTTTCGAAAAATTTCTTCAAATGTCCATCTATCCTACCTAGGAGATGACGAAAATGATGTCCGTTCAATCTATATATATATAAAATTGTAACCTCTGTCTGTACATTGATTTTTTTCGCGAAATTTCACGATAACTTTTCGTTTCACATGTCATAGACACCATAACTGCATTTTGTTTCTTTCGTGTCTGTTTGTTTGTTTGTTTGTTTGTTTGTTTATTTGTTTGTTTGTTTGTTACCTTTTCACGCATAAACGGCTGAACCGAATTTTATGAAACTTGGTATGTATATTACTACTAGCCCAACTTAGACTTTAGGCTATATTAATATTCTCTAGGACAAACAGGAGTGGGGGTTATAAGGGAGGCCTGAAATTAAAAATAGCGATATTTCGTTTCCTATTGCTTTTTCAGCAAATATGTACATAACAAAAGTTGTTTATTTTGTAATTTAGAGTAACTTTTGTTATATGCACTTTTGCCGTATACGGAAGTATAAATGAGTTATACGCTAAAAACTATAGCGGGAGTCCACAATTTTATTTGGCACAAAAGACTCAACCGAACTAAACCAAACTCGGTATGTGAATTAGCACTAAAGCCTTCCTTATAATAAGCCATATCAACTTTTCTAGGGATGGGCAGGAGTGGGGGTTGTAAGGGAGGTATGGAATTAAAAATAGCAATATTTCGTTTCCTATTGGTTTTTTGGCAAAAATGCACATATCAAAAGTTGTTTATTTTGCTATTTAGAGAAACTTTTGTTATATACAATATCGTCGTATACTGAAGTATAAAGGCGTTATACGCTAAAAATTATAGCGGGAGTCAACAATTTTATTTGGCACAAAAGACTCAACCGAACTAAATAAAACACTCGGTATGTGTACTAGCACTAACGCCATCCCTATAATAAGCCATATTAACATTTCTAGGAACGAGCAGGAGTGGGGGTTATAAGGGAGGCCTGAAATTACAAATTTTATTATTAACAAATCCACAGAAACGACGGGTATTAACCCTAAACACTGGAACGGGTAAATGTCAAAATAGTGTGCAAAGTAAAGCCTTGCCAAAAAAATACCATCACCATTCAGCCTCAATCAATTCCCGGGCGAAGCCGGGTATCTGGGCTAGTATTATATACATATATATAGTTGTCTGTTAACTCTCTAGCGGTCGCAATTTTCGTTTGATCGTTACCAAACACGATATTTAAACTTTTTATGCAAAAATAAAGATCAATTTCGTTAATGGCTGAACTCGGACCAGTGGGAGGGGGTTTAGAGGGAAGGATTTTCGAAAATTCGAAATATCTCCGTTACTATACGTCGGATCGAAAATTTTTATATAATCAATCTTATTGCAAATTAAATTTACTATAAATAATGTTATATGCATTTATTCTGTATCTTGAATACTAACCGAGACATTTGCATTTTTCTGTTTTCAGCTTGTGAGATGAGATTGGCTAACTTCGGGTCTAGTCGTGAGGTTCCGTCAAGAGCTAGTTCGGGCCGTTCCCGTAACTGTTTGACTCTCTATTCTGAAATTTCTCTATTGTAAACCTTCACGTGGGAAATCTGCTTAGTTTACGCAGCCCCTGCGTGACGGACTTTTATTTAATGAGTTCGTCACTAAATAAATTTCTGTTGGCCAGGTGGGAATCGAACTCGACACTCAAGTTTAACATGTGAATTTTTAAATAAATGATATACGTATAATGGATTTTCAATTATTCTAGTATCTAACTAATACATACCAGTATACTGAGGCTTAATTTTAAATATGTGCCTTTGTTTTATTAATTTATTAGGCCAAGCACAAAGCTTGGTGAAAAAATATGTCGCACCATTTGGTTACTTTCGTGCTGAAAATTTGTTGAAGCTTTCTTCATATGGATTCGTTATTCGTTATGAACAAAATATTCTATGTTGTTAGTTTAAAACAACACCTAACCATTAATGGCATTAACGAATGAAGGAAGGTAAATATATGAAATAATGATTAAGGTTTAATCTTATTATACGCCACTTTTATGACAACAAATCTCGTTGTTTCCTTAAGGATTAATCCCTCCATAAGAACGGTGTGTGCTGAAGAAGAGGAAACATTGTGACGATGGTCTACAAATATCAGTGCTCTAAAAAGCCAGCAAAGAATCAAATGTCGCTTGGAGTCAATATTCTTCTTCATTAACAATCTGGCCTAAAAATATATCTCCATAAGCTCTCTCCCCGTTCTAACTCTTCTCATCCAAAAGTGCAGTTCAAAATGTATGCCATCGGAAAATAAGAAGGCAGTGAAAGACCTCGTTGTAATTCAAGGAGTCCCCTGAGGACTGTGTCCCCTAGAAACGATCAAAAGTGTAGAATTACCTGAGAGGGAGAGAATAGTTGAGTGAGAGTTATACCTCCATTTTGTAGGTTTAGCATAGGAAGCGAGAAACTCTACTCCTGCCCACCCAATGCCTCCTGTATTTCCATTACCTCCTTCTTAGTGCTATCCTATGCCTTCTAGAGCTTTCCTACTGGGAAACTGGCTCGGGTCTTTCATTTTAACTTTTCTTCATAATCCCAGGCTTCCTTCTTTAAATAAGCGACTTTACCGTTTCCAATGGAGAAATTCCTGCTATTTAAAGTTTGTCAACTTACAATAAACCGGGTGCTTGATTCAGTCACAAAAAATATATTTTTGTCAGACACCCAAAACATGTAAAAAGCTAAAGCTATCCATTATTCCTGGATTATTTATAATAATAATTGAATTTTACTAATGTTGATTGTAACTAGTTTAATACAAGTTAAATAAACTATAAATTTTCCAATCGGATTATATGAAAATTACAGTTACTTTATATTCAAGGAAACTTCTGATGAAAGTCGAATTGCAATAGTCATTCTTCGTTGTTTATTTTGTTATTTGGGTTGATTTTTAAGATATCAAATTTTGTTGTGGAGCAATCTGCACTAAAACGCACACAATAGATGAAATTACGCATATCTCATCAGTTAGTGGTCTCACACCAGGATTACACCATTGGTTGCATTAGTAGGACCCTCTCCTCCAACTCTGAGGGATCCTACAAATGCTGCACATCTCGTCAGTTAGTGGTCTCACACCAGGATTACACCATTGGTTGCATTAGTAGGACCCTCACCTCCAACTCTGAGGGATCCTACAAATGCTGCACATCACGTCAGTTAGTGGTCTCACACCAGGATTACACCATTGGGAGAGCCTCACCTCCAACTCTGAGGGATCCTACAAATGCTGCACATCTCATCAGTTAGTGGTCTCACACCAGGATTACACCATTGGCTGCATTGGTAGGAGCCTCACCTCCAACTCTGAGGGATCCTACAAATGCTGCACATCTCGTCAGTTAGTGGTCTCACACCAGGATTACACCATTGGTTGCATTAGTAGGACCCTCACCTCCAACTCTGAGGGATCCTACAAATGCTGCACATCACGTCAGTTAGTGGTCTCACGCCAGGATTACACCATTGGTTGCATTAGTAGGACGCTCTCCTCCAACTCTGAGGGATCCTACAAATGCTGCACATCTCATCAGTTAGTGGTCTCACACAAGATTACACCATTGGTCGAATTGGTAAGACCACCACCACCAAAGACCCTGGGAATGCTATATATCTGATTAGCTAGGGGTCTCGTTCCGGAATTACATCACCGCAAAGTTGGTCGGATGGCCGATTTAGGTGGAAAAAAACTGCTAACTTGTTATTTTTTAATGTTTTATGGGTTTATTATTATTATACAATTATTTAGTCGTAAATAATAACCACAGTATATAAAGAAAATAATAACCACAATATATAAAGAAAAATCCAAAACATAGGTAACAATTGAAATCACAAAAGAAGAACTGTTAATGGGAGATATTATCAGTTAATCATCACTATCACTATCGCTATTATCGTTTTCTGAATCTTTATTTATATTAGAACTTGGAGGCTGCAAAAGCGATAGCACATCCTTATGTAAACGTTTTCGACTTTTCCTGGTCTCCTTCCTAAAAGAATTAATTAAAGGATCTGAAGTCACCAACAGCCTTTGTGCTAAATCCGTATTTGTATCTATTCGAGAGCTTTTCCGGGTATGGCACTCTCGAAATCGCCTCAAATCTTTATTTCGAGACTCCTGACCCTCCTCCGATAGCATTCCGATAGGCACAATGCACTTTTTAATTATTTGGGTGCTATGGGTCAAAATTTTATGAACAGTCACGGGCATGTAATACCATGAATATGTACTTAGGTATAACGTTCTTGTATCTTGAACATGTGTCTGGTATTTGTCGACATTAATCTCATAGCCAGATGACAAAGTAGTCAAGATGATGTAAAATATATTTAAAAGTTCGTCGTCTAATCCGGTTATAGTGGCACTTTTTTCGTGGTTTGTGAAAAATCGTCTTGCCGTATTTCCGTCATTGCTTGTACCAAATCCGGGTTTAGGTCTATCAATTATTAATTCCATCTCATCTTTAAATTTTTTTTTGAATTTCCATTTTTCGATTTTTTATTTCTTCTTTGTGATCATTGGTTGTGTTAGCCCATTTTTTTATAATAAGTCTGTAACTTATATGAATGAAGCATTCGAGAGACCTAATCCAGGCATGCAATGAGGAAATTCCAAAATCATAATTTTCTTTGATATCATGAGATACAAATGGATTAATAGCATTCATCAATTTAGGAGTTGCTCCACATATATAACATCTCTGACTTGACTTGGTCCCTGTTAGAGCATTACAAACTTTTCCGTCCACCATGGTCAGCAAAAATTTGTAATGAACATTGATATCTATATTTCCAAAGTTACTTTAGTGGGTTGCAACGACTCTATTTGTTGTTTAATTTTATTTGTTTCGGTGATAGTCAAATCGGTGGTTTCTTTGGAAAACATAAACTTTAGTCGCCTGCAGTTTCGTGTGGACGAAGGAAAAGGATTGCTCCAAACTAAATTTTCTACTCTACCTAATTCGTGCATTTTTACAGGAACAAATGAATAAGAAAATAAATACTCATCATCGGCATCCTGGTCTTCAAATTTCTGCTTGTACCTACTATGACCACTGCTACCATCACAACCCCATTTACATATCATAACAAATGTGGTTTGAGAGGGGAAATTTTGAAAAACTTTGCTGTGGGCAAGAACAAGTCTCATAGTTGTCAAATCCACTATGGACTGTACATTGAAAGTGACGGAATTCTCAGTAACTACCATATCTCCAGGTCCAGATGGATAACAATCGTTTTTTGTTTTTCCTAATTGATAATAAGATGGATATATTTTATGATTAATGTTTAATGCATGATTCCGAAGCAACTTATATGAATTTGTTGACAGCTTACAGTCAATGAAAATAGCTAACGCTTCTTCGTTAGTAAATGGGCGGGTTTCATTAAGTTTACTCATTCGAAGTTTTTTAATTTGAGTAGCTACATCAGATGAACAAAGAGCAACTTCTTTAATGATGTTAGCTGCATCGCGTTTTCCCGACTTTCTTACAGTGACTTCAGAAGCAAACACTATTTCATTTAAAGGTCTTTTTATAATATCTCCTATTTTTGTTTTCTTCGTTTTACCACAGCAGTCTTCAAATAGCTTAATTGGTCGACCTCCAGAAGTAAATGGCAGAGGTTCCTCTTCATCACATATACATATAAATGTGAAAATTTTATCCAACCAAATAGTATTTTGTTAAAGAAACAAATCTTTGTATCGTCCAGCTTCTTGCCATTTAATTTTAATTTTTGACAACAGAAGGTTTAAATTACTGGTCAATTTTTCCAATGAATGTTGTTGGATATTTTTCACAGCAAATTGTGACAAAATGGTCTCAATTATTGGCTTTGTGTTTGATCTGCTTTGCCAAAGAAGAAAAACGTCCCGTCTGGTCATCATGATTTCTTTTTCTGAAAATAGCCCGTACGACAAAGTTAGCAAATATTAGCAATTCTATTTTGTATGAAATGTTAGTTTGTATTATAAACAACAACAGACATAATTATCTTAGCGGTATTATGCGGTATATTTTTTTTACGGATGTTAACATTTTTTATTTCGTATAATTTTGAGATATTATTGTATTTTTATTATTAACTTACCTATGGATATGGTGTCCATCTTAATAAAATAGTTTAATAATTTACTTTCGATAATTTAAATACAGAAAAAACAACCTTTCTAAGTAAATTTTTAGGTAAAACTGAGTTGAAAACTTGTTAATCATTAGAATGAAAACATCAGATTTGTCATTGTTTGTGTACTCTTGTGATGTTTGTACTGGTGCTAATTCCAAAATACCATGCCACAATGGATTAATAGACGTTCCAGATTAAGGCAAATAACTTAATTAGATGTTTTGATTTCATGAATTATTTCCACCTAGATTGGCCATCCGGCCCACTGTGCACCGGTCGCGTTGGTTGTGCAGTACCAGGATTGAAAAATCTAAATAGAATTTTAGCTTGCAGGAAGCTTATTTAATGCTTTTTTTTCTGATAAAACAGCTTTATGAAGGCATTCATGAATATATGTTATAAATTATAATTTAATTATTTGTCTGTTACCGTTCTAGCGGTCGCAATTATTGTTCAATCGTTACCAAACTCGAAATTTAGTCGTTTTATTTAAAAAGAAAGATCAAGTTCGTTAACGGCTGAAATCAGGCCAGGGAGAGGAGGGGGTTTAGAGGGAAGGATTTTCGAAATATCTCCGTTACCTTACGTCGGATCAAAACATTGTATAGAACCAACCTTATTGCAAATTAAATTTACTACAAATATTGTTCTATACATTTATTCTCTATCTTGAATAGTAACCAAGATATTTGCATGTTTATAAATGTGGGCGGATAAGGGAGACAAATGAGTTTCCCGCCAAAAACTAGTTCGGCCGTTTCCGTAACTGTTCGACTCTCGTATGGAGATTTCTCTATTGTATAACTTCATCTACTACTTAGTTTCCGCAGCCCCTGCGTAACGGACTTTTTAATTGTTTGTGTTTTATGTGTGAAGGGGCGGGGGGTATAATAATTTTGAATTCAAACGGAAAAAGAAATGGTGTCTATCTGCACCGCACTAATAGACGATGTATTTGTCTTTGGACTGGAAATTTCCTTAGAATAAGATAACATAACTAATCGAGAATTAACTGCAACTCATTCGTGTTGTTCTGGCTATATATCACTGAGTAAATTGTATTTTCTTCATTTATTTATTCTTTAGGGGTGTCTATATAACAGAGAGTGGTGTGTTTATTGAGGAAGGCGTTGATTTCGAAACATTGCGGAGAGCAACAGAAAAGCGGAGAACATTAATTTTCACGGATTGGGAAGGATTGGCCGTGAAACTAATCAGGTGAATATTTGAATAATGGCCCCCACCGATTGGTTCGTCGACATCCAAGCCATACACTATTCATGAAATGTCTTCCACTGCCTCCAAATCCAATGAATTTTTCAAGAACTCCCCGCCAATTCTGTGATATTACGCCTTTGAGATAACGTATATGAATTAGTTACTCTGGCAATATTAGATCTTGTCGCTCTTTTGGACAATTCAAGCTAAATCATCGGCGTTCTTCAACATCTATCACTCACATATTTGGTTTTAGGCTTATTTTATTGTATGTGATGAACAGAGAGGCAGGTTGCAATTTTATTGGTCATGTTATCTTCAGATTATCCGGACTTGTAAAATCCCCCCCCCACTACCCTATTTCATAATTATTAGAATGTCTGCTCATTGTACAAATGTTACGTTTGGCATTCTATGTATTCCTCACTCTTGTTCTAACTGTGGTTCATGACTAATACCTGATTTATATACAGATTCCAACAGTATTACAGGAAATTGAAAACAGTAATTCATAACTATTGGGGATCAGTGGAAGAGCGATCAACGTTAGAAATCCTGAGTCAAGCAACATCGATCATGGTGAGTTCTTAAATGGCCACAGAATTGTTACACCAGTTCGCAACCAGACTGCGCTATTGCCACGGCGGTTGTAGAATAGTGGAGGTCTAGTGAGTATAACAGTATGACAGCCTGTCGGGATGACGAAGTTCTTTGATTCTCCAAGATCTCGTCGACTAGCAAAACTGGCCATCGGCGACATGCTCATTGCCCAACCCCCGGGTATATTGCGACCCGCCAGTCTACTGGAGTCAACTCTTTCCAGGTCCTCCTTGGTTAACGGAGGTTGATTACTCTCTACGTAAAAACTCTATAGTTATAGTCTCAAAGCCTATAATGCTAACCGAAAAATGAGAAACAACTGTACAATTATTAAACTTTAAAATATGCTATCAAGAAATTATATTCAGATTTCGGATGTCCAGTAGTTATTTGTTGTAAAATATACTCGAATGAATCCAGTACGATTTTCACAATCTGCTATCTTAAAATCCACCTATCCTATAAACGAAGGATGACAACCACCACACACATGTTTATAGGCACTTGTACAATTCTGATTAGCATACAATACCTTTTCCGTTGACAATACAACATCCTGACCAGTATTTTTTTTTTACTTTATGCATGTCCAGTAGTATTTTACTTTTGTCCAGTATTTAATTTACATTAATGGTCCAATTTTTTCAACCCAATCTTGTTGCACTACAAAAAGAAAATATCGTTGACAACCAGGGTTCGTAATAATTAAAAATTATCTTATTCCTAGCTGTAAAATGTTTCAACATGCATATTTAGAAACTAATTCTAAAACATTAAACACATATTAAAATACCAGCTCTAAAAATAAATAATAATTACAGTCAAAAGATAAAATATATGTTTTGAATAAGTTAGATTTGAAGCATAATATAAAACACAACAAATTTTAAAATATAACACTCAAACACAAAAATGGAGTATTCTCGATATCTATGAACCAAACTATTAAGTATAGTCCTCATTCAAGGACAAAATGACGTTCACAAGCAACGACGGCAGATCTTAAGTTAGTGTTTGATAAACAAACATTTTAAAAGAAAACTTCAGCATTACTCTGCAAACGCCACTACAGACGAAGAAATAATCTGTCTAACATTGAACAATGGTATAAGATTTTGTGTATATACGTCCAGGAAGCTAGTTAGTCTGAAGAAAGACGTCAATATAAAGCCAAACCAATAGTAACAAGCTGTATTATAGATACAATGCCATAATACGCCATTGTCCTGGATGACTCGCACTGACAATAACATCACCACACCAAGGTATTGATCAGGCCTTTGCAAGAGTTTTCAAACCCCCCCACCACCACCACCTCCACAAACATTAAACAATTGTTCGCGTGCCCGTGTAATTATAACTGCCACAAAGTACAAATAAATATATACTAATAGAGAATTTGAGATATTTAATCTTCAACTTTTTAATAAAATGTAAGTCCCCACACTATCAAAATATATTCCAGCACATAGCGTTTTAAAAGCAGGAGCCCACCTTAATTACTAAAAAGAAACCACTCAACACACTATAAATAAAATGTTATTACTCGATATATAAAATGACTATAAAATAATTAAATAAATGAATGTTCCAGATATTAGAAAATTTAATCTGTTCATTTTATTAAGTACATACTAATTTTTATTTATTTGATTTTAGTTTTAATTTTAACCATTGAAAGTATATAATTGTTTTCTTAATTTTATTAGTCCTTATAGTTTTTAATTATCTAGTTCCTTTATAAGAAATTTTTTTTAATTTAATTTTTCATTTCCGTTTATTATTTTTTGTCACTTTGGTTGCGTTTTGTTAATTGCTTGCGTTCTTAGTTGGTTCTGTTCTAATTGTATTGTTTAATTTTTAATTTGTTACTGTTTTCATTTTTTATTTTATATTCATTGTTTTTTGATGGGCAATATCGCCTCGCAGCGAACGCTCAACAATAAATAAATAAATATAAAAGAATTTACCCCTAAAAAAATAATAACTAAGAACATGTTCCTCTAAAAATAATATTAAAAGTCCAGATACTTCTTTACTGCTAAGACTCTATTTTACCTAAACATTTAACGTATGGGGCAACTCACATTAAAACATCAAATATAAAATTATTATTTTTATTAAGTATTACGTCCACTTTTTGCTACTATGGCTAATTGGCATGGGTTATCTACAGGTTACAATAATTTCTAGTCAGTGTGGGACTAAGAATTGTATTTATTGAGTTCGTCACGAAATAAATTTCAATTGCTCAGGCAGAATCGAACTCACCACTCTAGGTTTACCATGTGAGATTAATCCGAACGCTTTGATTCACATGGCTAACCTGAGCCCCTAAAATTATTTAAATATATATATATATATATATATATATATATACATATAATTATTTAAAGCACCCAAAAAAGTCCAATTGTTAAAATTACTTTGAAATTTACAAGTTAAAAAAAAAGTTTAAAAACAAGACTCATACTTTTACTCAAAACTTCATTTTCACCCTAATGATAATTGAAGTTTACCTTTTTTCTTGAAACATTCCTGCAGTACAATCATTTCACCTCCCCCCATCCAATTATGAGAGAGTTAACTTGTTTTGGAAGTAAGTCCTCTACACAACCCTTTTTTGAAACTAATTCAGTGGTTTACTGTTGATCAGATATCTAGAACAAAAAAAAAACTTGTTGATGAACTTCCAGTTTCATAAGTACTTAGGAAAGGAAACAAAGTAGCTCTATATTTACGAAGGGGAGTGATTGAATTCCTAATGAAATCGATAGAAAATGTTAGTCCAATCGTTAAAAAAATCTGTTGACATGACTTCCTTTTATTTCTATTAAATTAAATGAACAACATGGTTGACGTTTCATTAAAAATGATTTCACTTGAAAGTGACATAAGATATTCACGCTCCAATACATTGGATCATAAAATATTAAAGAACACAATTTTTTAGATCCTTTATATATGATCAACAAAAATATCTTTATTTAAATGTTCTGTATCTCTATTAGTTGCGGAAAAATGTGTAATTTTTTATTTCTACCCCCTCCATCCCCCCTCTTCACCGTTAGTCGGTTTTGATCAAAAGGAGAGGTGCAAAAGGTGACAGTACAACAGTCCTGAATATTGGAAATTTTAACATTCTAAGTCTACCCGTTTTAGCAGATTTCCAGTAAGCAAAATCGGCTATTGAGGCTGTACTCATGACGGGATTTTCAATACATTTCTTCAAATGTCCATTGATCCTACCCAGGAGATGACGAAAATCCAGTCCGTTCAAAATTATATATATATATATATATATATTTGTTTGATCGTTACCAAAATCAATATTTAATCGTTTTGTGTAAAAAGAAAGATGAGGTTCGTTAATGACAGAAAGCGGACCAGTGGGTTTAGAGCGGGGAATTTCGAAAATTTGAAGTATCTAGTCGTATCAAAAAATTAAGATAACCAAATTTAATTTATATAAATGTTGTTATATACATTCTTTCTCTGTCTCAAATATTAGCCGAGATATTGGCATTTTTCAATTTTCTGGTTTCAATAAATTCTCCCTTCTTTGTCATTGCATGTTATGAATAAGACAAAAATTCATTAACCGTCTTCTTATTTCTAGCTGAAATTCCAAATATTGTGCGTCGACATATCGTTTCTAGATAAGATACATGCAAATACGTCCTGATGATCTACCCCCCCCCCCCGTCTTTTGTTCTTGGACTACTAAAATTAGAGTGATTGAGTTGAAAATTATTCTGTTAATATTTAGCATATATTCAAATGAAAGCTCATCCCTGTTTTTAACTATATATGATTGTAAATATTGCTGTCTGTTATTTACAAGTGTAGAGCAATGTAGCATTACATGCTTCAGTCTATTAAAAAGGTATTTTTTACACCACTTACATATTTCATTTGATTTTATATGGGCTTTACCTTTATGAGATATTTTTATGTATTCGCTATTCAGCCTCTCAGTTGGCTTATGATCATGCTGGCGTTAAATTGTAATTTGCTTTTTCCTGATGTGAAAAGTTACAAATTAGTCTATAAATGGGATTGTATTTTGAGTTGTATCCGGTCAATATGTCCGCAAACTAAATTATTTGTGGCTTTTTCTATTATATTATTTTTATTAGCAAGTAGTGTTTGAGGGTTAGATAGATTGGTAAAATATTCCTGTACGAAATTTGAAGCTGCAAACATTTTAATTTGAGTAAACCATTTAAATTCCTCTAGCTCCCTACTACTCAAAACACCCATTTTTTCAAAGCACCTGCGCGGCAACCGATGTTCGGGAGGGATAACATCTTCATACAAAATTATATATAATTTTTATACACAAAATCGGGCGACGGCCTGATTCCAGTCTGACTATATAATACAGTGTACATCTTGGCCAGAAATATAAGTAATTACAAAATTTAGCTTGCGCCACCTAAATAGCATTTAAATATTTCTGACTCATTTCTGCGGCATAGAGAAGTGTTGAAGAGACCATCGATTCAAACAGTGATATTTTTGTTTGCCAATCATTGGTCTTGCCGCTTCTAAGAATCTCTAAAAAAAACAAATATGACTGCTTTATAATTTTTAGCAGATTTCCCTTAAGGAAAATCATCTATGAGGTCGTACTTATCACGCGATTTTCGAAAAATTTCTTCAAATGTCCATCGATTTAACACAGGAGGAGATGACGAAAATGAGGTCCGTTCAAAATTATATATATGTCTGTTAACGCTCAAATAGTCGCAATTTTTGTTTGATCGTTACCAAACTCGAAATTTAATCGTTTTATCTAAAAAGAAAGATCATACTCGTTAATGGCTGATATCGGACCAGTCGGAGGAGGGATTTAGGGGGAGGTTTTTCGAAAATTCGAAATATCTCCGTTACTACACGTCGGAACGAAAACTTGCATAGAACCAATCTTATTTCAAATTAAATTTACTAGAAATATTGTCATATACGTGTATTCTCTATCTTCACTATATTAACCGAGATACTAACAAAGTGTGGGGGGTTAACGGACGAGATATCGGCTAATGCCTGTTCTGTTCGTGACATTAGTCCGTGGAAAATTAGTTAGGCCGTTTCCGTAAATGTTCGGCTTTCGTGAAATTGGTTTAGAGACTAGTGTAAGCTTTTACTTTGTGAGATATGTGCAAATACGTTCTGTTGATCCCCCCCCCCTTCTTACTTCTTGGACTACTAATTATTTTGATAATAATTTGAGTTATTAAAATATAAATTATTCTGATTCATTATAAATTTCAGTACTAGATATAGTAAATAGTTTGCAATTAAGTTCATATGTTGTATTCTGATATATATCAGTAATTTTGTTTCTTTCCGGTAAAGAATATGTATATCTATCTGTTCAGCTCTGAGTGTTTTTTTTTAGTTTTCAGTCTTCAGTAAACCCCCACTCCTACTCATTTCATATTAACAATAAGCTATTATTCATGGACTACTTTATTTTAAGCTTAAATACCAAATATTGGTCTCTTTGAACTTTTCCTTTTTGAGAGAAATACAAATATGTGGCGCACGTGGGAAATCTGCTTAGTTAAAGCGGCCCCAGCGTGACGGACTTTATTCTCTGTATGTGAACGGTTAGGTTGATAACTTCTGAATTCATGGGAGTATTACTGAGAAATTTTGATGACTCTTTTATTGGCCCTATAGAAAAAACTACTGTCTCTTAAGAAGTACAGCTGAGAAGAGAGTTAGAGAAAAGGAAGGAGAGAATGGCCGGTGGATGTGAGATAGGTGGTTTACCAAGGAGGCAGGTGCCTGAGTTGATTTGCCAGTAATTCAGCCTTCCCCTTTCAACCAATATCTCTCTCTATTGGTGCCTCCAACAAGCCGCACTTTACCCACACCTCACACTACAGAAAGACTTCATGAGACTTCATTTCACAGTACATATATACCCCGCACAATCCACAATGGGTGCAATACATTATGACCATTTCTTCTGACAGGCCATTCTTCTTCATAAAACGAAAAATCCTTATTTTACAAAATGCTTATTTATTCATGAGCATCACATCAAAGGTGATTTGCCCTTTAAAAGTTATACAATGTCAAATAACAAAAGTAAAAGTTATAAATAAACATTTTATAAACGAACATTCAAGTAATTTTAATCAGAAACAGCAGTCAATACTACATCGGGCTCGCTCAGAGAAAATAAAAGAAGTTCGTCACGCAGGGGCAACGTAAACTAAGCAGATTTCCCAAGTACTGGTGTGACCCACTAGTGATATTATCTCACTACATATTCTCTACTTTCATGCGAAAGTAGAGTTAGTCATTCATGACTAACTCACACTTACCTACTTACTGGATAAGACGAACCCTACTGCCAACACTGTAACTGCAGACTTGCTATAAAACATATTCTTACTGACTGCTATTTAAGGACTCACATATACCTACCATACACTTTGACTGCATTACTACATGACTGTAGCCCGTATATAGACCGCGTATTACAATACTTGAAACAAAGCAACTTTTCAAAAAATTATAACTTAGGGCAACACTGAAAATATTTGCAGAAATTAGCATACTTACGTAAATATAATAATTATATGTTATAAGTTAAATATGTTATATGTTAAATATGTTATATGTAAAATATGTTAATTATTATGCTGTATATTAAATAACTGATTCGTCGCTAAATCGCCCCTTTTGCGAAATGCGATTATTGTATGAATAATAATAATAATAATACTTTCATGCAAAAAAAACTGATGAGTGAGAAAAGATGAGTCTAATGAAGACTGAAAATAAGAATGTACGAATATCTCGCTTAACATTTAAGATACGAAAAAAGCATAGAATAACTATTTTGCAACATCAATAGATTAACAAGATTGATTCTAAAACATTTTACTGCCGGACTCATAATAATGGAGATATGTTGAATTTATAATTCCCTCTTTTCCTACCCCCCCCCTTTATTTCAAGTCTGATTTCTTTAGTTATGCATATAAAACTTCCTTATCGAGTTTGGTAGTGTTTAACAAAAACTGCGGTAGACAAGTATATATTTGTGAATAATTTTGAACGGACCTCATTTTCGTCATCTCCAATGTAGGATTGGTGGGCATTTGTGGAAAATTTTCAAAAATCTAGTCACAATTAAGTCTTAAGGGAAGACTGCAAAAAGGATAAAATAAATTTAAAATATTACGAATAATTAAAATAATAAGAATAAACAAATAAGAGAACGTACAAAAACAACATAATAAGAAAGTTAAAAATATGAAAGAAGATAACGAACATGTGACCGCCTTCTTTACGTTATTATGTAGTCATATTTATTTGTAAATCATTTTTAAACATTGTGTCTTTTCGCTTATTCCGTTTCGTTTTGTGTTTATTATAGCAGATTTCCTCTGAGGGAAATCAGCTGTTGAGGTCGTACTCATGACGCGATTTTAGACAAATTTCTTCAAATGTCCTTTGATCCTACCCAGGAGATGACGAAAATGAGGTCCATTCAAACTCTACACACACACACACACACATATATATATATATATATATATATATATATATATATATATATATATATACAATTCGAAATATCTCCGTTACTGTACGTCGGATCCAAAACTTGTATAGAACCAATCTTATTGCAAATTAAAGTTACTAATAAATATTGTTATATACGTTTATTCTCTATCTTGAATATTAACTAAAACACTTCCATTTTTATTAAGTCGCTTCTATTTGTTCCCGCCAAAAGCTTGTTCGTCCGTTTCCGTAACTGTTCGGCACTCGTATAGAGATTTCTCTATTGTATAACTTTAAGTGGGAAATCTGCTTAGTTTACGAGCCCCTGCGCGACGGACTTTTCTGGGGTTTTGTTGTTCTCTTCGTGTTATTATATTGGCCTGTTTTTGACGATATTTTCCAGAGCGAATTTCCACTTGTTGTACTTGGAGAGAAGAAAACGTCCAATTCTTCACAAGTTTTTCATTTCAACGTTAAGTGCTTTAGAAGACTATTGTATCCATATCCAGAGCTACACATAAAAACAACAGTGTCAATAAAACCTACATACCAACATTAAAACAGATATACAAACACAAAATAATTATCTAAATGATATGAATATAAATAAACATAAGTCAAATCTTAAAATAATATAAGGTGGGTTCCATTTGTTGCGTAGCTCATGAAAAATAAATAATTACACACTGCATGGAATACTTGTACCTCAGCAAATAGCTCGAGAAGGCTCTAGCTCTCTACTGGTTGTTGAGCAGATCATTCTACTTTTTACAAACATATAAAGTACATTCATTTCCACTTACGATAATGAAAATCTGATTGCAGATAGACTTGAAGCATATAAACCAGAAGATAGACGAGGACAACGTGGAAATCGGGATAGACCTTCGGGAGTACTATCCTTCCGTCGAGTGGGATATCCTGGGAGTTCCAGCTGAGCGACACGCCAAGTACTATCCTTGCTGCAAAGATCCTTATCCGGGTGAGTTAAATTCATAATCCCACTTTTAAAAGTTATCAAGGAAGAGTTAAAATTGAATTATTTCATAGGCAAAATGTTTCCTTTTAGCAATCGGCTATTGAAGTTGTATTCATGATGCGATTTTCGAAACATTTCCTCAAATGTCCATCGATCTTACCAAGAGGATGACGAAAATGAGGTCTGTTCAAAACTATATATATAAACAAACAAATAACAAGCTGTCCCCATTTTGAGGGTACCCGTTTGGGTCAGCCTCCTAATCAGCCCACCAGGGTATATTGGTAAAATAAAAAATTATTGCTTTTAAATTTGTCTTATATACATACAATTTTTTTTCTTTTTAGGTAATTGAATTTGATTTAGTTAAATTTTGAGCTGGTGAGTGACTTGTTTTAAAGGACAGCTTATGTTGAGCTTTATTTTATTTTGTACAAATGATTGTTTATGATTCTTATGCTTTTCTTTAAAACTGATGTCGACATTTGGCGTATATCTTTGGTCTTCAGTCCATATTCTTGGAGTAAGTCGACGGTATTTTTTTGAACTACTCCTCTTGACCCAAACAGCAATCCGGCGACGCTCCAATTTTGAACTTGGTATTTTTCTTTGAAATATCTACAGCAAGGTTCGTAAATCTTTTTTTTTGTCTAAATCAACTTCAATTGGTTGAGTATTTCCTGTTTCAAACCTTACTGTAGGATCTAGTATATATACATATATATATAAACTCAACCGCAAAAAAAACCGGACACACTTAGATTTAGTCTTATAATTTTGTTAAATACTTAATATATATGTATATTAATCTTTTTAATTGAAATAATTGGTTAATCTATAGGTTATTTAAACAAAATCTGCCAAAAGTGAATAATTTTTATTGATTATTTACAAAAAAATACAAAATAAAAAAAATGATAAATTAACACATTTAAAAAAAAAAATATTCTTCATTTTTATTACAGTGAATGGTAGACTTCGCTACCCCAAGCGTTTCGGCAATGTAACGTAAGCTCCGGCCTTCCACCTAAGTTTGAAAGACCCATTATTCTGGGCCGAAATAAAAATAAAACATTTATTAAAGAAAATGCTTGGTTAATAATTAAAGATGTTTAAATGTGCGAAAAACTACTTACAGTTTAGAATAGATCAACTTCACGACAAATAAATCTAATCTGAGTTTTATCTAATTGTTTACTAATCCTGTAGGGATTATTTCAATGGACTTAGACTCTACATTCTCTGTAATAACTAGAATACCCACATAAAGAAACACATTGCTGAAAATTAGCTTTTAATACGACAAATATGAAGTGTCCGGGTTTTTTTTTGCGGTTGAGTGTATATATATATATATATATATATATATATATATATATATATATATATATATATATATATATACTTTCCTGTTACCGCTCTAGCTTCCACAATTTTTTTACACGTTATCAAACTCGATATATAAGCGTTTTATGCATATCTAAAGGTCTAAATGAGTGAACTCTGAGAAGGGAGGAGGGGAGGGGGGGGAGAGAGTTAGAGTGGGAATTTCGAAAATTCCCAATATCTCCGTTATTATACGTCGAATCGAATAATTGAATAAAGGCAATTTCATTGCAAATTAAATATAATATAAACATTGTTATTTCATTTCAGCCTGTATTAAACCCCGCCCCTATTCATGTCAGAATAGCAATGCGCTGTTTGAACAACTTTAATGATCCTCCTCAACGGGGGGGGGGGGGTTACAGGAGGAATGTCGAAGATTCGAAATATCTCCATTATCATATGTCGGATAGAAAAAATTCGACCAATAAATGTTGTTATATACGTATTTTCCCCAATATGAATATTAACTGAGATTCATTTCAGAATAGCAATGTACCACTTTATTCTCTTCTTAAATACCAATTATTGTTTTCAAAATTATATGTTTTATTATGTGTGTGATACTTGTAATCGCGTCTTCTGATCTCGCACATTTAATATTATTTTATTAATATCACTCATATTATTTAATTAACAACTTATTTTTACAAATGAGATTTTAAATACTTGAAAATTCCAATATCTAGAGTGTTAACAGACAAATATATATATATGTCTATTTATATACGAGTATATATACATAAATATATATATATATATATATATATATATATATATTATATATAGTTTTAGTATATATATAGTAGGATCGATGGATATTTGAAGAAATTTTTCAAAAATCGCGTCATGAGTACGGCCACAATAGCTGATTTCCCTTAAGGGAAATCTGCTAAAAGTGGGTATGAGTTTAGTGAATTTGTGTGTGTTTTCGGGTGTGTTTTTTGTGCCCTTTTATGTAAATGCAAGCGCGCGCGCACGCACACACACACACACACACACACACACACACACACACACACACACACATATATATATATATAATTGTAACCTCTGTCTGTACATTGATTTTTTTCGCGAAATTTCACGATAACTTTTCGTTTCAAATGTCACAGGCACCATAACTGCATTTTGTTTCTTTCGTGTATGTTTGTTTGTTACCCTTTCACGCATAAACGGCTGAACCGAATTTTATGAAACTTGGTATGTATATTACTACTAGCCCAACTTAGACTTTAGGCTATACTAATATTCTCTGAGACGAACAGGAGTGGGGGTTGTAAGGGAGGCCTGAAATTAAATATAGTGATATTTCCTTTCCTATTGGGGTTTCGTCAAATATGCACATAACAAAAGTTGTTTATTTTGTTATTTAGAGAAACTTTTGTTATATGCACTATCGTCGTATACCGAAGTATAAAGGCGTTATACGCTAAACATTATAGTGGGAGTCAACAATTTTATTTGGCATAAATGACTCAACCGAACTAAATAAAAACACTCAGTATGTGAATTAGCACTAACGCCTTCCTTATAATAAGCCATTCTAACATTTCTAGGGACGGGCAGGAGTGGGGGTTAAAAGGAAGGCCTGAAATTAAAAATAGTGATATTTCGTTTCCTATTGGGGTTTCGGCAAATATGCACATAACAAAAGTTGTTTATTTTGTTATTTATAGAAATTTTCTCAACAATTCTTCTCAATATGAACTACCAGGTACTTCACCTGGTAAAATTAATTCAAATTATAATATATTATTATAATATTTTGTCCTTAATAATTTAAATCTATGCATAATACACAGGAAACGGGAAATATGACAATATGGAGAACAGTGAAGTCTTACATAAAAAATTAATTTTATTAATAACAAATCCACAGTAACGACGGGTATAAACCCTAAACCCTGGGAAGGGTAAATGTCAAAATATTGTGCAAAGTAAAGACTTGCCAAAAAAATACCATCACCATCCAGCTCTAATTGAATTCCCGGGCGAAGCCGGGTATCTGAGCTAGTATATATATATATATATATATATATATATATATATATATATATATATATATATAAAGATATATAGTAAAATCTTTATTTCTCTACTACTTGCAGATATATTTTTCAACATCACCCTAAGACGGAAGACGCTGTTCTACACAGTGAACCTGATCGTTCCCTGCGTCGGCATCTCCTACCTCTCGATCCTGGTGTTCTACCTCCCTGCCGATTCTGGAGAGAAGATAGCACTCTGCATCACCATCCTACTGTCACAGACCATGTTCTTCTTGCTCATCTCCGAGATTATACCTTCCACATCGCTCGCTCTTCCACTTCTTGGCAGGTATTACACTTTGCAATTAATTATTAAACACATTCATCTGAGGGGGGGGGGTCATAAAAATATAGTTTATATCATAAATAAAAACATCTATCCACCTTAAAAACATGTAGGGATCAAATAACAACATTGTCGCCCGATTAGCCTAAGTTGCAAAAAGTGGACTTTAATAAAAAAATAAAAAAAAAAAACATTGTCGTTTGAAAACTGACGTAGGTTGGGAAGTGAACATTGAGGATATAACATTATGCTCTATAGGAAATGTAAAATTTAGTGTTGTGGTATATAAATTAATAAATATATATTCTTATATCCTATTATACAATACCTAAATTTTATTGTATAGAGATAGCTTCTTTAGAGATAGATTCTATCAACTGCTTTTGAATTATCTTCTAAGGCTAATTGTATGTTTCTAGGAATATCAAATTCTTTAAACAGTGACTAACGCATTGATATAAGTTGGAGTATTGTGAGTGGAACATGGCATGGTTCCCATTGTTGTTGGGGATCTTTAGTTATTAAATGTATGTGCGTAAGATTAGTGTGGCTTATACACGTCCTGATTGTTACTACCTCTTCTTTTACAAATGCCTCTGAAAGCACTGTGTCTTGTCCCTGGACAATCTTTTATACTTCGTAGTTGGTTTGTGAGGGGCACTTCCTCCTACATTGATTTACGTACATTAGGAATTAGTAGTTTTCAAAGTTTCTTCCAGAAAATAGGCGATTTTAGCAGATTTCCCGTAAGGGAAGCAAGCTATACACGATTTTCGAAAAATTTCATCAAATGTCCATCGATCCTACCTAGGAGATGATGGAAATGAGGTCCGTTCAAAATTATATATATTGTCTGTTACCGCTATATTGGTCGCAATTTTCGTTTGATCTTTACAAAACTCGATAAATAAGCGTTTCATGCAAAAGTAGTTCGTTAACGGCTAAAATCGGACTGGTAGGAGGGCTTATTTTCTCTATCATTAATATTAAGAGAGATAATTTGAACTCTGAACCTACCATCAGATCTTTGCAAATTCGTTGTCAGGGGACGTCATCAATTAAGATTTTATGTTCTTGTCTCAAAATTATTTATTAGATTTCTACCATACTCGATATTTAACCGTTTCAGAAGACACTAAAGATCATATTTGTTATTGTCAGAAATCGGACTTGGATTAGGAGGGGGGGGGGGGGGTTAGAGGGCACGGAACTCAAAAAATGTTATAGAACCAATCTTGTTAATCTATTGATTATCTACAATTGGTAGCCTTTGCATTTTTTCGTAACTCAAATTTTAAGCGAGTAAATCGTACTTTCTTGTTTTGAGCCTGAATATGCGGTGAGATGAGATCACTGTGTATCATTTCAGCACATTAGATTTTGCTTAGTTTACGCAGCCCTTGCGTGGCGGACTTTTATTCCGTTCAGAAGAAGCTTCCATTCGTGACAAGTTATCTACAGGCTTCCACCCTTTTCTAGCCGGATGGTCCAAGGACTCTCCTGCTCAAGATAAATTTCTGTTAACAAACCTCTACATCAGATTCACATAGTTGCTGAATAGTCCAGTCCAATATTGCGTCCAAGTTTTTAGTCATGATTGAGAACATTGGGACTAATACCTTAAACCTTTAGGACCTCTCACCAAAGTATTAAATACACTTAAAGCAACCACTGCGAATGTTTGAACGAACCCATTTTCATGAAGGTCTATACGAAATATATAACAAGTCTGTTTAATAGTAATGCAAAACTTCTTTCAATTAATTTTATATTGATTCGCTATATACAAAATATGATGTATGTGTTATTAGTTTTTATACAAGAATTTAAAATAACAAGTAATCGCGTTTCCAGAAAATCTTATTTATTAACGAGCTCCGTATATATATATATATATATATATATATATATATATATATATATATATATATTGATGAGATTCTTGAGAAATATCGCAACTCAATAGTTGAATCATTTCCAGATGGAAGATTGCCGACCATTTTTACTAGTAAAATTGGGGCTCAGGTTAGCCATGCGAGTTAGAGCGTTGACCTTTATCTCACATGGTAAACCTAGAGTGGCGAGTTCGATTCTCGCCTGGGCAAAGGAAATTATTTAGTGACGAAATTCATTAAATAACATCCTAAAATCCCACCCTGGCTAGAGAAGGGTGGTAACCTGTTGATAACCCGTCCCGATTAGCCTAAGTTGCAAAAAGTGGACGTTAATAAATAATAATAATAATAATAATAATACTAGTAAAATTGATATTCGTTTAGTGAACGATCATCCTTGAACTGAACAATTGTATTGAAATATATATTAATAGAACAAAATATAGTTTTTTTCTTTTACCTATGGCCGTACAAGTGCATGGGCCCAGGGATTACTCACATATTGATAGTATCTATTATAAAAACGACAGAATATATAATTCATGGATTTGTAGAGTCGATAAATTTGAAATGGTTTTATTAAGCCAACATCAATTTTACAAGCTACAAGAGTGCATATAGGGTTTATATTTCTAGCGAACTGGACACATTGAGGCGGTTTAGAGCTGGTGTGGAGCCCTGTTTACCTATCACCGAGATAACTGACAGGCTAAAAGTGGGGCAGAGCCAATAGCATTGATAAAGGCTTTATCAGTAGTGATATCAGCTTCCCTTGTCACAACACAATCCCTAGATAGCTATGTTGTCATCCCTGCCTCCTGTGGATTAGAAAATCCTCCACATTGTCCAACCCCATCAGATTTATTACATATCTATAGAATAACATGGCACGATTCAAAGTAATTTGCCACGAAGGACATCTGGAATTAACTAAATTTATTTTCATACTCGATCAAAATATATTTTTTATTCACTTAGACCATATATTATGAAAAATATAACTATTAAAAGTAGGGTTTATGAAACGCCTATAGAGTCTGCTTGTTACAACACAATGAGTAAAAGAAACATCGTTCTTTAATGAGTGATTCTTTGTATCTTGAAAAAGGTAATTTTTCAGGGACACAAAAAACATGAAATTACATATAATTGTAAAAGCTATCACTACAGTCGATATTTATTCAAAACTAGATTAGTTCTCAGTTATGACGTATCACTATTCTAGTGCGACTAATTTTTCTGTAAATCTTTATACAAATATCTTCCATTGGCAAAATATTTAGATGAAGGGTATCACTTCTTAACCAACGTCAAGCATTTTAGGAGAAGTATGTATTTTGCCAATTCGCATTGTAGGCTTGTTTTGGTGAGCTTTCGTATTGAGGATCTAGATTCGACTTTATGCAACATGGCAGTGAGAGGCTGAGTGATGACGAAATTACTTGATGATCTAAGTAAATAGCAATTTTTAATTTACGATGAATATGTATTATTCTCTTTTAGCAGATTTTCAAATCAGGTATTATTGAGGTCAGACTCATGACGGGATTTTCGAAACACTTCTTCAAATGTCCATCGATCCAACCTAGTAGATGACGAAACTGAGGTCCGTTCAAAATAATATATATATATATATATATATATATATATATATATATATATATATATATACGTAGTACAATCGGAAAATAAGTTCCATTTCAATTATTCTTCGCGGTAGCGCTGCGATCGTAGTTTTGAGCATGCTCGGCAGTTACTCGGTGTCAACCGGAAGGAAATGACGTAATTTTGAACTCGCTATTTTTGTCGTGCACTTCGTAGCGTTTTTTTTATAATGGCTGTGATAATTGAGAATCCCGCCGATTGGTCAAATTCGATAGGTGATTCGTTTTCTTAATGCAGTACCCGTTAAATCAATTGATATTCACCAACAAATCTGTGAAGTGTATGGAGAAAATGTGATGAATGGTTCAATGATGAGAAGATGGGTTCGACAGTTCAAAGAAGAACGAGATACAGTCCATGATGAGGAACGAAGTGGACGTCCGTGGTGAACGGTGAACTGATTCATGCAGTTGATGAGAAGATTAAAGAAAAAAGTAAGTTTACGATTAGTGTTCTTGCACGTGAATTCCCCCAAGTTTCACGAACAGTAATTTACGAGATCCTAATCATTTTTTTCTGGATCTGAAGTCATTTCTTGGAGGTCAGCGGTTAAACAGTGACGAAGAGCTGAAAGAAAGCGTTACCTCATGGCTGACTACATCGCACACTGGAGCGAGTGATAGGGTAAGCCGGACATTCATTAATATCTCCGTTTCTACTGCTAGGACCAGTAGTAGTTTCTACTGGTCCTAGAATATTGATTCTGGAGTCATTTTAAAGCACATCGAATACTCTATTGAACTACCTCATCAGCAATTTTGCCAGATGCGATATAACGGTAAGATGAATTTTAAATGTGTACATACAGATTATGTATCGCTTACTAAGTAGAGAATTGTGATTTGTAGACACATAATATCAACATAGGTTTTATAAATTTTAATTTTTTTAATAAATTGAAGTTCACAAACGCAATACTAAAATTGTAAACAAAAATATACCTAGAATAAAAATTTAAAAAAAAAATCTTTGTATTTAATTTAATAATGAAAGGAAGAAGAATATCTAACATTTCTAAAATTTCAAATGTTTTTTATTTTTCAATTAGAAGTTCTTTTACTTCCGAAGAAATTGTTTCTAAACGATCGCTATCGTTGTTAACGTAGTAAGTGTTGGCCTTAAATGTGATATTAAAGGGTCTGAATAAATTAACAAATTAAAGTACCAAAAGTGTTAACACTAAAAGTAAAATATTTAATGAATAGGCAAGTTTAAGCAGGATCTGACGACGTTGTAAATAAGACAATATGCTCCTAAAAGCATGACAAGTGGTATTTTTTCAAGCAAATACAAGCGATTTGCGAATTAAATTAATTAAAATTATTTCCAGCTCTATGTAAAAAAAAAAAAGAAATTAGATGGATTTTAAAAACCTTTTGTTCCAGTTTTTGATTTGTTATAATACCCTTAATTTGTACTGGAAGCAACAATTATTCATAAAATGAAATAAGAGTTCACGAAGAATTTAATAAGCCAAGGCTTTTTTTAACATAGCAATTATAACCAGGCATTATGTAAAAACCATTACAATAATATGACTAAAAATCAATCTGCTCAATTGAAAAGGGTTTATGTGGTACTAACAATACAATCAAAATCCCAAATTATAACTTTTATTCTTTCCCCCAATGTCCAACATTACTGAAGGATCGCTCCAGTGTGCATCGGCGGCAACATTCTACAAGGTGGGTATATTCAAGCTAGTACCACGCTATGAAAAATGCCTGGAAAATCACGTGAGTTATGTCGAAAAATAGTGTAAGAGTTGTAGATTTTTTAAAAATAAATTTCTTTGCTGTATCTGTACTAGTTATTTTTTGATTTCAAAACGGAACTTACTTTCCGAACGTACCTCGTATATATATATATATATATATATATATATATATATATATATATATATATATATATAGTTTTTGTCTTATCGTTACCAAACTCGACATATAAGCTTTTCATGTAAAAGTTTAGATCAAGTTCATTAACGGATGAAATCGGACCAGGGGAGGGGTAATTTTGAAAATTTAAAATATTTCCGTTATGACAAGTCGGATCGAAAAATGATATAGAACCAACCTTATTGTAAATTTAATTACCAATAACTATTTTTATGTACATACTATCTCTATCTTAAATATTAACCAAGATATTTGGATTTTTTAGTTTTCAGTCATCAGTAAACCCCTCTGCTTTGTCATCACACGTTAAAAATAAGCTAATATTTCATGTAGCGTCTGATTTCAAGCCGAAATACCAAATATTGAATTGAACAAATATTTTCTAGATAAGATACTTGCAAATACATTACGATGACGATCCCCGTCTTTTGTTGGATTACTAAAATTAGAGTGATTGATATTAATATTATTATGGTTCATTATAAATTGTAGCACAAATATAGTAAATAGTTTTCAATAAAATTAATATATTATATTCAGATATATTTCAGTAATTGTTTTTCTTTCCGATCAAGAATATTTCTATCTATTCAGCTCTGAGAGGTTGGCTGACCTGTTTGTTTACAATTCAGACGCTTTCCGTTGCAGGGGTTATAAAAATGTAAACTGACTGATAGATTTCTCGTTATCATTTGTATTTATTCACTTAATATTCACGGTGATGTCAAGAGTAACAAGTATGTAGATTTATCTACTGTAAAACTTCAAGGGGAAAATCTGCTTAGTCTACGCAGGCACTGAGTGAAGGACTTTCTTTAAAACTAAAAATAATTTTCCCGTGTGTTAAAAGTATAAAGTAGTATGTCGGCTTCATTTAAAACTCACTACGACTAGAGTGTGAATCACCTTAGTTGTGACGTAATAAATAAATTTAATAAATTACAAAAAAAAATGATGATAGGAAAAAATTACCCAGTTTTACAATTTTCAATTAAACACAATAATTGTTGTTATTTATTAACCTACTTTGTCGTACTAAGGCTAATTGGAGCAGGTAATCTAAATGTTACTCTTGTAGGCTGGATAACACTAAGGATTTCATTTAAAGACTTCGTCACTAAATAAGTTCATATTGCCGAGGCTGGAATCGAACTCCCCACTCTTGGTTTGCCATGAGAGATAAAGATCGATGCCTAAACTCATACGGGGCTCAGGTTAGCCATGTGAGTTAAAGCGTTGACCTTCATCTAACACGGTAAACCTAGAGTGGCGAGTTCGATTCACGCCTGGGCAATGGAATTTATTTAGTGACAGAATTCATTAAATAAAATCCTTAGTCCCACTCAGGCCAGAAAAATGTGGTAACCTGTAGATAACCCGTCCCAATTAGCCTTAATTGCAAAAATTGGGCGTTAATAAATAATAATAATAAACTCATATGGCTAACCTGAGCATAAATGTAATAAATTACATAATTGAACCTTGAACTAATATTAATTAATGTTGATCTCATTTTATAAAGAATACTGCCCCATTTAAACGGTTTGGCTGTTGTATTATTCATTATAGAAACAAACTTTATTATATTCTTCTAATTGAAAGCAGGGCATTGTTAATGGACCGAGTGATTGACTAGAAGCCAGAGATGCAAATGTTGGTCAGCCACACATCTTACCGACATCCTCTCTACCAATGGACCCTTTTAATGAATGGGATGGCTGTGGACTGATGTAAACAAGGTCTGACCACTAATGACGATCTTACGGGACACTTTCAAGAGACTCGTGCGGCTTATACTCTGAAAGAACGGCCAACTTCTACTAGATAAATAATGCCTTTTTTTATGCGGTCTTTTATAGTTTCATTTAAATTATATCCTTAAATGATTTTGTTGATGAGTAAGGTTCGAAAATGTCAGTTGCAAAGCCTTGACGCATACCTACATATTTTTAGTAAGTACGACTGATCGTAAAAGAAATTCAGTTATTTATTTTTAACAAGTGATATTTTTACATAAATGATATACATAACTGTGTGCGGGCGCGCGCGCGCGTGCGTGTGCGTGTGTGCACGTAAAAATCATACAGTTTTTAATATATTTGCATTATTCGTGGCAATTAAAAACAAATGAAAACCTTTGTAATTTACTAATAAATTAGTTCTAATATTTAGAATGCAATGGTTTCTTGTAAGGAAATATTACGAGATATTAAGAAATTAGTTTCTACCTTAAAGTTATATATATGCTCTTGAATTAATAATGGCTTGCTGACAGATTTAGTAATAGTTATAGTTTATGTAGGACTCATAGTAAAGATTCGTTGAACACCATATTTCACAGATAAACTAGGAAAAAAATTGCATGATTTATCAGCTTACTGTTAATAAGACCAGTAAAATAGGGGTATTTTCTGACAAATGAAAATTAGATATCTTTATTTGGTCAAGTCTTCATTTATACTCTAGTTTCTCGGTTGGATTCATTCATGGTGGATTGTCACCCCATTTTGATAAATTAAATATACGTTTTTGTCTAGTAAAACCGTCGCATGACAAACGTACAATGCTCAAGGTACCACATCTCGGCTACAACTGAAACTGCACACACCCCCCTCCACAGCGCAACAACTTCCGGCCGTCGCCAAACGACATTCCTTGTATACCTCGCAAGTCAAAAACATGCGTTTCCCAGTAATCACCCTATATTAAAGTATTTGTAGAGGACAAGGCGTTTTTATTGATCCTAAAACATAAAAAGTTGTGAAAAATATCTCACCATAGTATTTATATTCGGGTAAAAAGGAAGACTTCAAGGTGTGCAGAGAATAAATAAATAGTTGTATTTCAGGTACATCTTGTTTACCATGCTGCTAGTCGGTCTGTGTGTTGTGATCACCATCTTCGTCCTGAACATCCATTACCGGAAGCCTAGTACACACAAGATGGCGCCGTGCGTGCGGAAGGTGTTCATCCGCTGCCTCCCACGCCTCCTGCTGATGCGAGTTCCAGACCAGCTGCTGGCAGACCTGGCTGCCAAGAAGAGGACGCCCTGGACGCAGAACAAGATGCCCACGGGAACAGGGCTGGCTATCACTCCCTCCGCAGGATCTAGTCCAGAATCTCTCAGGCACTTCCGCCCAAATGGATTATACACACCGTCCACAACCAACAGGTACTCCTCCCAGTAAGTAATTAGTTTATTAGCAACTATTGTAGCTATATGGACAGATAACTTGATTTTCGAAAACTTTCCACAAATATACACCTATCCTGCCTAGGATACGACCAAAATGAGGTCCGTTCAAAGTTATATTTTATATCTTCTATATTGTTTGCGAGTTTTACGATGTTTTTTTATTCCCCGTTGGAAGTCACCCCCTTCCGCCATTTTCTACCAGGATTTCCAGCCTAGTGGTAATACTCTAATCCCCCCCCCCCTCCTAGTTAAACGAAGTTACTATTAAGATACGCTAACAGCGTGTGAGTTAGGTGATCTTTGTTATTTGTCAGTTAGTATATCTTTTGCTGTAAGTTCAATTTTTCAGTAGGTTTATAACGCTTGCCTAATCCAGATTAACAACCAGTACAGATCTTGACGACTACTATAACGCTTAGCTAATCCAGAATAACAAGCAGTTGATATCTTGACGACTACTATAACGCTTAGCTAATCCACAATAACAAACAGTACATATCTTCACGACTACTATAACGCTTAGCTAATCCAGAATAACAAACTATATATCTTGACAACTAGTATAACGCTTAGCTAATCCAGGCTAACTAACAGTACAGATCTTGACGAACTATAACGCTTAGCTAATCTAGACTAACAAACAGTACAGATCTTGACAATTACTATAACGCTTAGCTAATCTAGACTAACACACTATATATCTTGACGACTACTATAACGCTTAGCTAATCCAGACTAACAAACAGTACAGATCTTGACGACTAACATTACCCTTGGGGATGAGATCCAACAGATAATAAAAAAAAAACAACTTAACATGAGGGATGGGCACTCTCAGAACAGTGGTTGAGCGTCCTACTTCAGATCAGCTGAGTAAAGCAACGACGAGCATGGGCAGTACTTGAATGGGTTACCACGGAGTTGTTACACCAATTCACTACCAGAGCGTGTTTGTGTCAGGGCGGTAGTGGCATGGTGGAAGTCTAGTGAATAAATCAGTCTGACAGCCCATCGGTATGAGGAAGGACATTGACTCACCAAGATCCTGTCGACTAACAAACTGGCCGTCGGTGACATGACCACTGCCAACCCCTGCCCCCAGGAATATTGAGGACATTCAGCCTACAGGAGAAGACTATACTAAACATAACGATATATATATATATATATATATATATATATATATATATATATATATATACACACACACACACACACACACACACACACAAAATAAATAAGCAAGAAGATAGGTTAAATTCGAAGTTCCGATCTCATCCGTAAGAACGGACATGTTGAATTTTTGATTCCTTTTTGTCACTGTTATTATTTATTCGTATTACTAATCTTAAAAGAATATCATTTTAATTATATCATTATTGTTTTACAATAATATTCTCATTCTCCACGGTAACAAACAATACATGTGCTAACGACTCCCTTAAGGTTGTGCAGCTTCAGGCTAACTAAGGTGCGGAAGACTACTATCATGTGGCAAAGATACTAACTACTACGACAGACCTAAAAATAAAATACGCTACTATACTGCTGCCATGAGACTGTACAGATAAAACAATACTAATCTTGATGACTACTATAAAGCTTAGTTGTTTCAGATTAAGAATCATTGCTGATCCTCAAGACTACCCCAAAACTTGCTGTCTCAGATATACAAACCGTCCTAATACTGACGAATACCATAAAACACTTTGCCGACTCAGTTTATTTATTTGGTGAGCTCCGCAACTATCCGTTGCCACTCAGTATCATTTATTTTCAATTCTCTAAATTCAAATGTAAATAAAGAAAAAATGTAATAAAGAAAAAATGTTCCCAAAATTATTAAAACATAATATAAAATATAGCGAAACAAAACTAAGGAAGCGTTAAAATAAAACTACGTAAAACTATAAATTTTGAGATAAATCCGGGCATGAGGATGATGGAAGTCTAAGGCACAAGTTTAATAATGCATTATTATTTTTCACAAAAACTCACACACGAATGAGTAACATAATTTGAGAAATAAAACGTAGAGAAATGAGTGAAGTAGTGGTTTAAAGTTTGTTGTAAATATCAATTGTCTTCAAGTGATTTAAGAGCTTATTTATATGAAGGCTACCTTTTGTTAATAGTCCGTACAAGTCGTTCGGTAAATTCAGATGTTCGCGTAGTCTGCAGTCAGTCAGGAGATGTTTAATGGTCAATGCTGTGTTACAGTGAGTGCATCTAGGTCGATCTTTTCGGTTTATGAGGTATCAAAGTGTAAGTAGTGAGTGTTCGATTCTTAGCCTAGTCAACACCACTTGATCTCATCTGGTAAGATTTTCCAGAGATTTTCCCTTGTTTGAGTTGTCTAAAATTTCTCGGAGTTTGTTGTCAATTTGTAGCCAGTCGGTTGTTCAGTCATTATGTACTTGTGTTTTAATTACATGTTTCATGTCTTGTGCAGTCAGCCTGTCGATGTCCGCAGATCTTTTCCTGGCTGCTAATTTAGCAGCTTGACTACTACTACTACAACGCTTACCTACTTCAGCTTAACAAACAATGCAGATCTTGACCATTACCATCAGCTCCCTCAGATTAACAAACAGTAATGATGCTGACGACTACCATAAACTTTTACTGCTTCAGATTGACAAACAATACAGATCTTGACGAACTATAACGCTTAGCTACTTCAGCTTAACAAACAAAGCAGATCTTGACCATTACCATTAGCTACCTCAGATTAACACACAGTAATGATGCTGACGACTACCATAAACTTTTACTGCTTCAGATTGACAAACAATACAGATCTTGACGAACTATAACGCTTAGCTACTTCAGCTTAACAAACAAAGCAGATCTTGACCATTACCATCAGCTCCCTCAGATTAACAAACAGTAATGATGCTGACGACTACCATAAACTTTTACTGCTTCAGATTGACAAACAATAAAGATGCTGACGACTACCATAAACTTTTACTGCTTCAGATTGACAAACAATACAGATCTTGACGAACTATAACGCTTAGCTACTTCAGCTTAACAAACAAAGCAGATCTTGACCATTACCATTAGCTACCTCAGATTAACAAACACTAATGATGCTGACGACTACCATAAACTTTTACTGCTTCAGATTGACAAACAATAAAGATCTTGACGAACTATAACGCTTAGCTACTTCAGCTTAACAAACAAAGCAGATCTTGACCATTACCATTAGCTACCTCAGATTAACAAACACTAATGATGCTGACGACTACCATAAACTTTTACTGCTTCAGATTGACAAACAATAAAGATCTTGACGAACTATAACGCTTAGCTACTTCAGCAGAACAAACAAAGCAGATCTTGACCATTACCATTAGCTACCTCAGATTAACAAACACTAATGATGCTGACGACTACCATAAACTTTTACTGCTTCAGATTGACAAACAATAAAGATCTTGACGAACTATAACGCTTAGCTACTTCAGCTTAACAAACAAAGCAGATCTTGACCATTACCATTAGCTACCTCAGATTAACAAACACTAATGATGCTGACGACTACCATAAACTTTTACTGCTTCAGATTGACAAACAATAAAGATCTTGACGAACTATAACGCTTAGCTACTTCAGCTTAACAAACAAAGCAGATCTTGACCATTACCATTAGCTACCGCAGATTAACAAACACTAATGATGCTGACGACTACCATAAACTTTTACTGCTTCAGATTGACAAACAATAAAGATCTTGACGAACTATAACGCTTAGCTACTTCAGCTTAACAAACAAAGCAGATCTTGACCATTACCATTAGCTACCTCAGATTAACAAACACTAATGATGCTGACGACTACCATAAACTTTTACTGCTTCAGATTGACAAACAATAAAGATCTTGACGAACTATAACGCTTAGCTACTTCAGCTTAACAAACAAAGCAGATCTTGACCATTACCATTAGCTACCTCAGATTAACAAACATTAATGATGCTGACGACTACCATAAACTTTTACTGCTTCAGATTGACAAACAATAAAGATCTTGACGAACTATAACGCTTAGCTACTTCAGCTTAACAAACAAAGCAGATCTTGACCATTACCATTAGCTACCTCAGATTAACAAACACTAATGATGCTGACGACTACCATAAACTTTTACTGCTTCATAATGAGAATAAATAAAGATCTTGACTAACTATAACGCTTAGCTACTTCAGCTTAACAAACAAAGCAGATCTTGACCATTACCATTAGCTACCTCAGATTAAGAAAAAATAATGATGCTGACGACTACCATAAACTTTTACTGCTTCAGATTGACAAACAATTAAGATCTTGACGAACTATAACGCTTAGCTACTTCAGCTTAACAAACAAAGCAGATCTTGACCATTACCATTAGCTACCTCAGATTAACAAACACTAATGATGCTGACGACTACCATAAACTTTTACTGCTTCAGATTGACAAACAATAAAGATCTTGACGAACTATAACGCTTAGCTACTTCAGCTTAACAAACAAAGCAGATCTTGACCATTACCATTAGCTACCTCAGATTAACAAACACTAATGATGCTGACGACTACCATAAAGTTTTACTGCTTCAGATTGACAAACAATAAAGATCTTGACGAACTATAACGCTTAGCTACTTCAGCTTAACAAACAAAGCAGATCTTGACCATTACCATTAGCTACCTCAGATTAACAAACACTAATGATGCTGACGACTACCATAAACTTTTACTGCTTCAGATTGACAAACAATAAAGATCTTGACGAACTATAACGCTTACCTACATCAGCGTCACAAACAATGCAGATCTTGACCCTGACCATTAGCTACATCAGATTAACAAACACTAATGATGCTGACGACTACCATAAACTTTTACTGCTTCAGATTGACAAACAATAAAGATCTTGACGAACTATAACGCTTAGCTACTACAGCTTAACAAACAAAGCAGATCTTGACCATTACCATTAGCTACCTCAGATTAACAAACACTAATGATGCTGACGACTACCATAAACTTTTACTGCTTCAGATTGACAAACAATAAAGATCTTGACGAACTATAACGCTTAGCTACTTCAGCTTAACAAACAAAGCAGATCTTGACCATTACCATTAGCTACCTCAGATTAACAAACACTAATGATGCTGACGACTACCATAAACTTTTACTGCTTCAGATTGACAAACAATAAAGATCTTGACGAACTATAACGCTTAGCTACTTCAGCTTAACAAACAAAGCAGATCTTGACCATTACCATTAGCTACCTCAGATTAACAAACACTAATGATGCTGACGACTACCATAAACTTTTACTGCTTCAGATTGACAAACAATAAAGATCTTGACGAACTATAACGCTTAGCTACTTCAGCTTAACAAACAAAGCAGATCTTGACCATTACCATTAGCTACCTCAGATTAACAAACACTAATGATGCTGACGACTACCATAAACTTTTACTGCTTCAGATTGACAAACAATAAAGATCTTGACGAACTATAACGCTTAGCTACTTCAGCTTAACAAACAAAGCAGATCTTGACCATTACCATTAGCTACCTCAGATTAACAAACACTAATGATGCTGACGACTACCATAAACTTTTACTGCTTCAGATTGACAAACAATAAAGATCTTGACGAACTATAACGCTTAGCTACTTCAGCTTAACAAACAAAGCAGATCTTGACCATTACCATTAGCTACCTCAGATTAACAAACACTAATGATGCTGACGACTACCATAAACTTTTACTGCTTCAGATTGACAAACAATAAAGATCTTGACGAACTATAACGCTTAGCTACTTCAGCTTAACAAACAAAGCAGATCTTGACCATTACCATTAGCTACCTCAGATTAACAAACACTAATGATGCTGACGACTACCATAAACTTTTACTGCTTCAGATTGACAAACAATAAAGATCTTGACGAACTATAACGCTTAGCTACTTCAGCTTAACAAACAAAGCAGATCTTGACCATTACCATTAGCTACCTCAGATTAACAAACACTAATGATGCTGACGACTACCATAAACTTTTACTGCTTCAGATTGACAAACAATACAGATCTTGACGAACTATAACGCTTAGCTACTTCAGCTTAACAAACAAAGCAGATCTTGACCATTACCATTAGCTACCTCAGATTAACAAACACTAATGATGCTGACGACTACCATAAACTTTTACTGCTTCAGATTGACAAACAATAAAGATCTTGACGAACTATAACGCTTACCTACTTCAGCCTAACAAACAAAGCAGATCTTGACCATTACCATTAGCTACCTCAGATTAACAAACACTAATGATGCTGACGACTACCATAAACTTTTACTGCTTCAGATTGACAAACAATAAAGATCTTGACGAACTATAACGCTTAGCTACTTCAGCTTAACAAACAAAGCAGATCTTGACCATTACCATTAGCTACCTCAGATTAACAAACACTAATGATGCTGACGTCTACCATAAACTTTTACTGCTTCAGATTGACAAACAATAAAGATCTTGACGAACTATAACGCTTAGCTGCTTCAGCTTAACAAACAAAGCAGATCTTGACCATTACCATTAGCTACCTCAGATTAACAAACACTAATGATGCTGACGACTACCATAAACTTTTACTGCTTCAGATTGACAAACAATAAAGATCTTGACGAACTATAACGCTTAGCTACTTCAGCTTAACAAACAAAGCAGATCTTGACCATTACCATTAGCTACCTCAGATTAACAAACATTAATAATGCTGACGACTATCATAAACTTTTACTGCTTCAGATTGACAAACAATAAAGATCTTGACGAACTATAACGCTACGCTGCTTCCGATTAACAAACAGTACAGACCTTGACGACTAATACAATGCTTTGCGACTTCACACTAACGAACAGTGCAGATACTGGACGACTACCACCATAAGTCTTTGGAGCTTCAAATATGGTAGAACAGGTGCTGACTACTGCTATTCTATTCTCTACTAACAGCATTTATCCCCTACTTTTTCTTAGAGTCGGAGGTAGAGATATTTGATTTCTTAAACAATACCAAAGAAGTTCGAAATCAGTAGCAGAAGTGCTAAATTTCAAAACTGTAGAAATCACACCTCAAGAAAGTACTTGTCTCCTAAATGTATTGTCTCAAACAATCCTAAATACAAAATATATATTTTTGTCTGAAGGAAAAAGGTCCATCAAATCTGAGGAACAAAATTTAATATTGTACTATACTATTTTTGTCGAGAAAGCTCTATTAGCAGATTTCCCTTATGGGAAATCAGCTATTGAGGTTGTACTCCTGACGGAATTTTCGACATTTTTCTTCAAATGTCCATCGATCCCACCTAGTAGATGACGAAAATGAGGTCCGTTCAAAACTGTATATATATATCTATATATATATATATATATATATATATATATATATATATATATATATATATATATATATATTTGTCTGTTACCGCTCTAGCGGTCGCAATTTTTGTTTGATCCTTACCAAACTTCATATTTAAGCGTTTTATGTAAAAAGAAAGATCAAGTTCGTTAACGGCTGAAATCGGACCAGTGGGAGGGGGGGTTTAGAGGGGAGGATTTTCGAAAATTCGAAATATCTCCGTTACTATACGTCGGATCAAAAGATTGTATAGAATCAATCTTATTGCAAATTAAATTTACTATAAATATTGTTCTATACATTAATTCTCTATCTTGAATATTAACCGAGATATTTGCATTTGTATTCTGCGTGTCACCAATAGGCTATGTTCGGAGTTTCCGACGAGAGCTCTGGCGGCCGTTTCCATAACTATCGTCCCTCGTGAATAGGTTTAGAGGTTAGGTTAACTGTTAGAAACTACTGGGTTATTACGCCCTAAATAATGTTTTAGGTTTAGAGGTTTCTCACTACTACAGTTGTTATTAGGCAGATTCCTCTATTGTAAAACTTCACGTGGGAAATCTGCTTAGTTTACGCATCCCCTGCGTGACGGACTTTTTTTCATACAATTTACTGTAGAGCGAAATGCAATTTAGAGTGATATTTTATTTAGCAAACATATAAAAATAACAACTAGTGAAAGAAGTAGTCTAAAATTATGTCACACTTACACTAAATCTAAAATGATTAAACAACAAATAGTAGTGAAAAAAGAGGGTGTTACCCCCAACGTAAAAGGTCTATCCCACTACTCCCGGAACAGGGTTACTGTGAGTTCTTTGTTATGCTTGTACAATAGGTTCGATCTTTGCGCAAGTGAACGAGCATTATGAACGATACATGGTGTGTATAGAGAGCGAAAGGCTTCCCAACTCTTATTATAGCTCTTTCTTTCTGCCTTTTCATTCCCCTACCTCTTCCATCCCATCGCTACTACGAGCACTCGATTAAAATAAAAACTTCATTCAATGCCCCCACGACCCTACAACCACCACACTCCAAACAATGAAAGATTCTCCCTCACGTTTAACAAAAGGAACGACGTTTCAACTACAGCACACTCCCTCCACTATTTTATTTTGTTATTTTCTTTTTTCTTTTTTTTTTTTTTGATTTATGTTTTTAGCTCTCTTAAGAGAAACCAGTTATAGATGTTGTACTCGTGGAACTATATTTGAAAAATCCGTCAAACAGGGGCTGCGTTAGCTATTTCTCACGTGCGTCACGTGTCTGCATATATCTCAAAACGTAAATGTTCAATGAGGTTTATATTTCGTATTTAGGCTTCAAATAAAGTGCTTCATAATATAACTGATTATTGTTTATATGACATTAGTCGGAGTGGGGGTTTACTGTAAGTGAAAAAATAAATGCACATTAGGGTGGGCCGAAAAAAAATTTTAATTTTTTTTCTTAATGCTATACCGAAAAAAACTTGTCTCTATTATGTGTTATCAAAATGCAACAAAGAAAAAATATATATACCTAACCCCCAACTAGCGCAACACACTTGAAATTTCGAAATTTCACTAAAATCATACGTTTTTGTAATTATTTTTAAAGCATCTTAATAGTTTCGTATTGGGCTGTTATAGTGATAGCCCTTTACAGTAGAGTTTTAAAAATAAAAAAAAATGGAAAAGTATAATTTTATTAATCTGAGGTAGCACAACGGACATGAAAATCACGCATTATACAGTCAAGTGTAGATCAAATGCCGGGCTTCCCCCTCTTATACTGCCTCTACCCATAGCTCACTACCGTTTCATGTTCTTTGTTACTCGGCAGTTTACGTCTGCAGACGCGTAGACGCTGTGAGTGGACGGTTCGAATTAAGTTGATAATTTATTGAGTGAAGTTTAAGTTTAAATTCGCGTTTAAATGATGGCTGCTGCTAAGAAAATAACTCGCAGTGATTTTGATTGTCCATTGTTTGGCTGCCCGAGGGAATTGCCTGTGAGTAAGTTTCCAACTTACAAAGATGTCCTTAGGAGCTGTTTCCACGAACAGTACCTTCTAGCCTCTTGAAAACTTCTTGGTGCCAAGAACAGAGATGGTTTCATACGAACAACGCTGCTATCAAGAGCTCAATGCCAAGTTTTTCCAGCAAACAAGATTTCAAACTTACAAATATTTAAAGGACTATTCTAAGAGAAGCACAATAAAATGTTGAAGTCTGGGAATTGACAATTTGCATTTCATGATAAATTTTGTAATTAATAAACTCACTTGGAAAATGTAAATTGCCTATTTATTTTTTTTCTACAGGTAATTGTTCCATCAACATTATATTTCTAAAAAAACACATGGGTTTAAAAAATTAGATGCTGCACTGCACTACAGCCGGTCAACTATATTCAACTATATTAAAGGCATTTGCGCTACCTAAAATTAAAAGAAATATATATTTTCAATAACCCATTGTGTTTTTAAAACTCTAATATAAATGATTTTCACCATAGCAGTTCAATATCTAGCTGTTTGCTACTTTAAAAAAAAAATTGTAAAATCCTGTGATTTTAGTGAAATTTCGAAATTTCAAGTGTGTTGCGCTAGCTGGGGGTTAGGTATATATTTTTTTTCTTTGTTGCATTTTGATAACACATAATAGAGACAAGTTTTTTTTGGTATAGCATTAAGAAAAATAAATAAAAATTTTTTTCGGCCCACCCTAATGCACATATCTCGGTTAATAATGAAGATAATGAAAATATGTACATAACAACATTTATAGAACGCTATATTTGTAATAAATTGATTCTACATAATTTTTCGATCCGACGCATAATAACGGAGATATTAAGAATTTTCGAAATCCTCCCCCTCCCCCTGGTCCGATTCCAGCCGTTAACGAACTTGATCTTTCTTTTTGTATAAAACGATTGCATATCAAGTTTGGTAACGATAAGACAAAAATTGCGACCGCTAGAGTGGTAACAGACAAATATATATATATATATATATATATATATATATATATATATATATATATATATACTAGCTCAGATACCTGGCTTCGCCCGGGAATTCATTTGAGGCTGGATGGTGAAGGTATTTTTTTGGCAAGGCTTTACGTTGCACAATATTTTGGCATTTACCCTTCCCAGTGTTTAGGTTTAATACCCGTCGTTTCTGTGGATTTGTTAATAATAAAATTAATTTTGTATGTAAGACTTCACTGGGTTAGTAGTAATATACACACCAAGTTTCATAAAATTCGGTTCAGCCGTTTATGCGTGAAAAGGTAACAGACACCAAAGAAACAAAATGCAGTTATGGTGTCTATGACATGTGAACGAAAAGTTATCGTGAAATTTCGCGAAAAAAATCAATGTACAGACAAAGGTTACAATTTTATATATATACTAGTTCAGATACCAGGCTTCGCCCGGGAATTGATTTGAGACTAAATGGTGATGGTATTTTTTTGGCAAGGCTTTACTTTGTACAATATTTTGACATTTACCCGTCCCAGTGTTTAGGGTTAGCCCCGTTGTTGGCATTTGTTAATAATAAAATTAATTTTTTATGTAAGTCTTCACTGTCCTCCAAATTGTCATATTTCCCGTCTCATGTGCATTATGCATAGATTTCAGTTATTAAGGACAAAATATTAACATAGATTTGAATTAATTTTTCCAGGTGAGGTACCTCATAGTTCAAATTGGAATGAATTGTTGAGCATATCAATATTTCTACGCAAATTACTTGCTCCACACATTGTTCCTGGAGAAATGTATAAAACAAAAGTTAATCTAAATAACAAAGTAAACAACTTTTGTTATGTGCATGTTTGTCGAAAAACAAATAGACAATGGAATATCGCGAATTTTGATTTCAGGCCTCCCTTATAACCCCCACTCCCGTTCTAACCTAAAAATTTTAATATAGCTTATAATCGTGAAAGAATTAATGCTAATTGACAAACCGAGTTTTTTTAAGTTCGGTTCAATCGTTAGCGCCCAATGAAATAGTTGACTCCCGCTTTAGTTTATAGTGTATATCTCGTTTATACTTTGTTAAAAGACAAAAATGAATATGACAAAAGTTACTCTAAATAACAAAATAAACAACTCTTGTTATGTTCAAATTTGACGAAAAACGAATAGAAGTCGAAAATACCGCTATTTTTAAATTCAGGCCTCCCTTACAACCCCCACTCCTGCCCGTTCCTAGAAATGTTGGTGTAGCTTGTTATAATGAAAGCGTTAGTGCTAATACACATACCGAGTTTTATTTATTTCTGTTGGGTCTTTTGTCCCAAATAAAATTGTTCACTTCCGCTGTAGGTTTTAGCGTATATCTCGTTTATAAATCGGTATATGAAAAAAGTGTATATAACAAAAGTTACTCTAAATAACAAAATAAACAACTTTTGTTATGGTCATATTTGACGAAAAACCAATAGGAAACGAAATATCGCTATTTTTAATTTCAGGCCTCCCTTATAACCCCCACTCCTGTTCATCTCAGAGAATTTTAATATAGCCTAAAGTCTAAGTTGGGTTAGTACTAATATACATACCAAGTTTCATAAAATTCGGTTCAGCCGTTTATGCGTGAAAAGGTAACAAACAAACAAACAAACAAATAAACAAACAAACAGACACCAAAGAAACAAATTGCAGTTATGGTGTCTAGGACATGTGAAACGAAAAGTTTTCGTGAAATTTCGCGAAAAAAATCAATGTACAGACAGAGGTTACAATTTTATATATATATATATATATATATATATATATATATATATATATATATATAGATAAACAGTTTTGAACGGACCTCATTTTCGTCATCTCCTGGGTAGGATCGATGGGCATTTGAAGAAAAATTTCGAAAATCGCGTCATGAGTACGACCTCAATAGCTGATTTCCCTTAAGGGGAATCTGCTAAACTGACCTCAAATTTCCATCGACCCTACCCCCTAAGAGATGACGTAATTGAGGTCCGTTCAAAATTATATAAATATTTCTCAAGATATTCTGTTCAAAAGACGTTAGTCTAAAGACGTTTTGACAAAAGAACGTGTGTCGAACGAACTTGGCTTCACAGCCGTATCCGAAGAGTGTTGGAAATACACTTTAATACATTTCCGTTAAACTCAACTTTGTCCTAGGCTAGCACTCACGTGCAGCACACGCCCAGCTAAAGAGATCTGAAAGATAGAAACGAAGTCATCCCAAACATGTCAAAAGTTATAAACATGTTAAAGTGTATTTCCAACACTCTTCGGATACGGCTGTGAAGTCAAGTTCGTTCGACACACGTTCTTTTGATGAAAAGTCAGTTTGTTAAACGTCTTTAGACAAATATCTCTGGAATATGCTGGATGGTAGAGGAACAAATGTATAAGGATCAATAAGAAGGCCAAGTCCTCTACTGGTTTTTATTATAATGCAGAGTGCACTTTCGGAGTCAACGCTCCATCCTCAGTGCCTGCTGACAAACACAACCACGAGTTAATTTAACATTCATAGCATGGCACAAAAGCAAAATAAAACAACAGTCATAAAACCAGACACAAAATAATGAGTAAAACAATGGAAAATCTTAAAACTAGTCAACAAATAAAACTAGAAAATCTAATAACTAGTCAACTACTAAAAAATTAAAACCAAAACAATAAAAAATCTACTAACAAGTCAACTAATAAAAGAAGCAAACAACGATAAGCATATGTCAAATCTATAAATAAAATTAAAACTATAAAACCTACACAAATTACAGATGTATATGGGAAACATATCATAGAGGGTGGGAACCTCTGAAAAAACCCACAGAGGAACTGTAAGAGACCTCTAAAAAAAAAAAAAGTTTGAACAGAATATCTTTTGAACAAGGCAGTTTGCCTTACAATCCAATCGTTCCAACGCTGTTTCGCGTTGCTGATGAGTCGCCGTATGACGAAAACGATCAACAAAGTCCCACTTCTAACACTGAAACTAAACTATAACGGGATGCACTTTCAGTGCGTTGATGTGTTTGGGATGATTTCGTTTCGATCTTTCGGATCTCTTACACTAGGCGTGAGCTTTCGGACAAAGTTGAGTTTAACGGAAATGTATTGAAGTAAATATTTCTCTGTTACCCCTCTGTCGGTCGCCATCCCTTGCTCTCCATGTTTTTTTGTTAAGAACTCGAAATTACGAGACCCGAAACAACTTACACATAGGAGTAAAAACATTGATGATTGTGCAGCAAACATGTTGAATGACAGACAGATGTTTATAAATTGATGGTCTTTAAAATGTCCTAAAAAGGGAAGAAAATGTCTCCCACTGAATTTGAATAGAATTAGCATCTAACACACAACAATACTAGTGTAAGCATCTAACACACAACAATAAAATTTAATACACTAACAACACATATTGAAAAAGTGTTATATTATAAGTTTTAAAGAAGCTAAAATTCGTTTTATACTTCAAAAAATAAACAATAACATAAAGTATTTATTATCCAACACTAATAATTTAATCATTGCAGGGAAGTAATAAAAACAAGTCTTTGGGAACAAAAAAATGAAAAATAACTCAAACCATATATTTTTAAAGAAGAGTTCAAAAACCTTTTGCCCCTTTTACTTTTAAGAATATTAGATTTTTCCAATCTCATTATTCTCGGAACTAATTAATTTACCATGTCACCTTCATCGAAAATTCAGATCCAATTGAATTAGCCAACAAAGGATGAAGAAAATATCTACAATTTTATTTTTCATAAATACTATCCCACTATATAATATTCCAAAATGTTATTAGAGACACAACTGAAAGTTCAGTATTCACGATTAAAATTTTGCAATAAATCATGGATCAATAAATATACAAATTTAATTTTCATGTACAAGACAAATAATTCCATTACTTTGTTCAATTAGTAAAACGCCACTTTCTAAAGTAATTATCAGCATCCTGCAATGCAAGCTCAATTCTAAATTTACTATGGATCCCAGAAATAAATATGAGATAGAATCAAACTCAATAGTTCTAGTAGCTCTTATATATAGAAGTATGGAGGGAAGCAAGCCTTCTTTTGTAACACCTGTACTTTTCTTCTAATGAGTATATATAACTGTTAAAATGTATGTATGTCAACATTTTAACAGTTAGTTTGCAGTAGAAAAATTGTTAAAAGGAATATTCCGTTCAGAGAGAACAATATATATCTGAAAGTCAGTGAATACATAGTGATAGTCAGAAAAATCACTCCCATCTAGAACGTTTTGTCTGAAAAAGACTCAGTCTTGTCCATACAATAAAACTTCGGGACTGCGTAAACTAAGAAAATTTCCCAAATGCTAGGGACTCTACAGATCTACCACCATCAATTCTCCATTCTATGTAAAGAGAACATGAAATTTCTCTGTTGAATGTGGAACTCAGCGCCTCAGATGCTCTGAGTGAAGAAACCAGTATTAGTAGGAACGGAAATTTACAGATAACTATAAGTTAAAAAACGCAAATGTCACAATTAATATTCCTGTTAGAGCAAAAAATACATAGGACAACGTTTGTAGCAACTGAAATACGGAATAAGAATGGAACTATAATATTTTTCTATCCAACTCATAATGACGGTGATATTTTGATTTTTTAAATTTTTCCTTTCTTTAGCCCCCCCCCCTCCCACTTCCTCTTTGTCAGATCGTAATAATATGTCATATTTGAGCTTAGGTTAACAGGTTTAACCATATAATATCTTATTGCTAACGTAAGATGAGTAAGGGGTTTACAGAGGACTGAATATTTAGTTATTTATTTACGTCCACTTTGTGCAACTACGGCTAATTGAGACAGGTAACCACCCTGTTCTAGCCAGGGTGGGTCTAAGGATATCATTTGATGAGTTCAGAAATATTAAATAAGCAATAAGATTGGAATTATAAAATTTTGCAATGACTCATAATTAAGGAAATATTTTAAATGTATTGTCCCCTCCCCCTCTAACCCCCCTTCTCCTGCTCCTATTTCAGCAATTAATGAACTTGATTCTAATCTGTAACGGACTCTAAATTTTCCAATTCTAGAAACATTTGCTGGCCAAATTTACTTCCCGTTCCAATGTTAAAATTTGTCAATTGATAGTTGACTAATTTTCAATTTTAGCAGATTTCCATTGAGGGAAATCAGCTATTGAGGTCGTACTCATGACGCGATTTTCAACATTTTTCTTGTACATCTATCCTACCCAGGAGATGACGAAAATGAGATCCGTTCAAAATTATATATATATATATATATATATATATATATATATATATATATTTATTTGTCTGTTAACGCTCTAGCGATCGCAATATTTAACCGTTTTATATAAAAATATAGATGAAGTTCGTTAATGACTGAAATTGGACCAGCGGGAGGGGGGTTTAGAGGGGAGGATTTTAGAAAATTCGAAATATCTTCGTTACTATACGACGGATCGAAAAATTGTATATAATTAATCGTAATGCAAATTAACTTTACTATAAATATAGTTAGTTATGTACATTTATTTCTTATCTTGAATATTAACCGAGATATTTGCATTTTTCAGTTTTCAGCCTTTAATAAACCCCCACTTCTACTCGTGTTACATAAACAATACTCTGTTATATAATAAACCACATTATTAGAAGCTTAAATACCAAATATTGATTTCCAGAGACCATTATTAGAAGATTTCTTTTTACCGTTTGTATTTATTCATTTAATATTCACGGTGGTGTTGTGTTAGCACTATGTAGGTTTATCTATTATTAATCTTCTCGAGGGAAATCTGCTTAATTTAAGCAGCCCCTGTGTGGCAGACTTTTTCTCCTCGCACTACCGTCCAATACAACAGATGATTTCCCTTAAGGGATCTTTTGAATCATTCAAACCTTTGCTACCTTTCTTGGATGTCTTGACTTTTCATGGATTATTATAAAAGGCATGTGTACTGTTTTAGGTTCTCAGGTCTGATCGGAGCACTGGGAGGGAACGGATACTCTGGCCTGCCTTCAGTAGCAGGTCTAGATGAGAGCCTGTCTGACGTAGCCATCAGGAAGAAGTACCCTTTCGAGCTTGAAAAGGCCATTCACAACGTCAAGTTCATACAACACCACACTCAAAGACAAGACGAATTTGATGCTGTAAGTATAATGAGTTTTTGACTTGCAACATATCCTTATAATAATGGGGTGTCAATGGTCAAATTCATTTTACACTTGCAACACATCCATCAGAAACGGATAACAAACAGTCGGTACCAATGTGAATAAGTCATTATGTTAAAGCTACGTAGGCCTCTGCCAATTTTTGCAATAATAAATTTCATAAACCATCGATCACTGATAGTAATCATTAATATCTTAATGTAATCATGTACCATTATTTAAAGCTACATTTTATTTTTAAATTAATAATATACAAAATGATGGGAATAAAAACATAGATGACTGCATCTTTGTAAAGGGCTCTGTCAGACAGACTGATGAGGCGACACATAAAATGGATTTGGAAATTGGCCAATACATTTGACAACCTCCTGCTTTTTTCAAAATGATTTAGGTAAGTGTTGAGAACTGTTGTCCACTTTAGGAAGCAATTTCATGAAACTTATTATAATGTTATTTTATACAGAAATATTATTAAAATTAATGTCTACTTTTTGTCTCCTCAAAGGAGTAAAGGAATATAGTACCCTCATAAGATGGTGATAATGCTTTGATCCCATTGCTTCCTTAACCTCTGAATAAGCAGAATTGCCACATTTTGTCATATTTTATTCCTTCTTCGGTGACCTAAACACAAACAAACATTTCTATCATTTATAAAATATTCCTTATGCAAATGAAATAAATTACTTACACGACTTTCATAATATTTCACTATATGAAGCTTAAATCAACAAAGCATAGATGTAAATAAAAAGGAATTACATAAAATTCCTAAAACATATTGCACATAATTATTCTAATTGGCGACAAGGGCAGGTTATGTATGTAACCTGTACATAACCTGCCCTTGTCGCCCCTAGGGAGAGATGACACTAAGAATTATATTCGTAGACTAGCCGTGTTACCCATCGTTGACAAGTAGAAATATAACTGGCTTCCTGTAGAATATAAAGATTGGATTGGGGACTGAGGTTCTTAGTTGAATATTTATAAAATTTTCTATTGGTTTTATCCTGGATTTATTTTGGTTTTAATGTTTCTATTTTTGTAACTGCTTTTTACACTGTTGGTCATGCTATGATTAGATAGACTTAAGGTTTTTGTTTGTCAGCGGGCATTGACGATGGAGCGCTGACTCCCAAAGTGCACTCCGAACAACAGTAGAAGACAAGCCCTTTTTATTGATCCTTATCGTCTTTAAATGAGTGGACTCCCATTAATCGATAAGTACCCATAAATATTCATAGAAATCTTCTTTGCCGTTTGTGAGTGATAGAATAAAAAACGTGCCGACAGGCGGACAAGTTTTTCTATTTTGATGTCATTGCTCTTAGAATGGTCTGAATCGTAAAAAGAAATTGATTCCCGAAAAATTTAAATAGAAAACCAAACAAACCTGCCGTTCACATAGATTCCGTCGCTGAAGAAATCCCGATACCTGATGGAAATCGAAAACACATCACAAAAGTAATCGAGAGGACACACATAACTCATATATAATTCTATCTTTCCAGAATAATTTTCACGTTTAATTTCAGAGTTCATTTCTAACTGCCTACAGGAAGACCAGGACTGGGGTTTCGTGGCCATGGTTCTGGACAGGCTTTTTCTGTGGATCTTCACGATGGCCAACATCATCGGGACTATAGCCATCCTCTGCGAAGCACCTTCTCTCTACGACGACACCAAGCCCATCGACAAGGAGATCTCCCACGTCTATCAGGCCAAGTCCTACCCGCCAGGGGCACAGAATATGGATTTCTAGCAGATACAGTTCTAGGCGGTCTCTTCTTAAGTCTGCCTGCCAATCCTCTTCCGACATTCCTAACAATTCCCCATCAAAAACAGTATAATATTACTAAGATCTAACACCGACTAAAGCTAATTTAAGGTCACTTCTCAATATCACTTGTATTTAGGGTGAACAGGTTTCGAAGGTTTTCAGTTTCACATATTTGTTTGTGACCTATTATGAACTGGAAACGCTACTGCTAGAATACTAATATAACTGGCTGTTCCTTTTTTTTTCGGTACTAAACTTTATTTAGGAACAAAGCAGCTACAAATAGAACCAACTAACAAAGATCTTTAAGAATATAGCAGTAATTTCAAAACGCACCTTTGCACGTTAAAACTATTTAAATAAAGGCATACTGTAATATAAATATGGAACCATTATTGAAATAAGAACATCAATAAAATAACTGTTTGCATCTGATACTTTTAGTGATAAAATACTTTTAGTGAACGTCACTGAAATAATAATGACAAAACAAAGGTAATAAAATTGTAAGGATCTGCGGTGGCAAAGTATGAAACTCAATGAGGTAGAACTTCGTAAGAGATCCTTAACAATGAAATATTGCATTGTTAAAATCTTACCTTTGCCTGTTTTTGATGCATCTCTGTCAAATTTCAATAATTTGAAATATTTTAGATTCATTATGACAAGAAAAGTGGATCTTATAGGGGTAATGAAAAAAACTATGTTTAGGAATGTAATGAAGTCTGTATGTATTGGCAATCACTTAATTATACTGCCTAGAAATATTTTGAAATGCGAAGTCTTTTTTCTCCGTACCGCACTGATTCAAATACAGAAAAATAATTACGTCTGTTCAATCACAGTTTTAAGTACATTTCAATCTGAAACAATTCCTATTATAGACCGCAAAATTCTAACTTCTTTCACATTTCACAACACTGAAAACTATATACAGTTGGTTGAACGCGACACTCTAGCTTCTCTAGCTAGTACCTTTCATTAATTTTAACACGGACTGAAAATGAAAATTTCTCGACAGGGATAGTTAGTTGTAAAAGAAGTTAATTACGACTTTGCTATTATTCTATTTATTTATAAGAAGCTGTAACGTATGCACTTAAAAAAAAAACTTATTTCTTCCTAACCTTTAATTGTCAATGGTAGAAATTGTATGAATGAAGAATTCATCTACGCAATAGTGATGTGTAGAAAACGAAAAACGTAGTATGTTTCGTTAGACAATAATTTGTTATCAATCGATTGCAGCAATTAAAACAACTGTATCGCTCAATGCACCTCAATTAACTTATTACATTCCCCTTTCTACATTCATCTGTAATGAGCAGAACAGTAAAACGTTTAAAAGGAAAAAGGTTGGTAACCAACAGATTTGAAGTCGAAGTTAAACCAAATCAAATTTAGTTTTTAAATAAAATTAATCTTTTTTTTTCACTTATTTGTTTGGCCTTTGGGCTTGACTTAGGATTTCATAATAAAGGAATAGAGTAATCAGAGTTTTTAAGAACTTATAGTAAACGTAAGTAATAATTTATTCACTCCCTTTCAAAGAAAATTCATGCTTGTATATATATTTAAAATAAAAAAGAATCGGTATTCCATTTGATATTAGTGAATAATTTTGTTATAAAATGTAAATTTTAATAAATGGTCTTCTCCCTATTCTATACTATGTGCTAAATTTTAAGGTCTATGTATAATAAAGTTTTGAAAGATGAAATTGTAAAATCGCTCAATCATAGCTAGTCATCTAATATTAAGAATTAATAAATGTAACAGACGAGCTAACGAAGCTCATCATATAATTTGTTATAATAATAAAAAATATCTTTTTTATCCTAGTTAATAAATCCCTGTATATTAGAATTAATTGAACATCTTAAACTGTTGTCCATGAAACGTAGTAAATGTCTAAAATAGGTACTGATAAAATGTAAAGAAAAAAACTATAAAATTTTGATATAAAGTCCTTGTTATTAATTAATAATGTGGAGATTATTTTATAGAAGTTCCTTTATATTATATATTGACACTCTGGTGCTTCAATATCTATAATTATAAATGTGTATATGTAAAGAATTATATGTAAATGTATTAAAAATGCATAAACTAAATTTATCAGTGTTTTTATATAAATGTCAATAAAATCAAGATTGATACCACTTAAAATGAAAGTAGAATTAATATATAAAAATGACCTACTTCAATAATAAATTTTTACCTAATGAAAAATTAATTAATGTAATTATTAAAAAGAAAAGTAAGTTTAAGTAGTAAGTGAATGGAGTATAAATATTGTGAATAAAATAATGTCAACTATCATGAATATAAGTTCTAAAATCCAAACCAAATTAATTATCCAATCACACTGAAAATTTTTGTTATTGTAAATGAATAAATATTAAATAAAACTAAGTAGCCAAGTCATTGAACCCTGTACCAAAAAAAAAAAAATATGAAGTAATAAGAACATCTCCTGAAAATGAAGTGAAATAGGAGCATACATGGTGAAAGTATGATAAATAAAAAATCCCAAGAAAAATCTGTCTAGGGAAAGGTCTTCTTCTCCCCGACCCCTTATCATATTTATGTCAATATTTTTTGAAGGTGTCAGAAACTGTGTCCACACGCAATCATTATATATATATATATATATATGTCTGTTAACGCTCTAGTGGTCGTAATTTTTGTTTGATAGTTACTGAAGTCGATTTTTAATCGTTTTATGCAAAAAGAAAGATCAAGATCGTTAATAGCTGGAATCGGACGAGTGGGAGGGGGATTGAGGGGGGGGGGGGATTTTCGAAATATCTCTGCTACTATACGTTCGATCGAAAAATTGTATAGGAACAATCTTATTGCAAATTAAATCTACTATAAACGTAATAAATATACGTAAACTAAGCAGATTTCCCACGTGTGCCACGTATTTGCATTTATCTCAAAAAGTAAAAGTTCAAAGAACAATATTTGGTATTTATGTTGGAGAAGATCGTTAATAGCTGGAATCGGACGAGTGGGAGGGGGATTGAGAGGGGTGATTTTCGAAAATTCGAAATATTTCTGCTACTATACGTTGGATCGAAAACTTGTATAGGAACATTCTTATTGCAAATGAAATCTACTAGAAATATTGTTATAGACGTTTATTCTCTATCTCGAATAATAACCAAGATATTTGCATTTTTCATATTCGGCTCGTGTCGGTTCTGTTCGTTAGTTCAGCCGTTTGTTTGTTCTTTGGCTGTGAGTACTACGGATGGGCATTAATGGTCGATGGTCGAAAAACATCGATGGTTGGCTATCGATGGTCGATGTATGTAATGCCATCCATGGTTGGGAAACGAAGTTTTGAAACATTGATGATTATCATTTGATGGTCTGGTTTAACTTGATAAGATTACAACACATATAATTCAGTTCATTTATTTAAACTGAAATGTATTTATCTTTCTTCAAAATAAAAATCTTGACTTCTCACCATTGTAATTTTTCTTTGTCTATGACCTGATTTTTTTAGCAGATTTCCCTTAAGAGAAATCAGCTATTGAGGTCGTACTCATGACGCGAGATTTGAAACATTTCCTCAAATGTCCATGGATCCTACCCAGGAGATGACGAAAATGAGGTCCGTTCAAAATTATATATATAGATATATGTTTGTGTGTGTGTGTGTCTTTTAACGCTCTAGCGGTCGCAATTTTTGTTTGATCGTTAGCAAACTTCATATTTAATCGCTTTATGTAAAAAGAAAGATCAAGTTCGTTAATCGCTGAAATCGGACCAGTGGGAGAGGGAGTTTAGAGGGGGATTTTTGAAAATTCAAAATATCTCCGTTATTATTCCTCGGATCAAAAACTTGTATAAAATCAATCTTATTGCAAATTAAATTTACTATAAATATTGTTCTATACATTTATTCTCTATCTTCAATATTAACCGAGATATTTGCATTTGTATTGTGTGTGTGGTCGGCTATTTTCGGGATTCCGCCGAGAGCTAGGCCGTTTCCGTAACTATTCATCCCTCGTGAATAGGTTTAGATTCCTCACTACTGCCGTTATTAGTAGGCAGATTTCTCTATTGTAAAACTTCACGTGGGAAATCTGCTTAGTTTACGCAGCTCCTGCGTGACGGACTTTTAGAAGATTTCCATTAAGGGAAATCCGCTATTGATGTCGCCCTCATGACGCCATTTTCGACAAATTTCTTCAAATGTCATCGATCCTACCCAGGAGATGACAAAAATGAGACCCGTTAAAAATTATATATATATATATATGAGTGTGTGTGTGTGTGTGTGTGTGTGTGTGTGTGTGTGTAAAGCTAGAACCCATGTGGTTCCTTAGTAGAGCAGCAGGTCAAGGTGAGGTGGAGGCAGTTGGACAGCTTGCTGTTAAATGAGCGACTTCCTAGGGAGAGCATTGTGTAGTTGGGGTGTCAAGACTGCTGTAGTATCGTCTGCTGCAAGCATAGAATATAGAATAAACTAGAAGTGGCAGTGGGCGTGGCTCTCAGAGAACCCAGTGAGTCCTCTCCTCACCCCCACCCCCCACTCCATGCGCCCCTAAGCACCGACCTTACAACTCGCTAACACACGGGTTTTATAACAAAATAATGTGCATCTAGTCTTTATTTAGCATTTCTATTTAATAATAAAAGTTTACATACAAATATTTTATATAATAATTCTCAAATATCTAGTAAAATGTTATTAATATCAACTTTATCAACATCTCACTGCCCTCGGAACAATACGTCTTTGTTGCTTTTCATTCGTATTTTAACTTTGTGCATTTCATCATTGATATTTTTCAAATAGTGATGCATTCTTACTTTAAAATAAAGCACCCCTACTGATCTCAGGAGTAAGGAATAATGGCTTTCTTCATAAATAAAGTGTTCAGATTCTGAAAAAAAGTTTTTTTCTAAACACTCTCTGATTAACAATGATGTAAATGAGTCAGGGCTTTCTTTGGTTATTATGTTTTTTTTTTCTTTGGTTCTAAATATTTTTTCACAAATTGTAGACACCTTGACTAAATCTTCGCCTGGAAATATCAAACCTCCACGATCTTTGATGGATATTAACCCAGTTTCGTTTGTATGTATTTTTTTTTTTATTGCTTCTAAGCATCCTTCGCATTTCAAAATAGAGTTCAACTTTCTAATGATGAAACCTTGAACAATAGAATACAAAAAAATTTATAGAATTTACGTATCAATGGAGCATTTCTATATTTTAACAGTAGGTAAATTGTAAGTGATTTATAAAATATAAAAACATACCACTTATGTACTCAATGATATCTCGAGTAACGTTCGTAAATTCTGTCAAATCCAAGTAGTCTGGAGTATGGCAATAATTTATCCCCCGAAAATAAGTGTCACCTGATTCGTCAATCGAAATGTTTTGGGAATCTGAAAAAAAACCAACACACATATATACAAAATATACATATATTTGTGAAGGTTTGAGGTTAAACTCATGATAAAAAGAGCTGAAAAAGTTAAAGTTACCTGAGTCATGATCATCTACTTCCACCATTCTGTTTCTCGAATAGGTGTCATTTATTTCCGTTATTGGACAAGATCTTGTACGATTAATGCCCAAAATATTTATTTTATCCAATGGGATTGCATTAGAACTTGATGCCGAATTCTCATGAAGCTGCTTATGGACAAGGATGGCTCTATATGCAAACGTGAAATCCTTGCTACTAGGATTATTGTTGCGTCCTCCTCTTGATCGAATGTAAGAAAAAAGTCGCTCAATGTGGTCCTGTGAGATTTTATAGGTAGGGAAGTATTGTAAGGATTTTTCCTCTTCTACGAATTTTTTGTAAAAAGATATTGTGCTCTCTGCACACAGGAGAAATCCTAAGAATCCCAACTTTCTTCGGCTTTGTAATATAGGTTTGCCGTCCAAGCACTTTAAATTAATTATGTAATGTTTCGTTTCTTGAAGAACGCTTGTCATTCTTGCTATGTTCAAAGGGTTGAGGGCTTGTTTGAAACCCTGTGTTATAATATTCCTCGAATTTAGAATATCAAAATTTCTATTTAATATTTTAACAAATTTGATTGTGCCCTCACATAATTCAAATCCATCTATTTCATTTCTTAAGCAATATTCTAATGCATCCCCAACCGAATCACTAAATAGTTGAGAAGCCAACTTGACTTTCATCTTTTGATTCTGATAATTGACATGGGACGATGTTAGCTTATTTGCCAGTTTCAGTCCCTCAGAGTATTGAAGTTGGTGAAGTTTTTCAAAGTATTCCCATTTGATCAATTTACCGCTTTCATCAATTAAACAGGCGTAGTCGTGGAGAGTGTTTCGAACAAGCTTTAAAAGGTGGCATGCATCCAAAAAAGCTAAATACTCGCTCCCTTCAAATGAAAATTGACATTTAATATTTTTTGGGTCATCAAAATTGCAGCCTAATTTCCTCAGCATGGTTATATTATGTGCCTCACCATCACATGTAATTGAAGTGACTATAACCCCAGCCTCTTTTAACAGTCTGAGTGCTATACAGGTCAAATTATGGAGCTGTTCTCCTGTAATGGAATTAACAAGAAAATATCCAATAGGTACTTTCCATGCAGAATTTAGACCTACCAGATGAAAGACTATGGCTTCTTGGGCCAGGGGAGTTTGCAACCGTAGACCACGCAGCAAGGCATCTTACTTAGTGATTTGATCAACAGCACTCAATAATAATTTCTTGAAAATATATATAAATGTGAAACACAACAGCCAAGAACACGCGGTACACTGGAACCCGAATACACGGAAGGGGTGCATGGAGTGGGGGGAAGTCGCGGGCGCCCGACTCACCCCCCACCACTACTCTGCCGCTTCTAGTCTCCTCTATATTCTATGGCTGCAAGGGCTGCTACAACCAGGGCGGTGATCGCAAAATGCGCCCGTTCTTAAGATAGATAAACTATTACACACACAACAAAGAAGTAAATATTAGCTCTTGCTCCAAATATTCGTTAAAAGTAATTTATGATCAATAGTAGCAATATATATATATATATATATATATATATATATATATATATATATATATATATGTATATATATATATATATATATATATATATATATATACTAGCTCAGATACCCGGCTTCGCCCGGGAATTCATTTGAGGCTGAATGGTGATGGTATTTTTTAGCAGGCTTTACATTGCACAATATTTTGACATTTACCCGTCCCAGTGTTTAGGATTGATACCCGTCGTTGCCGGTGATTTGCTAATAATAGAATTATTTGTTCGATAATTCTTCACAGTCTTCGATATTTTTATATTTCCCGTCTCTTATACATGTAAATATGGTGAATTTTTATTTCAGGCCTCCCTTATAACCCCCCTCCCGTTCCAACCTAATAATTTTAATATAACTTATAATCATGGAAGAATTAATGCTAATTGACATACCGAGTTTTGTTAAGTTCGGTTCAGCCGTTAGTGCCCGCTAAAGTTTTAACGTATAACTCATTTATACTTAGGTATACGACAAAAGTGTACATAACAAAAGTTACTCTAAATAACAAAATAAACAACTTTTGTTATATTTATATTTGCGGAAAAACCAATAGGAAACGAAATATCGCTATTTTTAATTTCAGGCTTCCCTTACAACCCCCACTCCTGCCCGTCCATAGAAATGTTGGTATGGCTTATTATAATGAAGACCTCACTGCTAATACACATACCGAGTTTTATTTAGTTCGGTTGAGTCTTTTTTTGCAAATAATATTGTTGACTCCCGCTATAATTTTTAGCATATAACGCATTTAAACTTCGGTATACGACAAAAGTGTATATAACAAAAGTTACTCTAAATAACAAAATAAACAACTTTTGTTATGTGCATATTTACCTAAAAACCAATAGAAAACGAAATATCGCTGTTTTTAATTTTAGGCTTCTCTTATAACCTCTTATAGCTCAGATACCCGGCTTCGCTCGGGAATTCATTTGAGGCCGAATGGTGATAATATTTTTTTGGCAAGGCTTTACTTTGCACAATATTTTGACATTTACCCCTCCCAGTGTTTAGGGTTAATACCCGTTGTTGGTTTTTGTTAATAAGAAAATTAATTTTTTATGTAAGTCTACACATGGTTCCTGGAGAAATGTATAAATCAAAAGTTAATCTAAATATCAAAGTAAACAACTTTTGTTGTGTGAATGTTTGTCGAAAATAGACAACGAAATTTCGCGAATTTTTATTTCAGGCCTCCCTTATAACCGCCAATTCCGTTCTAACCTAACAATTTTAATACAGCTAATAATCATGGAAGAATTAATGCTAATTGACATACCAAGTTTTTTTAAGTTCTGTTTAATTGTTAGCGCCCAATGAAATAGTTGACTCCCGCTTTAGTTTATAGTGTATATCTCGTTTATTCTTTGTTAAAAGACAAAAATGAATAGGAGAAAAGTTAATCTAAATAACAAAATAAACAACTTTTGTTATGTTTGTATTTGCCGAAAAACGAATAGAAAACGAAATACTGCTATTTTTAAATTAAGGCATCCCTTACAACCCCCACTCCTGCCCGTCCCTAGAAATGTTGGTATGGCTTGTTATAATGAAAGCGTTATTCCTAATACATATACCGAGTTTTATTTATTTCGGTTGGGTCTTTTGTCCCAAATAAAATTGTTCACTTCCGCTATAGTTTTTAGCGTATAACTCATTTATATTTAGGTATACGACGAAATTGTATATAACAAAGGTTACTCTAAATAACAAAATAAACAACATTTGTTGTGTTTATATTTGCCAAAAAACCAATAGGAAACGAAATAGCCCTATATTTAATTTCTAGCTTCCCTTATAACCCCCACTCCTGTTCGTCTCAGAGAAAATTAATATAGCCTAAAGTCTAAGTTGGGTTAGTAGTAATATACATACCAAGTTTCATAAAATTCAGTTCAGCCGTTTATGCGTGAAAAGGTAACAAACAAACAAACATACACGAAAGAAACAAAATGCAGATATGGTGTCTATGACATGTGAAACGAAAAGTTATCGTGAAATTTCGCGAAAAAAATCAATGTACAGACAGAGGTTACAATTTTATATATATATATAGATATATATCGTTATCGTGTCGGCCAGCGCCCTTTAATTAATATGAGCATTTGCATTGTATTAAAGTTAAGTATCTGTATAGCATAGATTAAGTAAACATTTTCGAGTTAAGAACGTAAAATCTTAAGGAATTAAGGTACATTTGGACGATGTGACGATCTGTGATTTTGATCACTAAGAACAAGATAGAAAATTTCTGGGTTCGATTATTAGTCATAAATCTAATAGTCCGAATCCAGAGTACAACCCCCCTCGTAACCTATCTATCCCATTTAACTCACCATCCCTCAATCGGGACCTCGGTATGTCGCCATTTTTGAATCATTCAGTTTCAAAGTTTCTGAGAAAAGTGAAGTATTGGTCAAAAGTTCTTTACCGCTGAATTCACAAGCGGTACAAGCATTTGAGGCGTGAATTAGGCCATTCAAAATCCTGTAATATTTGACATCAGATCTACAACTAACTGTAACTAACTCTGATGATTCCGATTTTGCCATAGGAGGTACATTATTGCACCACAAAAAGCCGTCTCTAGATCTCTCCCCAAAACTGAACAGCGCATCTATTTGAAAGGAACCTTCTGCCATAGTAAAGACATTATGGAAATGGAGACAGTTTCACCGTATTGCCGTTCAACGAGCTCTCTCGTTTATTTTTAATAGTAATAACGACAGATTGGGGGGAGGGGGGATATGCGGACCAGGAAGTGAAAATAATACTTCCGATACTTTGTTTCATATCTGTTCAATAGATAATTCCCTTTCCAAGTTGAGGAATCTGCACGACGTGCTAAGCCATCTGGAAAACAAGTTGTTTCAGCCTTCAGATCCCCACTCTTACTCATGTCCTGTTAACAGTAAGCTGTAATTTCATGATCCACTTTATTCGAAGTTTAAATACCTAATATTATTTTGTACAGACATTTACTAGTTGAGATCTCTGTAACTGTTGTGTGATGACGTCATCAATTAAGATTTTTACGTTCTTGACTCGAAATTGTTTATTTGATCTATGCCATACTCTATATTCCGAGTCATGGGATGGAATAGATGGTGAGGTGTAAAGACCAATGTCCATCACGCAGGGACTACATAAACTAAGCAGATTTCCCATCTCCTGGCATAGCACACTTGTGATCTGATCACACCACATATTCTCTATTTATAATTTAAAAAAGCCAATGAGTAAAAAGGAGGGGGGGGGGCGTACTGAAGGCTGAAAACAAGAAAGAGCGAATAAATCACTTAAAACTCGAGTTACCAAAAAATGCATAAAACAACAATTTTAGATCATCAATAGCTTAACAAGAGTGATTATATAACATTTTCGATCCGACTCATAATAACGGAGATATTTTGAATTTCGGAATCCCCCTCCCCTCTAAACCCCCACTATTCTAGGCCCCATTTCCGCCAATAACAGTTATGATATAGTATTGACTGGAAAGATTAAATGTCCAAAACGGTATAGATCAAATAAACATTTTCGAGTAAACAACGAAACATTTCGAGTAAACGATGGACAATTGAGAAAACCTTTCGAAAATCGCGTCATGAGTACGACCTCAATAGCCCTTAAGGGAAATCTGCAAAAACACACCAGTTGGATATCTCATATGACGATCGATCGTGTGGCGGGAAGAGATGCAGGCCCTTGCCAACTGAAAAGAGTTGTCTGCTTTCATTGCAGACCAGAAGAATGGACTTGTAATGATCCATATCCCCAGTAGACTGAGCCGATTAAAACTTCTTGCTTGAAAGCTGATGAGAAGTGAGATCGTGCTTATGAGGTAGATGTCTAATGTTTCGACAAAAATCAAGTGGCCCTGGATATGGATACATCAACACTCAAGACTGGGATTCTTCATAAGATTCGAGGATCTTCCTTCCCCATGGACCTTAGCCTCCAGTCTCAACATAGTGTCTGAACTCCTCACATGCAAGCTTTTCTTCATCCAGAATAAGATCCATTATAGGATTCAGCATATTTTTTAAAAATTTAATATGATAAAAAAAAAATAGAGTACTCATGATACAACAAATTCGTATCAAGCTGTGATCAAAACTTTAAGGTCTTCCGGTGTTTAAAACAATTAAACAATAGTCCTCATTCATACACTTCCCAGTACACTGGAGGGGAAGTTAGGCCATTAACACCTCATGAAGAGGAGGCCTTCAGGTTGAAGAATATCTGTAAAAGTGGCTTAATAATAAACAAAACACACAGGGGCTGCGTAAACTAAGCAGCTTTCCCATGTGAAGTTTTATAATAGAGAAATCTGCCTACTAATAACGGCAGTAGTACGAATCTCTAAACCAATTCACCAGGGACGAACAGTTACGGAAACGGGCGAACTAGCTTTCGGCGGAAAGCCCCGAATATGGCCGACTTCTACCGACCACTCACACAATACAAATGCAAATATCTCGGTTAATATGCAAGATACAGAATAAATGCATAGAAGAGTATTTATTGTAAATTTAATTTGCAATGAGATTGATTCTACACAATTTTTCAATCCAACGCATAATAACGGAGATTTTTCAAAAATCCCCTAAACCCCCCCTTCCCACTGGTCCGATTTCAGCTTGATCTTTCTTTTTACATAAAACGATTAAACGATTCCGAGTTTGGTAACGATCAATCAAAAATTGCGACCGCTAGAGCGTTAACAGACAAATATATATACATAATTTTGAACGGACCTCATTTTCGTCATCTCCTGGGTAGGATCGATGGACATTAGAAATAATTTTTCGGACCTCGCGTCATGAGTACGACCTCAATAGCTGATTTCCCTTAAGGAAAATCTGCTAAAAGGTCTTCATTGCAGCTGGTGTATCTACTATACTCTGCAGAACCTATTCATTAAGCAAAGATAACAATTGAACTCAATTTAGCACAACAGAGCACTGGCAATTCAATAAATTACCCAGATCAAAATAAACCACACTCAGTAAGCAAGCAGGGTAAGTAACCTAAAACCTAGAAAACCATCACTCACTCAGACTTTGTCAAGAGTGAGTATTTAGTTTTTCCTCTCAGTTTCCACTGAACTTTCACTATGAAGTAGCACATGTTTGAAGCCTATGAGACTTGAGATAATGGATACTATATGGAAGTCCTAGGAGAAAAATACATTTTCTCAGGGCACACACCAGCTGATCAGATTTGTTGTGATGAGAAATGAGTGTTCCCTCAACCAACAATCTTTCATGATGTACCACGAAGCTCCTCAAATTTGGGAGATGGGAAATGTTAAGAGGTCTGATCAAGAGAATCTATCACACACCCAGAGAAGCCCTTATACTCTAAATACCAGGACTTTGAATGGGAAACCATGATCACAACAGATAGGCCATGAAATTTCTCATATTACAAAAAAAAATTTAAGAAGCCTTATTCGTTATGAGACAGAAAAAGAAGATCTTAAAAACAGAAATTCAAAATAAAATAGTGCATGTGCCAGTTGTATAGGAGTGTGAAAGGTGTTCCTAAAAAAGGTACTAAAACTTTGATAAGTCTCCAAAAATTTTGCCCTTTGGAGATGACCTATAATAATGTTTCTGTGAAAATCCTGATGCAATTCGGGCATTTTCATCTACTGACATTTCAACTTTAGTTAGTAGAGTCTATACGTGTATAAATTTGTTGTAACTAGCTACCAAATATTAAATAAAAAGTTGGCCAGTTCGGATTCGTTAAATCAAAACCTTCGACCAGAATCCAAATCTTCCTTCAGATTCAAGGGCTAAGAGATTTCTCAATCCTGGCTAGACTACTGATTAATACTTTTATTACAATGAAAACTGGGTGCTGGAGTAAAAGCACTTAAAGAACTTTCTCATGCATAAAATCATAACAATACACAGATATCTTGCATTTATTGGCCTCAAAACAAAAATTACTCTTTTGGTTTAGATTTGCTGCAAAGCAAATATTTTCATTTAATCAACCATCAAAAAACCATAACAGCGATTAGTATTTTTTCTCTCTTTAAGGGGTTTAGTGGTACATATTTTTTATTTCATTTTTACTAATTCTATTAAAATAAATAATGAGAACATAAGTATCAAAAATAGGAACTTGGAATTTACTAAGAATAAAGCCAAATATGAATGAAGACTGATCAAGTACTGCACAATTCCTTCAAACATTTTCAGAGTCAGAAAAAGTTGTTACCTGCTCCAAAAAGGTGACAGCGCCTAGGGAGTCAGCATAAATTTCAAAAATTAAAACATAAGTTGGAGATAGGTACTTAGAGATATGATGTCGCTAGAAATAAAAGGTTTCAAAAAAGTCTCTTTTAGCAGTTGTAGATACAGAATAATATAAACTATACAGAAAGACTTTCTCTCTTCTTTCTTTTGTGGTGCGGATGCAGTAATCTTGAAGAATATCTTGTTGGTATTACCTCAAGTTATAAAAACAATCAGAAATTATTTTTGTCAACTGCCACACAAGTGTCCTTGCTGAATATTCATTTTGTTGGTCTCCCACCATAGCATTGTAGTAGCTTTTATTTATTTCTTAATTTGAGGCTCTGGTAAGCTGTATGTTAAGCATTGATCTTGGTCTGGTTCCATTATAGTAAAAAGAATTTATTTAGTAATACATTTATTACTAAATAAAATTCCTTATATCACGCTTGCCAGGAAAGGATGGTGGCCTATGGATAACCCCACCCAATTAGCAACAGTTATTAAAAATAAGTTTTACTTATGAGCATTAATAAGCTAAAAATAGGCACAGTTGGCAATGCTTTATTCAGTTTAATGAAACATTATACTATGGATTGTTACCAATAAATTTATGGTTACATTAAAATAGCTTCCATTAACTAACCATTCATTATTTAATGTATGGATATGTTGTTATTTATTAACTTCCCGATTGTGCTACTACGGCTAATTGGGACAGATTATCTACAGATTACCACCCTATTCTAGCCAGGGTAGGTCTAAGGATTTTATTTAATAAGTCCGTCACTAAATAAATTCCTTTTGACCAGGCAAGAATCAACTCACCACTCTAGGTTTACCACATGAGATTAAGGCTAACGCTATAACTCACATGGCTAACCTGAGCTCCTAATGTAGGAATTTGATTGACTTATGTGAGTATTACGTGTATTATATATATATATATATATATATATATATATATATATATATATATATATATATATACATACATACTCTCATGGTTTACTAAGGGTACTACATAAGATGTCATCAAGATTAGGCTATTACCCTAATAAAGTAAATCATTTTTTGGGAATCATTTATTCATTGGTTTTTATATCCATTTTATGCAATAAAGGACAAATAGTTCAGGTTTCAATAGTCTACCTCATCTAGAAAGAAGTTCTGTCTACAAATGGCCTGAAGCCTGTCAACAAATATATTTTCTTCACCAATTCACTGCTCATTCTTATAAATAATCTTTAATTTTTCCTAAATTTCAAATTGAATACAATGAACATCTAGACTGAAGCTCTTGAAAAGTAGTCAATTCTCTTCTCAGACAACTACTCAGTAAAAAAAAGATCAGTTTCATAAAAATTAAAGCCAATATGAAAATTAAATATTTTGAAGGTGTAGGTGACAGTTTAAATAAAATACTTAATATACAATAACTTTATTTATAAATAATAACAAATGCACGTCGGAATGTGGTAGCGAACCTGTACTAGAAGGAATACTCCTACATGCGGCAGCTAATAATTACTCATAAGTCGATATAAATGCCCTACTTCAAAGACAATTCCCAATAGAGCTTGACGTTGAGACCAATAGCAACTACACACGTAGCAGCGGTCAGACCATAGAGAATCCTGTCAGTTCCTCCCGCCTTCACAAAGATTGGGTTACCATCCTCCACGCTGAACCTATGCTTCACTGGTTCTGTAGCATTGTAGCCAGGGTGAACTGGAGCACTGCCGCTTGCCATACGCCGTCCTCCTTGTCTGACAGCTCTAAGGCCTACTCGACACAAACTCATGTTGCTGATAATCTAAGTACAACAAGAAAAATTAATTAAATACAAATAGAAAAAAAAATAACCTCCTAATTTAGTTTTAAAAAGTTGTATGCATTCAAAACTTAAATTAAACAGAAAGACAAGCACTTGATTTAATTTTAATGATTTTGATCTGACTAAGTCTTATTTTCCAGAGCTTCAATGTTACATCTTTATATATAAAAATGAATGTTTGTCTGTATGTCCTTTATAGAATCGTAAACGGCTGAACCGAATTTTATGAAACTTGGTATGTATATTACTACTAAAGCAGGTTAGGTTTCTGGCTATATTAATATACTCTGAGACGAACAGGAGAGGGGGTTATGAGGGAGGCCTGAAATTAAAAATAGCGATATTTCATCTCTTATTGGTTTTTCGGCAAATATGCACATAACAAAAGTTGTTTATTTTGTTATTTAGAGTAACTTTTGTAATATACCCTTTTGTCGTATTCCGAAGTATAAATGAATTATACACTAAAAACTATAAAACAACAATGATAGAAAAGACTCAACCGAACTAAATGAAACTTTGTATGTGATTTGGTATTAACGCCTCCCTGATTAAAAGCTATATTAAAATTTCGAGGTACGAACAGGAGTAGGGGTTATAAGAGAGGTCTGAAATATACAATCGCGCTATTTCGTAACATTTATTTTTCAGCAAACGTGCATATAACAAAAGTTGTTTGTTTTGCTATTTAATGTAACTTTTGTTATATGAACTTCTGCTGTATAACGAAGTTTGAATGAGGTATACACGAAAATCTACAGAAGGGGTCAACAATCTTATAGGACAGGAAAGACTAAATCGAAATCAACGAAACTCTATATTTTTTACTATAATAATATGATAATCTATGATTATGTTATATATAAAAAAGGATGCATACACAGGAAACGGGTAATATAAAAATATTGTGTAGTTTGTTGAATTAACTACATAACAAATACTTTTATTATTAACATATCCCCAGCATGCCGGACTCGGGTGTAAATACTAAGCATTGAGACGGGAAAATATAAAAATATTGTACTATGTAAAGCCAAAAAAAAAAATGATTTCCCGGGCGAAGCTGGGTACCTTTGCTAGTTTTAAATAAATATCATGTCGGTATATTATTTTATTTAATATTTGGAATGATACTGAGAAGCAACTGGAAGTGTTAAAAGGTCATTCTTAAACACTAATTTATTACATAAATCTGTGATGCAATGACATTCATTATCAAATTGACTCAGTATATATTATCAGAAAGATCACTTCTTAAAAATGTGTGAATGTTTATATAGCAAATTACTCAGTTTATATATTATACTCAAATGGCCTTTTTACAAACAAATTGTGCTGGTTACCAAGTTATTGTATAATTACATTTATACACGACTAGATAAATAACACGACTAATACAAAGTACAGGGTGGGGCAGTCAAACGGCACTATTTTAGGTATTAAAATAACTTACACAGAAAATATTTTTAAGTAATATATTTCAACAAATAGTAAGAACACGAATGGAAATTTTTGTTATAAACAGAAAAATTGTTACTTTTTGAATATTACTCCAGTAAGGTGGCGACCATCATTTTGCACACATTGTCTAAGTCTTGACGCCTGGCAGATCTTCGTGGACTTCTTGTAAACGATTCACGTACAGCTTCCACATTCTCGGGCGTTCTAACAGTTCTTACACTACCACCCCTTGTTACTGTTGTTTTACCCGCTGTTTTTAAATTGTTAGTCCAAACAGAAATGGCTTTCCTGCTTGGAACAGGCGCACGAGGCGCAAGATGAAAATGTAGGCGGAACTCGCGTTGTGCACGAATGAAACTTCGGCCATTTTCTAAATATGCTGTAACAATGAAGCCGCGCTGTTCACCGGTCCACTTCTCCATGGTTACTAACTTCCAAACGTCTAGAACATTCCGGTCACTGCTACTTCCCCCACCATACACCTCCTCTACTACACTGGCTTTGTTAAATCGTGCGGTTTGACTGCCCCACCCTGTATATATTTAATGTAATTCAAAACTAAATTATATTATATAGAAATAAATAAATAAATTCCTATTACCCTTGTGGGTTCATTTTCTACATGAGCAATAGGAATTTATTATGTGAAGAACCCATTAAGTAAAATTCCGTCACACAAGGGCTGCGTAAGCAATTTCCCACATGCACCACGTGTATTTGCATTTATCTCAAAAAGTAAAAGTTCAATGAGAAGAATATTTGGTAGTTAAGCTTCAAATAATGTACTTCATAATATAACAGCTTATTGTTAATATGACATGAGTAGGAGAGGGGGTTTACTGAAGGAAGAAAACTAAAAAATGCGAATATCTCACTTAATAATCAAAATAGTGAAAAAACGCATATAACAACATTTATAGAACATTTAATTTCAAACAAGTATTGTCCAATACACTTTTACGATCCGACATATAATATCGGAGAAATTTCGAATTTTCGAAATTCCCCCTCTATACCCCCCCCCATCCTATTCGTCCAATTTCAGCCATTAACGAACTTGATCTTTATTTTTAATAAAATGTTTAAATATCTAGTTTGTCTAGGTTGTATAATCAAATGCTAGACAGACAAATATATGAATCGATATCTCTAAATATATAAATATTATATAATTTTGAACGGACTCATTTTTGTAATCTCCCAGGTAGGATCGATGGACATTTTTCAAAAATCGAGTCTTGAGTATGACCTCAATAGCTGATTTCCCTTAAGGGAAATCTGCTAAAATTCTTAGTCCCACCTTGATTAGAAAGGGATGATAACCTGTAGATAACCGATTGTAATTCGTTGTAGTAGCATAAAGTGGATGTTAATGTACATAAATTAATTAAATTTAAATAGAAATGGTAAAACAATATAAGTTTTAGACAATGTTGACCAACAAAAAATTACCTCTCTACAATCACACAGTGATGAAAAAAGAAAATGAAAATGCATGCAGATTTCACAGAGATTAATCACACTAAAATTTCATTGTTACAGTGCAGACAGAATAATGGAGTAATCACAGATTTACTAGATTGATACTAAAATAAATTTTCTAAATAATTGAAACAGAAGGCAAGGGTCTGAAATATTTCAAACTAAAGCCGCCTTCATGCATTTCGAGTGGCAAAAGCTCGAGAATTCCTGCCCATCAGCAAAGCTATCTAGACGAAGACAATTTTTTTGAATGAAAAAAAAATATATTTGGAAGTTGGTCCAGATAATAACTTCAGTCACATGGACCACATCAATTAACCATCCCAAAATATAAATGAAAGGCTGGGGAGTTATGGTTTGGGGTTGGTATCACAGCATCTGGGAATATTCTCCTAAAGAAAATCTCCAGGAATTCTTTAAAATGTTAACATGACATGAGTAGGAGTAGGGGCTTCCTGAAGGCTGAAAACTAATAAATACCGATATTTTGGTTAATATTCATGACAGAGAACAATATATAGAACAACATTCATAGGAAATTACATTTGCAATAATATTGATTCTATACAAATTTTCGATCTGATGTATAATAACAGATATTTCAAATTTTTTAAATTCCCCTCACTGGTTCAATTTTAGCCATTAATAAACTTGATCTTCAGTTTTACATACAACTTTTAAATATCGAGTTTGGTAACGATCAAACAAAAATTTGTATCCTGAGTACAACCTCAATATTTGATTTTCCTTACGGGAAATCTAAATGAGACAGCCCCAGATAAAGAGAGATTAGTTAGCTTTGAATGTAGAGAGCATAGAAATTGAATAGGATGGTAGCAGAAGATAAATACCAATAAGGGCTGTAGTGCCATCATGCTAGTAGGAAACATCTGATTCAAGTGTAAGACCAATACCTTAATTTGTTATTGATTTTACAGGACATATTTAGCTCTTAATAAATACAGAACCTCTTTTATCTTCACTTCTCTTGACTGAAATACTGGTACTACCTGCTAAAGGCAAGAGGTACTCACGTGTAAGAAAGAAAATTTCCTGCAAGCAAACACGAATCTAATACATATTTTACTACAATATGATTATTCCTATTTGAAGATTTTACCTATCAAACCAAAAATTTCTCATTTCCCAGCATTTAGGACTACTGAAATATTCATTTGGAGAGTGCAGTATCAAAATACAACAATAACAATGAAGAAATTGAAGCAAAAAAAAGACATGAGACTAAATTGGAATGGTACTGTTAATAATCCTCATGTGTCCAGGCAATGGGCCCTCAAACAGTAATGTATTCTTGAGCAGGGTAAGGAACTTAACTCTAGTAGTTGTTGTGATGACAAAAAAAAATCTGAAGTGGATACCACGTGACTTTCTTGTGCTCTAATTAAATTAAATAAAATATAATTGATGCATTTAATATGACTTCATTTGAATGAAGAATGAGACATACCTCCGTTTCAATACTATATCGGATCACAAAATTTCATAGAATATAATTTATAGATCACTTTACGACAAACAAAAATGGTTCTATGCAAATTTGTTGTTATCTCTAATAGGTATGAAGAAACTGGCACTTTTTTATTTCTGCCCTTTTTAACCCCCCCCCCCCCACTAATTTGTGGATTTTGACCAACAGGTTAGTTGCACAACTAGATGATACAAGAATCCTAAACATGAAATTTCATAATTCCAAGGCTAGTAGTTGTAAGTTATGGAGATATGTCACACTGAAACTAGGCAAAATGGACCTGGGAGGGTCTAAGACAGATAAATTCCATTGAAATTTGGGAACCAAAAATTTTCATTACAGAAACTCTTTTACTTCACACAAGGATGTAAAAATGATAAAATATAGAAGCAAAACAGAGTTGTGGAAATAAAATTTTACAAAAGAAGATGCACGATTATAGCAGATTTTCCTTAAGGGAAATCAGCTTTTAAGTTCGTACTGACGATGCGATTTTCAGAATTTTTCTTCAAATGTCCATTGATCCAACCCAGGAGATGATGAAAATTATTATTATTATTATTTATTAACGTCCACTTTTTGCAACTTAGGCTAATCGGGACGGGTTATCTACAGGTTACCACCCTTTTCTAGCCAGGGTGGGATTTTAGGACGTTATTTAATGAATTTCGTCACTAAATAATTTCCTTTGCCCAGGCAAGAATCGAACTCGCCACTCTAGGTTTACCATGTGAAATAAAGGTTAACGCTTTAACTCGCATGGCTAACCTGAGCCCCGATGAATAAAATGAAGTCCGTTCCAAACTGTATGTATGTGTATATATATCTGTTACCGCTCTAGCAATCGCAATTACTGTTAAATCGTTACCAAACTCAATATTTAGCCGTTTTATGTAAAAAGAAAGATCAAGTTCATTAACGGCTGAAATCGGACCAGAGGGAGGAGGGGTTTAGAGGAGAATTTTGAAATTTCAAAATATCTACGTTACTATACGTCGGATCGAACAATTGTATAGAACCAGCCTACATTAAATTAAATGTACTATAAATATTGTTAATAATATTGTGGGAAATTAAATGTACTATAAATATTGTTATATACATTTATTCCCTATCTTGAATATTAACCGAGATATTTGCATTTTTCAGTTTTCAGCTTTCATCAAACCCCCACTTCTCCTCATGTTACATAAAAAATACTCGGTTATGTAATAAACCACTTCATTCGAAGCTTAAATGCCAAATATTGTTTCCAAGAATCATTTATTATAAGAGATAGACACAAATATGTTCTGATGTATTAGAGTTACTCCCTTACACTTCCCATAACACCTCACTCAACACCAGCTGTTGACGGCATGCCTGCATTCAACCATTTTGCGCTCTGGTAAATAATGGATTATTTATTTTAATGAGCTCTGGAATTTACTTTAAAGAACTCTGCAACAGTAAAAATGCACGTAACAACAAATACGAGTTCAACTTCAAACCGTTCAACAACAGCTGATATATTTTAAAGACAATTACTCAATGTCAGCAATGACACTGCACCTACAAGTGCAGGCTGTGTTCCAGAACTCCATCTACTTTATGCAACATCGTGAATTCAAAAGCTGAATTAGTAGTCACAGTTTTCCAAAGTATCAAAACAAATCATGTATGATTGCCAGCTTAAAACATTGACGTACACAATATGAACATCATTCTAAGCAAAATCCCAGTTGCCTACAAACCTGCTAACTCTGCGATGAATCAAAATAAAGTAGTGAATATTTTAAAGGAACTTCTTAATTGTCTTGATATACTCGGATTACCAACACTAATTCTGAATTCGAAAATTTGGAGTACCAATAATCTATATATATATAAAATTGTAACCTCTGTCTGTACATTGATTTTTTTTGCAAAATTTCACGATAACTTTTCGTTTCACATGTCATAGACACCATAACTGCATTTTGTTTCATTCGTGTGTGTTTGTTTGTTTGCTTATTTGTTTGTTTGTTACATTTTCACGCATAAACGGCGGAGCCGAATTTTATGAAACTTGGTATGTACATTACTACTAACCCAACTTAGACTTTGGGCTATATTAATTTTCTCTGAGACGAACAGGGGTGGGGGTTATAAGGGAGGCCTGAAATTAAAAATAGCGATATTTCGTTTCGTATTGGATTTTCGGTATATATGCACATAACAAAAGTTGTTTATTTTGTTATTTAGAGTAACTTTTGTTATATACACTATCGTCGTATACCGAAGTGTAAATGCGTTATACGCTAAACATTATAGCGAGAGTCAATAATATTATTTGGCACAAAAGACTCCACCAACTAAATAAAACTCGGTATGTTTATTAGCTCTGACGTCTTAATTATCATAAGCTCTAACAACTTTTCTAGGGGCGGGCAGGAGTGGGGGTAGTAAGGGAGGCCTGAAATTATAAATAGTGATATTGGGGTTTCCGGAAATATGCACATAACAAAAGTTGTTTATTTTGTTATTTGGAGAAACTTTTGTTATATTCATTTTTGTTGTATAACAAAGTATAAACGAGATATACACTAAAAACTAGGGCAGGAGCCAACAATTTTGTTGGGCACTAACAATTGAACCGAACTAAAAAAAATTCTGAATGTGAATTAGCATTAATTCTAACATGATTATAAGATATATTAAAATTTTTAGATCCAAACGGGAGTGGGGGTTATGAGGTAGGCCTGAAATGAAAAATTGTAATATTCCAATTCCAAATGGTTTTTCAACGATTTTCTATAAAAATACAATCATTAGTCAGTCAACGATGATTTCCCGGGCATTGTCGGGTATATTAGCTAGATTATATATACAAAATACGTACATTATAGATGATATTTAATTATAATAAATGCTATCCATGATTAAGATTTGAATTATTCACGGTGTGTCAACCAGTGGAGAGGGAATGATTAGAGACTTATTTTCATTTATTCTTCAAATCTAAAATTTTTTTCTTCTAAAAGTCACCCAATTGACCCTTACGGGGAAAAGTGCGCCCAGCCAGAAGAGCAGTTCTACACATAGGAGTATTGCCAAAAACAAAATAAAATCTTTCCATCTCAAATGATTTCCCGAGCGAAGCCGGGTACCTTGGCTAGTATTACTATAACTTTAAAACATCAATCAGCAGAGTTGTGCAATAGTACATGGTTAGTAGCTAAAACACTGATAAACAATGCAATTTAAACAACAATTCTGACTGGATCTCCGTCATAAAAGTAAAAACATACTTGAATGAGAAATACCACTCATTCCATCTGACTTGGAATTCAAGATCAAATCTTTTCAATTTTCCCTTTATGACCTCCATAAATATCAATAAAGCACAAGGGCAATCTTTGCAATTGCAGCTGAAAAGTTTTCTATACATAAATATATATCACAATCTCTAGTTAGCAAACCATTTGAATTTCATGACTATACAGAAAACGAACAAAGAAAAAGTGTAGTATACCACTAGATTTACGATAAAAAGTTATTTTTCGTAAAAATACTTATTTTTATTTTAAATTGAATCATTATTATTTTCTTCTTCTCGATAAATCTAAGTTCCCTAATATTATTTTATTTACTTGACTGAACCATGATCAAAATAAGCCAGTTATCAATAAAGAAAAAGTCCGTCACGCAGGGGCTGCGTAAACTAAGCAGATTTCCCTCGTAAAGTTTAGTAATAGATAAATATACATACTGCTAACACAACACCGTGAATAAATACAAACGGAAATAAGAAATGTTTCATCCAATTTCAATAGCCTGCCGACAGGAAGCGTTAGGTTAGAAATGTAAACAAACGGGTCGGCCCGCCTCACACCGGAAAGAAAAACAATTACTGAAATATATCAGAATATAACACATTAATTTTATTGAGAACTATTTAGTATATCTAGTACTGTAATTAATAATGAGTCAGAATAATTGTTATCTCAATCAATAATATTTTAGTAGTCCAAAACTTTAAGATGGGGGGGGGGGAGTCACCAGTGCATATTTGCATGTATCTCGTATTATAAAGGTCTCTTGAATACAATTTTTGGTATTTAAACTTCCAATAATGTGATTTATTATGTATCAGAGTATTGTTTACGTAACATGAGTAGAAGTGGCGGTTTGGTGAAAACTGAAAAATGCAAATATCTCGGTTATTATTCAAGATAGAGAATAAATGTATAGAACAATATTTATAGTAAATTTAATTTGTAATAAGATTGATTCTGTATAATTTTTCGATCGGAGATATTTTGAATTTTCGAAAATCCTCCCCTCTAAACCCCCCCTCCCACTGGTCCGATTTCAGCCATTAACGATCTTGATCTTTCTTTTTACATAAAACGCTTAAATATGAAGTTTGGTAAGGATTAAACAAAAATTGCGACCGCTAGAGCAGTAACAGACAAATATATAGATATATATATATATATATATATATATATATATATATATATATATATATATATAAAGCTTTGAAAGGGCTTCATTTTCTTCGTCTACTAGGTAGGATCGATAGACATTTGAAGAAAAATTTCGAAAATTGCGTCATGAGTACAACCTCAATAGCTGATTTCCCTTAAGGGAAATCTGCTAAAAGAGCAATATAAGTTTGCACAATGCTTACCCAGCTCCAACTGAGACAGAATAATATAAAAAAGATAGCAAAGATGCTGCTTACTAAGTCTCCAATTGATAAAGAATTAATAGCAGAGAGAATATACGAGGTGCGGCTATTAAATAACGAGACTGACACTGTAAAACATTTTATTTCTATTTCATACATTTTTACTTATTATCACTTTCAATATACACCCCTCCTTTATCCCTACAACGCACAGTGGTCCAAAAGCCACAATGAGCGGCAAAAACCTATTAACTTTGAAACTACTTTAAAAAATGGTTTGTAATATTTGTAATATATGTTGACGTTGTTGAAAATGTTGTTTTGTAATAGAATTAAACAAAGAACTAAGCATGAATACGTTTCAAAACCTCTACTCGTTAAGGATAATGTAAAAATTTTCAGATATCGCTAAAATTATAACGAAATTGATTAATTATAATCAATCCAAGTCAAATTTACATTTATTTCGAATGAAAAAATAAAACATTCTTCCTTCAATATGAACAATTTATTTACATTTTCTTATTCAATTATTTTATTTATTGAAATTCATAATTCATTAAATAAATCAATAAATTATTTAATTTAAATTTGAATAAACATATTAAAAGAGATATATAATACATATTCAAATCAATTTACATAGTAGCATATCGTGCCCAAAGAGTTATAAAATATATGCAACAAAAAATGAACGAATAAAAATCATTTACGAAATATAAATATTGAAAAAGAATAGGTATCTATTCACTATCAAAATGAAAAGATCAGGATGACATCAACGACATAAAAATGATGAAATATTCTATCAAAGGTTTGAAACATTACATATTCTTTATCGATAATTATATTTTCTTCATTCTCAAGAAAAAATCATATTTCGCTGACCATCAATCAAAACCTACCGACAAAAAGAATATATATATTTAATATATATATATATATATATATATATATATATATATATATATATATATATTTATATAAAAGTTTTAAGTTCTGGTGAAGAGAATACAACTTTAGTTCAAAATTACTCAAAAATAAAAATACAAATGCCTAAAGCATGATAGAAAATGTCATCATTTTTATGTCCTTGGCCTCATCCTGATTTTTCCATTTTGATAAAAATCTATAACAATAAATCCAGAGTATCTTGCTTAGCTATAATTTGCGAAATAACTTCGTTGGACAAATGCTGGTACTTTTCCTGAACGAAGAGGTCTAAAGATTAGCTCGTTTCAAAAAGCACATTACATAAAACATTGTAAGGAACTGTAAAATCCGACATTTTAAAATATTTTAAACATCTTAAAAATTACTTTATAAGTTCGCCCAAGCACTTCGAAACATGAACTGAAAAAGTAAAATACGAGTAATAAAAAAATCCTCTATCCTATAATTCCATTTAGTAAACATCCTGAATAAACAGAGCGCCTAATGCCCGGTACTTATTGCTGGTAAATTTTCTTTAAACCTCAATTTCTCACAAAAGTGGACGAAGGTGGATGAGATATTTATAAAATAGTTACTCACAGGCTTAATCTTGAAGAAAATATAAGTTAGAGCTTGGAGCTTTGTGGAGCTTTTTTGAAACCTTATACGAAGAAAGAAATTTAGGAATTTATCTCTATTTTGTTAGAAATCGTTTTAAGGGCTTATATGTAATGGATTAAAAACAAATTAGAAACCAACAAGAAACTTGAAACATACAGTATTATCGTTGCCAGAATGAAATTTGTCAATAGACAGTCTTAAGGGTCAGAATTTATCTTTTAAATTTGGCTTTGAAGATAGATTATTTTGTGAAAAACATGAATGTCAATTTAAATGTTATTCTATTGGTAATTGGTATGTGTATTTGGTAATATATTAATTAAAAAGGCCACCCAAACACAAAGGTACAACCACTAAACTATAAAGAAATCAAATTCTCAAAACCAAATTTCAACTTTTGCTGAAATAGGTTTTTGCTGGCTTCGCACCACTGTGGAACGCTCCATGCGAACCTTCCATTGTTCGAAACAGTGCTGGAAGTCTTTTTCTGTCAGCTCCTTCAGGACGCGTGCCGCTTTCTCTTTCACAGCTTCAACAGACTCAAATCTTGTTCCTTTTAATACAGATTTCACCTTAGGAAACAGATAGAAGTCGCACGGCGCAAGATCCGGCGAATAAGGCGGATGGTCTAACACTGGGATGCTGAATTTGGCTAGAAACCTCTTAACAGACAATGCGGAATGAGCCGGCGCATTGTCTTGGTGGAGAACCCATGACTTGTCCTTCCACAATTCAGGTCGTTTTTTCCTTATTCTTTCGCGGAGTTCAGCAAGAACGTGAAGGTAGTAATGTTGATTAATCGTTTGACCTTCAGGAACCCAGTGAAGGTTCACAATCCCATGAATATCGAAAAATTGAACTTTTTGGCTCTCGGTGAAGATGGGCTCTTCCAGTGCATGGATTGGCGCTTTGTTTCAGGATCATACATAAAAAACCATGATTCGCCACATGTTATTATCCTTTCCAGTAAGTTTGGGTCATTTTAAATGGGTGAAATCTGCATTAAAAGGAACAAGATTTGAGTCTGTTGAAGCTGTGAAAAAAGAGAAAGCGGCATGCGTCCTGAAGGAGCTGACTGAAAAAGACTTCCAGCACTGTTTCGAACAATGGAAGGTTCGCATGGAGCGTTGTAGGGATAAAGGAGGGGTGTATATTGAAGGTGATAAGTAAAAATGTATGAAATAAAAATAAAATGTTTTACAGCGTCAGTCTCGTTATTTAATAGCCGCACCTCGTATATCTCAGAATAATCTCTGGCTACAACAGATGAAGAAGTGACGGAGAAACGTTGCAAAGCAGCCTTTTTTTTTCTTTTTAGACTTCCTTGTACGAAGCAAAGGAAGTATTATAATTTCAAAAATGTTGGGTTTTCGAATTTCAAAAGAATTATCCGCTTTCGCACTCCCTGAAATAATTTTGACTAGTTTCGGCATGATGTCTATACACTAACAAAAATATTGTCGAATGTATACTCTGCCTTTGAAGTAAAACCCCACTCCCATGATTAGTAGTAAAGTATAAAATAAACACCTGTTGCAATATTCATTCTCATTGTAATAAGTATACAAAACAGTTTATGATTCAATTTGAGCATTTCCAAGGAATACATAAATTAAAATTTGTTCAGCATGGTACTCAACATTTTTATATTCATTAATTTAAAAATTTTTACATTGAAAGATATATTCTAAACACAATCTGGTTATACAATAAACCCAACATAAACGAAGATATGGACCAAGTTGTTTTGACTTCCAAGTGAACCCCCACTCCAAGTTGAGAAACCGAATTCACATATAGGCTATGTAGCATCTTAGGATTGTTGACTCACTAATATAAAAGTTAACCAAAATTGCTGTTTTTAGCTGGTCGAGTAAGAAACAAGGGAAGAGGGATAAGAATTCCAATTGTGATATAGTTATTCTAAGAATCGTCTGAAATGTGACCTTAAATCATATTTCAAGTAAACATATTTATTTATTTAGATAAGTCAACATAGAAAAGTGTATATTTTAAAAGATAGTAGGACCTAACAAAATAAAATGTTTGTTTGTTACCTACGAGTACAAATGTGCCATTTAACTATTATTTATTTCATTCACTACAATTAAAAGATTGTTAGTTCAACTAACTTTCCCCTTTAAACGCACATTTTCTATTTATTAGTGTTAATTCCAACTTTTTCTTCTTAGAGCATAAATTTCTACATAATGAAATTTTTGACAAAGGTAAATAATGTAATTCCTAATAAAACGCATGCTAAAAAGTACTAATTAATAACTGTCATGATTCTAAAAACCTATTTTTAGAATCATGACAGCTCCTAAGCTTCTATATATGAAAGAGAAAACCTTCAAAAATTTAAGAAACACCAATTAAGAGCATGTACATTATTAAGAATAATTGAAACTGACAATGAATTTCTAATTATTAATAGTTTAAATGTAAAATAAAACATTGTTTTAGTTTTAGCTAGTACTGGGGCTAGCAGAACAATTCAAAAGAGTTTATTGGCATGAACTTTACTTAACAGAACTTCATTATTTGACATTCACACTACATATACTAATTTATGGGTGTTACTTTAAATTGATTTTTTGTGCTGAAGAAAACTTTAACTCTATACAACCAATCTGCAGGTTTAAGTAGATCCCCAACTTGAGAAAGAGTACATTAGGCATAGCATATAAGAATGTAATACTTTTTTAAATTGTGTAAAGTCTTATTTATTATGTAAGTTATTTTGGAATAATTTCATGGAGAAGGATAGCTAAAGATAGAAGCAGGAAAGTGTAGATGAGAAGGTTAAAAATATATTACAAATAAAAAAAGGCCACTTGTAAGATAAAATTACGCCACATATATTTATAAATAAAGTTAATATACATTAATAAATAGTTGGAAATTAAAATAAAACTTATTTCTCAAAATCCGAATAACGCCAATCCCTGAGGTTAGCTAAAAGGTGAATTTAATAAAATGAGTTCAGGAGTCTGTGCATAGGCGTCCCATGAATAGGCTCTACTTGGCACTGACTATTATTCTACTAGAATTAGATCCCTAAATGTTATACATAGTAAACTAAAAATAAATAAATTGCAAAAATAACTTACATGGGCTAGGGAGCTGATTAGGTCTAGAACAGTGTAGCCCTCCTGATAAGTACTTGAAAAATACTGCGTACTTAATAATATCAAGTTTTTTTTTTTTAAATCTTACAATAAAATATTAGAGTTCCAAATAGATATTAGAAAATTAAAAATTCATTAATTAATAACAAGTAAAACTGTGTGTTTTAACGTTAACTCGTTAGAGAGAAGGGAAGAGATAGCTATTAGATTTAATTAAAAGTTCTTGAAATTCTTTACCATCGATATCTCATCTCGATCAAAAAAAAAGGTTATTTTTTTAATATTATGGTTCATTAGTTGATAGTTTTTAAATACGAAGCTAAAACTCTTTAAAAAATAATTTAGTAAAGATTGATGAGAGAGGGGGGGGGCTCATTAAGGGACAAAGTGTCTTACATTGACAATAAGTCATTAACCATTCATAGCAGTTATGGCAGTTAACTAAATATTGTTAAATCTCATCCTGCAAATGCTAGCGCTTCTTGATTAACATTTTAATTAGATAAACTTAGTATAATTTATTTATTAACGTCCTCTTTATGTTACTAAGGCTAATTGGGACGGGTTATCTACAGGTTACCACCCTTGTCTAGCCAGGGTGGGAATAAGGATCTGACTACATATAAATAAATGCATAGACGCAGGCATTCCATTATGCTTGGATCAGAAAAAAAAGAATGTACTTAATTTATATTAAGCATACAAGAATTATATAGAAGTTTCTTTTCAAACAAACAAATTAATTTGAATATATCAATGTGATTGTTATAAAACGAACAAGAAATACATTTGGGAATGGCAAATCTATCCAGACTTACAGACTTCAATTCTACTTTAACCTTACTTCAAGGCCATGGCCTATCCAGCTTACAATAGTCGACTCCTTATTTTCTTAATTGATTTTAGTTTATTTTTTTTTTCTTGTACAAAGTAAAGGAAGTGTTGTAATCGCAAAAATATTCGGTCCTGACCTTTGGGATTGTTATAACGGAACATCCACTTTTGATCAAAATCTGTCACGCAGGGGCTGCGTAAACTAAATAGATTTCCAACATGCTGGTATGATACACTATGTACCTCTTCTCCCAGTATATTTTCTATTTCTAAAATAAAATTCAATAAGTAGTAGTGAAGATACATTGATTTTTTGAAATTTCACTCTCTAAACCCCCACCCCACCCACTGGTCGGATTTAAGGCATTAATGAACTTTATCTTTAATTTTACATAAAACTTTTAAATATCGAGTTTGGTAACGATTGAACAAAAAAACGTGCTGATTCTCCATAAGGGATGTGTGAAATTATTCAAAATCTCTGGAATAAAGACAAGAATACAGTCATAGCTGAGATCCTGGGAGCGACCTAACCTAATGGCGCAGGCAGATGTCAACATTAGTTTTGCTGGTCACTAAGGTGGAGTGAAAAAAAATCATTTTTTTTTTTTCTGAAGCGGGTACCTTTCAATGACTACATGAGGCTTAGTATCTATTCTGAAAAATATTTCATCTTTAAGACGTCATCATGAGTCTGCCCATTTGTCTGTTGAGTCTGCAGACTCAAGATGCCGCCTTAAAAATGAAATATTTCACAGAATTGTTACTAAGCCTCATACACAGACATGAACATTAAAAAAATATTTATCAATCCACCCTGCTGGGCACCTCACTTGGATGAAGTGTTGTGCAAGGTCCAACTTAGGAACTATTCCCTCCAATTAACTACTGTTTTCCACAGTAAACATTGTTCTGTTTCAGTAGCATCACTTCAGATTTAGATAAGATTCTTTATATATTAATTAATATAATTTTAGTTCTACTTACTTGGGCATGAAACTTTAGTTTAAAAAATGACTTTTCTATTACTAAGTACAGCATTTATGATTTTTTGTATCTGCTCATTATTATTTGTAATTTACTAAATTATTTTTATTATTTCAGAATAATTGTCGTCACAATTCATTAAGGGATATCAGTTATTGAGGTAGTACTTATGACACGATTATCGAAATATTTCCTGAAATGTCCATCGGACCTACCTAGATCACGCTCTAATGGTCGAAATTTTTATTTGATCGATGCCATATAGTATTTAAACGTTCTATGTACATATAATGACGAGGTTCGTAAACGGCTGGAATCGGACCTGGGGGGAGGGGGGGGGGGTATTCTTAGAGGGAGAATTTCGAAAATTCGAAATGTAGCATATGCTATATGGTTGCTAGGTGATGCAGCATGTGCTATATGGTTGCGAGGTGATGCAGCATATGCTATATGGTTGCGAGGTGATGCAGCATATGCTATATGGTTGCTAGGTGATGCAGCATTTGCTATATGGTTGCGACGTGATGCAGCATATGCTATATGGTTGCTAGGTGATGCAGCATTTGCTATATGGTTGCGACGTGATGCAGCATATGCTATATGGTTGCTAGGTGATGCAGCATATGCTATATGGTTGCTAGGTGATGAAACCTATTCTTACTGTTACCTTGTAATACATTAGTTGAATAATGGCGTTACTCAATGAACTGTTAGTTATTAATATTACATTGGCGACGAGATAAAATGCCAAAGAAAAAGCAGAATAGGGTATCAGTCGACTTGTCTACTCAGGAGAAAGAAGAAGCCACGATTATGAATCTCATAACGGAGAGAATGTCAGGGTTTGTATTTAATGAGTATACAAAGGACATGTTATGGGAGGATTACATCCGGCACTTCGAGTTTGAAGTGAAGGGGCTTGATGGGAATAGCGATGTGGAGGACGCGGCACGCAGGAACCTCCTCCTGGCCAGCATCGGCGCCGAGCACCTCAGGGAGTTGTCTGACCTTATGTACCCTACCGACTGGGACACGTGCAGCTACGAACAAGTGAAGGCTATAGGCAATTCAGCTATAGGCTATTCAGGCCCACTGAGACAATCTTTGCTCTCCGGTTCGACTTCGAGAAGGCGGTCAGGACTGATGGTGAGTCTTTTATAATAGACTAGGTAAGGTACCCGGCTTCGCCCGGGAATTCATTTGAAGCTGAATGAAGATGGTATTTTTTGGCGATACTTTACTTTCCACTATATTTTGACATTTCCCCGTCCCAGTGTCTAGAATTTATACCCGTCGTTGCTGTGGATTTGTTAATAATAAAATTGTTATTTAAGAGTTTAATTAACAAAATAAACAACTTTTATCCTGTACTACTACTTTTGTCATGTGAGTATTTGCCAAAAACCTAATAGAAAACGAAATACCGCTATTTTTAATTTCCCTTGCAACCCCTACTCCTGCTCACCCCTAGAAATGTTGGTACAGCTTATTATCATGTAGGAGTTACTGCTAATTCACATACCGAGTTTTGTTTAGTTCGGCTGAGTCTTTTGTGCCCAATAAAATTGTTGCCTCCCGCTATAGTTTTTAGCGTTTAACTCATTTATACTTATGTGTACGATAAAAGTTTACATAACAAAAATTTCTCTAAATAACAAAATACATAACTATTGTTATGTGCATATTTACCGAAAAACCAATGCGAAACCAAATATCGCTATTTTTAATTTCAGGCCTCCCTTATAACCCCTATTGGTCTCAGAGAATATTAACATAGCCTAAAGTCTAAGTTGGGTTAGTAGTAATATACATACCAAGTTTCATAAAATTCGGTTCAGCCGTTTATGCGTGAAAAGGTAACAAACAAACAAGTCTTTACTTTGCACAATATTTTGACATTTACCCGTCCCAGTGTTTAGGGCTAATACCCGTCGTTTCTGTGGATTTGTTAATAATAAAATTTGTAAATTCAGGCCTCCCTTATAACCCCCACTCCTGCCCGTTCCTAGAAATGTTAGTATGGCTTATTAAAAGGATGGTGTTAGTACTAATACACATACCGAGTGTTTTATTTAGTTCGGTTGAGTCTTTTGTGCCAAATGAAATTGTTGACTCCCGCTATAATTTTTAGCGTATAACGCCTTTATACTTCGGTATACGACGATATTGTATATAACAAACGTTTCTCTAAATAACAAAATAAACAACTTTTGTTATGTACATATTTGCCGAAACCCCAATAGGAAACGAAATATCACTATTTTTAATTTCAGACCTCCCTTATAACCCCCACTCCTGCCCGTCCCTAGAAATGTTAGTATAGCTTATTATAAGGAAGGTGCTAGTTCTAACTCACATACCGAGTTTGGTTTAGTTCGGTTGAGTTTTTTGGGCCAAATAAAATTGTTGACTTCCGCAGTAGTATTTAACGTATAACTCATTTATGCTTAGGTATACGACAAAAGTGTATATAACAAAAGTTACTCCAAATAACAAAATAAACAACTTTTGTTATGTGCAAATTGCCAAAAGTGCGTTAGGAAACGAAATATTGCTATTTTTAATTTGAGCCCTCCCTTATAACCCCCACTCCTGTTCGTCTCAGAGAATATTAGCATAGCCTAAGTTGGGTTAGTAGTAATATACATACCAAGTTTCATAAAATTCGGTTCAGCCGTTTATGCGTGAAAAGGTAACAAACAAACCAAAAAAAAACAAACACACACGAAAAAAAACAAAATACAGTTATGGTGTCTATGACATATGAAACAAAAAGTTATCGTGAAATTTCGTGAAAAAAATCAATGTACAGACAGAGATTACAATTTCATATATATATATATATATATATATATATATATATATATATATATATATATATATATATAGAGAGAGAGAGAGAGAGAGAGAGAGAGAGAGATACATATATATATACGAGTATATAGATTAAAGTCTCTGGCCCGCAAATGTAACTATGGTCCTGGTTTAGATGAAAGGTGGAGGGATCGGTTTGCTGTGGGAGTCCGATGCTCTTAATTTGAGACTGCAGATCGTGCAGGAGTACCGGTAAAATCGGAGCAGCTGTTGGAACTCGCTCTAGCGATGGAACGAGCTAGGGGGAGGTTTTTAAGAACCCTAACACCTCGGAAGGAAATGTTGTGCAGGTGGCCAGAAGACATCGCCTAGTTTCAGCCTGAAATGTGGGAGGCAGAGTGGTCATGGCCGGTCTTCTTGTCCAGCTGCTTCAGCTGACTGCAGGAATTGTTCAAAGCGGGGTCATTATGCTCGAATGTGTCCAGAACGAAAGAATCGATGTCGTTCCAAAGGAGTCCGTTCTGTAGAATTGGAGATTATTACAGCCGCCCGGGACGATGAGGATCATACAACTGAAGTAAGACCAGTTAGGAGTAATGTCCCAAGGGCCACTCTAGATGTAGATTTGAATGGTAAACTTTGCCGCATGGAATTTGACTCTGACGCTCGTGTCAGTGCAATTTGTAAATCCTTATGTGAGAGTCTCAGAAGAGCGGATCAGGAACTCAGGCCCTCTTCAGAAATTATAACAGGGTATGGAAAGAATCCACTAGCTGTTTTGGTTAGGGCTAAGATCCAAGTCAGGTCGGGTAGACATACAAAGACTCTTCCGGTAGTGGTCCTGGCGGATGAGGACGTCTCACTGTTTGGGCTTCCCTGGTGCCTAGCGTTCAACCTACCTCTTCCTAAGCAGGTGACAGTGCGGACGATTGTTAAAGGAGATAATGAACTCCACAGGTGAGTTGGGAACGTCCCAAAATTGTAAAAAGAATTATTACGGAATTTGAAGATGTCTTTCGTGAAGAGCTAGGGACAATTGCTGGGGTTGAAGCGAGAATCCACCTAAAGCCAGGGGCAAGGCCATTTGCATTCAGTGCCCGACGTGTCCCATTCCCTATGCGGAAAGCCTTTGAAAATGAGTTGGCTCGGTTAGTGAGGGATGGAATTCTGGAACCAGTGGATCCCACTGACACGCCGATAGAGTGGTGCACCCCAACGGTCAATATGGATAAAGGAGGTGGCGCTGTTCGAATCTGTGGGGATTTTTGAGAGACTCTGAATTCTAATACTATACCCGAGAGCCATCTTCTCCCGACATTTGATGACCTGACAGCTAAATTGAACGGGTCCAAAATATTTTCCGTAATTGATTTGAAGGACGCTTATCTGCAGATGAGAGTAGCAGCTGACGAACAGAAATAGTTGACCATTTCCACACATAAAAATTAGAATGGATAAAATATCATTCATTTCTTCAGCTGGGGACATTAAGAAATCATATGGAAAGGGTCCAGTCTGTAAGCTTCTCTTAGATTATCTGGAGCATAGTTGGCCTAAAAATTCGAAAACGGCGTGAAGATGTTTTGGAACAAGAGAGACGAGCTAACACTGGAAGATGGTGTTATCTTCGGTTGGGAATACTGTTTGTTCCTGAAGCTCTGAGGAGCTCCGTACTTCAACAGTTACACGAGGGTCACCCCGGGATCACTGCAATGCACTCACTGTCCCGTTACTACGAGTATTTCTGGTGGCCAGGCATCGATGAGGATATCGAGAATTACGTAAGAAGATGCGCTCCATGCCAAGCTAACAGACATAGCGAGTGTGAGGTGCCGCTGTATCCCTGGAACGTACCGAATGGACCCTGGGAGCGACTCCAAGTGGACATAGCAGAACCCGGAGGTGGCAAGTATTGGCTGATAGGGATAGATGCTTACTCCAAGTGGGCTGAAGTGGATGTGATGAACCGAATGACCACCGGCGTTATAATTGACCGATTGCCGCAATGGTTCTCAAGGTACGGTATACCCAAGCAGATAGTATCTGATAATGGGACAATGTGGACCTCGACAGTGTTCCAGAATTTCTGTTCTGCAAACAATATCCGCCATGTGACCGGAGCTCCTTATCATTCAAAGCCAACGGGCTCGTGGAGAGAATGATCCAGACGTTCAAGTCCAGAAACTGTGCCTGTAGCCAGGAGGGGTTGCCACCAAGCCTTGCAATGGCATGGGTTCTCCTGTCCTACCGCAACACCCCGCAGAAGACCACTGGCAGGCCACCATCCCTCATGTTCCTAGGAAGGCGACTCCCTACTGCTCTCGATCGCCTTAGGCCGGACTCCAGGGAGGAAATGGAGGTAAAGATATGGAAGCAGAAAAACTCTCACGACCAGAGATCGAAGGGGAGAGAGTTTGCCAAGGGGGATGAAGTTTGGGTGAAGAATGAGCTGAGCAAGGGCTGGGTGCCAGGCGTGGTGGATGACCGAACGGGACATCATTCGTACAAAGTTCTGGCAGGTGGACGTACCAAGCGAAAGCACGCGGACCTGCTCAGGAGCAGAGAAGGTGTGGTGGACGAGCACCCATCCCAAATGACAAACGAGGAGGAGTGTCAACCAAAGGCGGAGGAAGATCCGCAAGTTTGGTAGGGAGAAATGTAGCATATGCTTCACGGTTCCTAGGTGATGCAGCATATGCTATATGGTTGCTAGGTAATGAAACCTACTCTTACTGTTACCTTGTAATAAATTAGTTGAATAATGGCGTTACTCAATGAACTGTTAGTTATTAATATTACACGAAATATTTCCGTTATTATGCATTGGATCGAAAAAGTGTATAGAAAAAATCTTATTACAAACTAAATACTCTATAAATGTATTTAGATACCTTTTTCGATATCTTGATTATTAAACGAGATTTTTTTTAAATACTCTCTCATCTGCACCTATTTTACCATTGTATACAAACCCTCGTTGAATTATTAGCAGATTTCCCTTAAGGTAGTACTCATGGCGCGATTTTCCACAAATGTTCATTGATCCTACATAGTAGATGGCGACCTATCCAAAACGAGAGTTACAGATATTACCGGACGATGATAACCTAGTAGTACTTCGCCCTAAAACCTTAAGAAACAAACGTATATATATATATATATTGTTGCGAGAATTAAGTACATGAAAAATTAAACAGAGTTAATCACATATTTAAGAAGTACGGAGAGGAAAGGAACCGACCGATGAAGCACTATTGGGGCCCGAAGTGTCTACTAGGGCCGGGACTGTTCTAGGCAACGTTTCTAGTTCCTTCTCGGCATTCTGTTTGATGTTTACCGACAATCCATATAGCCTGCCCGACCCGAGTTTAGTTTGTTCTCAGCTGTCTTTAAGTGATCATCAGTGCAACAGTACGACTTAGTGCAGAGCGGTAAAGTGTTTTATGTGAAGAACAGTGTTGTGCCGTGACTCTGTAAAGAACAGTGTTGTGCCGTGTTTAAGACAGTGCAGTGCGTTAACTTCGCGAAGTAAAGGACAATGCAGTGCCGTATTTTGTGTGAACATCAATGATCTTGAGTGAATAATTGGACTGTGTTATAACAAGAACAGTGAAGTAATTAGTGCATACTGTGATTAGTAGTTAAGAATAATTAACCAAGTGTGTAGTGTGTTGTTAAATAAATTGTGAAGTGATAAAAACTCTGAAGTGTGTGTTTGTTTAATTTTGCTACCCAAAAGATCTCTAATAAACAACGTTTATTACTGATTTTGCAATAAACTTAACAACTGGTATTAGAAATGGGATTACAAAATTAAAATTATCAAAAATGAATTTTGTAGAACTAAAAATGGAACATCTGAAGAGGGAGCTAGCTAAACTGGATCTGCCAACAACAGGGAATAAGATTGAACTACAAAGGCGGTTGACAGATGAATTCCATAGACGAGGAATTGATGTAAGTACACATGAGTTTGAAGATAAAGAAGACATTGCTGTATGTACCACTATCATAAGCAGTAATTTGGACGTGAATGCAATTTTGGCCGCTATGATGGAAAATAACCAGAAACTTTTGGAAGCTTCTAAAAGTAACAGCGAGAAAATCTTAGCGCAAGTCAGACAAGAATTCCAGGAATCTTCTCGAACCAATAGCGCGAAAATCTTAGCGCAAGTCAGACAAGAATTCCAGGAATCTTCTAGAACTAATTGCGAGAGACTTGAAGAAAAATTTCGAGAAGCATCTAGAGCTAAATGCGAGAGACTTGAGGAACTTCGGGAAGCTAATACAACAACAAACCATAAACTCCACGAAATATCAGAGGTATTGGACAAACGAGTGAAAGCCATTCAGCAGAGTGTAAGCGGCTTTGATGAAAAACTGAATAGTGTTGAAGAGATGATGTCCAATTTAGGAAAGAAGGTGGACGAACAAATAAGTGGGTTGCAATTCCAAATGGACAATCTACAAGTTCGAGAGGGTCCGGTGAGACTCATTTCAGAACATCCCAGGAAGATAAAGACCCCAACTTTTGATGGCAGCGTACCATATAGTGTTTTCAAGTTCCAATTTTAGACAGTGGCCAGCAAAACTGGATGGAATAATGAAGAAAAAGCCGTAGAACTGATTTTGCTACTGAAGGGAACAGCTGCAGAAATCCTGGAGAGTTTACCTTCAGCTGGCAGGAATAATTACGAGGACATTATGGTGGCATTACAGCGCAAGTACGGTGCTGAACATAAGCAACAACTGTACAGCATGGAATTATGGGGCAGAGTACAAAAACCGAATGAGACGCTCCAAGATTTTTCCATGGAAATCGGTCCTCCTGACTTACCCAGGTGAAAATCTTCCGTTCCTCGATCAGTTTAAGATTGAAATATTAGTGAATGGTATACGAGATCCAGGTGTTAAATTTGCGGTAAGCGCTATGCAGAAATCATCCATTGCTGAAACTATCTCTCATGTGCTAGCCGAGGATACTGCTAAAGTAATTTCAAAACCACAAGTATTTAGTCGCTACTAGGTGCGACGTCTTGAGGCTGTTATTCAAATTGACGCCAAATTTTCCAAGAGTGACATAGAAGAAGTATTCAAGCGAATAATGGAGGAGCAAAGGAATAGATCGCACTTAAAGTGCTTCAACTGCGGTAAGGCCGGCCAATTTCAGCGTAATTGTAAAGCGCCAAGGGAAAGATCGAGATCTATTTCGTCATGGAAGGACAACAATCGAGAGAATAACGACCAAATCCCCAGAGCCAATATTAAACTAGAACAAGCTAGCAATGAGGGGCAAGAACTAGCTCCTAAAACCGATGGCTCCACAATCTCCATTTCCATTATACGACAGAAGTACAGCAACCTTACAGCTCATGAGCTCATCAACGGAAGGAAGCAGGTCCTCACCATAGACACGGGAGCGACACAGCCCATCATTCGGCCCGATTTGGTATAAGGGACAGTGGAACCGTTAAAGACCGTACAACTGCGAACTGCTACAGGGGGTTCAGCCACCATCTACGGAAGAGCCAAGATGAGACTGACTATCGCCAATATCAGCATTGAACATGTCTTTGTTGTTGCTGACATAGTGGATGAAGTGATTATCGGTGCAGACTTCATGATAGCCCAAGGTATTGACGTGCACATAGGTAAGCAAATTATGATCTGGCTGATTTTGCAAGAAACGTAACAATATACATATATATACACACACACACACACACATATATCATTTTGAACGGACCTCATTTTTATCACCTCCTAGGTAGGATCGATGAACATTTGAGGAAATAACGAAAATGAGGTCTGTTCAAAAACAATAATGTTTGTATATATACAGTTCTTCTACAAACCATCTTTCAGCTCCATCTATCTACTGTTGTTCCGGATGGGCTGCAGTCCGTTGTTGCAGTCTGTTGTTGCAGATGGGGCCTAAATGATCGTGGTTTTTCTTCCCCCTACACCTGGCGAAAAAGAAAAATCATGCAAAGACGAAAGGCATGCGATGAAAATTAAGCTAAAGAAAAAAGTGCAAATGGAAAATATAAACAAGTCTTCATGTTCACAAGCATATGCAAGGGATATAAATTACCGGGATGTGGTGTAGGATAGGGGATAAGGGTTTTGAGTAAGGATTACAATTTTCTGTATTTTATTTATTGGCATATTAAGGCAGCCTTGTAGATAGGATTCCTGAAGGTGGTTTTTTATGAATCAGTACTGAAGATGATCTGCACTGTGTTATAGTCGTAACTATGTTTAGGTGGGTTTGTAGGTATATTTGGGGTAATTAGAGTGCTTGAGGATATCCTGGAAATGGGCGGTGCCGGGTGTGTTGTAAGGATAGAAGAAAACGAAGAAGCAGAGAAAGTGATAGTAGGAGAGCACATGACTATAGAGTCAAAAGAAAGGGGCCTTACCATTCCAAGGACGTTATGTAAAGAGAACTAAGCTTAAAAGAATCTAAAGAATTTGAGCTGTAAGCATTCTGCGGGGAGGCGCTTTTAAAATATTAATGACTTAAACTAAACCTAAACTATCCTAAATAACACTGAATAAAACTAATCTAATCTAATCTGGGTCTTGCCCCGGGCTGTTAAAGTATGTCTGGTCCGTTATTTAGAGGGAGGGGGGATTCAGCAACCCGAATGAGATAGACAAGGGGTTCGCTAATCTTAACCCTCTGCCAATCCACAGGTTGCTGGAGAAGGGAGTAGGAGGAGTAGAGAGGGTTATCGAGATGGTTCAAGGAATCAATGTACGGGTATTTTATGTGGGATATAGGTTTGACGGGGAGACTTTCATGGTTGGCATTCTTAGGAGCTCGCTGAAGGGAGGTGTATTGGACTATTTTTCAAACAATCCCATTTTGAAAGGAGTGAAGTGAACGGAGGAAGGCTGCGGTCATGTAACGTAGGAGAGGGGACTGTACAGGATGAATGGTTATATTACACATTTAAGAGTAAGGAGTTTGGGGCAAAGGATAGAAGGAAGGATGTAGGGAGATATCCTTTCTTGGCGAAGGAACAAAGGAGGGCATCGGTTTTACTGGGATTGACATGGATTTTAAGGGTACGGAGGTGGTCTGAAACGCATTGACAGGCGGATTAGGCTAGGATGAAGACACGGGAAGGACTCATGGGTATAGTGATTATCGTCCTGTCGTCCACATAAGCACGATTTCAGTCCTTGGATACCGCAAAGTACCTGTGCCGTGTTAGCCGCGAGAAGAAGGGGGGAGGGGAGACGGTATGGATCCATGCGAGACTCTGACTTTGAGAAGGTAGAATTGGGAGAGGGATTCGTCTACCCTTTGCTGGAAGGTTGGGCTGTCGAGGAAGGAGCTGAACATGAAGAGGAATTGTTCGGGACAGCGTTGGATGGAGAGTAGTTTGGCATGATCGACGGAAACGATACGGCGTTGGAGATCATCGACGTGACGATATTCCTTCGAAGGCTGTTGGAAGTGTTGGTGAATGGACGGGGGAGGAGGTGAATGGTGCTGTGACATGGTGAAGAATGTGCTGATGTGGTGTTTTCTTCGCACGGGGGGGGGGGGGGGTATCGGATCGACCACCTTGTAAAGAGTGGCATATCGTATTTGTATGGCTACCCCCCCCCCTCCTCCAAGTTTCTCCTTCTTGTTTGTTTTGTTCATGAAGATAATATATCATTAGCCACTTTATTCGATACTTACAATACAATACCAAATATTGTTTTCATTTAAACTTTTTACTGTGTGATATATGTGCAAATATTTTCAATCTGACGCCATTTTACTTTCTAAACTACATTATTTTTATTAGATCAACACCACACTCGTTATGTAACCGGTTCATGGAACACTAAAGGTTATATTAGGTTATAGCTAAAATTAGAGAGGGGGAGGGGGTGGGGGTTTAGAAGGGGAAATTATATTGTACGGTGATTCGGACCGAAAAATTGTTGGAATTTTAATTTTCTGCAACTATTGTTTTATGCATATTTTCTCTGAATCAAATATTAACGGAGTTATTTATATTTTTTGCTATCAGACATTTCTCATACCCCCCCCCCCCACCCCTTCTAATCATCCGATTTACACTTCTAAGTACCTCAGCCATGAACACCTCAGCCCATCTAACATTTAAATTCCTATGTAAAAAGGCTTCTTATTGCTGGAGAAATAAAAGATAAATTGTAATATGAGATCAGCGTTTGATATTCCAGTGCTTCGGAAATGTAATAAAGATATTGTTATATATATTTATTCTCTATCTTGAATATTAACCGAGATATTTGCATTTTTCAGCCTTCAGCAAATCCCCACTTCTACTCATATTACATAAACAATACTCTGTTATTTAATAAGCCACATTATTCGTTGCTTAAATGCCATAAATTGTTTTCAAGAGACCGTTATTATACGAGATAAATGCAAATAAGTTATGGTGACACTCCCCCCCCCCTCTTAAGTTCTTGGACTACTAAAATTTGACTGATTGAGATAAAAATTATTCTGATCCATTAAAAGTAACAGTACTAGATATAGTAAATAGTTTTCAATAAAATTAATATGTAATATTCTGATATATTTCCGTAATTGTTTTTCTTTCCTGTGAGAAGTTGGCGCACCTGTTTGTTTACGTTTCAGGTGCTTCCCGTCTGGAGGTTTCTTATTAGCGTTTGTATTTATTCACTTGATGCTAATGTATTACCAGTATGTAGATTTATCTTTAATTAAACAACACCAGGGAAATCTGCTTAGTTTACGCAGACCCTGCGTGACGGACTTTAATAATAGGCACACTAACCACTTCTTCTTCCAATTTTCCAATTCCTTAAGCATTTTTCTATTATTCCCAATATCCCCAACACCTAGTAGGTAAACCTCTAAATAATACCATTAAAGTTTCTTTGTGCCATAGAACTATGACTATAATAATGATTTCAGGGTTTATAATGAAGATAAATCAATGTAAAACGACTTTTAATGTCTCATTTTGTTTCATTTGGTTAAATCATGCAAAATCACATTTATAGATATTTTAATTATAAATGTATAGTGTCCAATGAAATTTGTAGATACAAATAAACAAATGTAATTAACATGATTTGCAAATGTAACATAATAGTCCATAATAACGCAGTAAAAAAGTAACAAATCTTATATTACGTTGGCTCACTGCCAAATTTATGCACACACAGAGTTTTCTTCAACAACCAGTAAACTTCTTTCAATTTCAGCCATATTGTAGGAGTAATTTCAAAAATAGACACACGCGTGTTGGGGAAAAGGAGTGAGGAGTCAAAATCAAATATTGTAAAATAAATGAAGAAGGCTTATAAAATTGGCTCAAGAAACACCCAAATTTAAACAAGAAAATCCTAAGATAAAAAAAATTAGAAAAGCAATCTTACAAAAAGTAATCAATCATCTGAAGAAGTAAGGAATGATCTTAAAGTGCGTTTATGGTAGATAATTTGAATGCTAAATTTTGCTCGTGCCGGATAGAATTAATGGCGGAAGTAAATTTATATTAAATTATTTTTTTGAAAAATACGGATCAATAATGTTCTCTAGAACATATAAAAGTTAATTGTTCTACTCAGGGGAAAACAGATGTTTCGATATATGTAAATGACAATTAGGAATCATTAGCTTACAGTTGTGTAGCTTTGGATTTGGGGCCCAAAATATGTTTGTCTTAGGCCACTTAAGAATTGAGTGCCAGGTTTAAAAGTTAAAAAGGCTCAGATTTGGATCATATCAATATAAGACAGAAAATAAAGAAGAATACAATAGCAAAACGGACATCAAGAAGTTTGATTTGGAGAAGAGAAGACTTTTGCAGGAGTCAGTTCAACAATGCGCATGTTCATCTATATTTTCTTTACAGGCAATTTTTCCAATGATCTTAAAAAGTATTTACCATTAATGAATTCTAGTAATTCATTTTTCCAAGTTGGAAACTATATATATTTAGACCTTAGAAGGAGGTAAATGTGCTTTTTAAATCTCACAAATTAATAGGGGTAAAAGTCTTTAATTCTCCAGAATAACCAATCACTGCAATCTAAACGTTTTAAATGAAAACAACAGCCTTTTAAATCAATCAATTCATTGTATAACAGTCTATAAGAAATATTCTTCATTCATACATACATAGAAAACACTACATTAAAAATGTGGCAAGAACAAATTAATTCAGCAAAAAAAAAGTTCGAAAAGTTTACATTTATTTATGTCTCAATGAATAACGAACTCATAATTCATTACCCCTTATAAACGTATTTTTTGTACCAACTTTACCTTAGTAGTATAATCCCTTTGGACACATGTAAACCTAGTTCATAGGTTATAAAAACTCTTTTGTTAAAAATTCAAAGTTAACTTAGGGTATGTACTCGTACGTTACTAATAATCATAAAAATGCCCTTAACACTCGCTCACACATTCAATTCTCATAATCATGAAATTTTCTTTAACTGTTCATGATGATAAAAAATGCAGTGTTCAGAGAGAAATTTCTCAGGAAAACCTTGCATAAAAACACAATCACGCTCACAAAACTTTTACACAAACACACATATTCACAGAATAATGTGCATGACATAAACGGAAATAACATAGTTAAAATATTTGAGCCAATTATATATGAAAGTACTTCGGTTAATTAACAGTAAACATTTATGTTAATAAATATAGCGTCATTTTTATCTTGTTATACTAATTTTTATCATCTTATACTTAAATTGTATTCTCTTATAGCTTAATTAGAGATATCTCAATACATAATATCTGTTCATAAGACAAAGCATTTTATGTGAATACATAGAAATATTTTATAAATACATTACCGATTCATTTAGATAATTTATCTATAATAAACATTTTTTCTTATAATTTATATCAACTTTATTTCGTAATACTAAATTCCTAAATTTAGTTCTTTATAACAACTTTGTTTTATCTTGCATATTGCTTTATGTATTAATGAATATTAAAACTTAGCTTATACTAGATCATATAGTGTTCACTTATAAATAATTTGGCACATGATTCACTGTATACATGAACTGCATACGGTAACAGTAAACGAAATGCTTCCTCTATACCAAACATTTTCCAATCTAAGAAAAAAAATGAAAACCTCTTTCTCTAATGCGAATTGCTGATTAATACAATCATTAATAATTGAAACATGGTAAACAGGAAAACAACATTTGGAAACAGCTAATTTTTTTTTTAAATATTCATATTTCCTATTTTCTAAGAACATACTTCTATCACCCGCTAAAAATATTGTAAATTATAATTAAATGTTTGAGGGAAAATGCTTCTTAACAAATATTATCTATAGCGTGGCACAAAATTTCATAACCATTGCTGTAGCTTTTAACATCATTAACAAAGAATACATAAGATGTAAAGTTATAGGATTCAAAAAGTACTCCTTAGAGTCAAGTGTAGCCATTTAAGTTTCATTTTTTTTTTTTTTTTTTTTTGTACAAATGAGAAATTGATGACCGTCAGTTAGTTATCACTGTTACTTTAAGAGGAAATGAAAGAATAGTTAGGACTGTAGTTAATAGTTTGAATTCGGGTAAGTACATATGATTATCATTGATAGTTGGAATTTGGCTCGTTAGTTGACACTCTGGTTGACAGTTAGAATTCGGGCCAATAGTTATATTAATAGGCAGTCGGCATTGCGCTGGATATTTGTAACAGATAGTTAATATTTAGTAAGATAGTTTGCATTTTGGAAGATAAATGATGTTTAGCTATGCCATTTGGATTCCATTTGTAGCTGAAAATTAAAAAGTTAGTTGTGATTTGGTTAGATAGATGAATCCCCGATAGGTAATTTGAATCCGGAGTGACAGTTAAGATATATGTAGAAAGTTGGTATTTTTCAAGAATTCCAGGGTTCTAGAATATGCACAATTGCAATATGTATTTGATATCCAATCAAAAAGATAGTAAATATTTGAGCCAGATTGTAAATAGGTTTTTCTAAAGAAAATGGTATTATAGAAAATGCTTGAAAAAATAGTTCTTATTCTATTTTTAGGAATAATTAGAGTATTTATTAAAAGTTGTCAGTGGAAATAAGAATGCTAAGAAATATTCGATTCCAATCAAAACTATATTTTGAATAAAACTTTTTCTTCCGAATTTCATCACTTATATCGAAATCAGCCTTTACATTTTGATAATCCCCGTCAATCTAGTTCAACTTCAACAAACTTGTTGTCGGTAGTGTAGATATGAGAAAGCCACAGGATAGATTATGTTTGTTGGGTCCTTATACAATATCAACTTCTGAATTACACCGTTGTTCATTATAGCTATTGGTATTAAGTTAAAATATTTCATATTTAGCACATATACTCTTTTACATATAATAAATCCTGATTGTTAAACAATTACCAGTTTGGATTCCCAAAACTTGGAAACTACTGCCTTTGTCAAAGGGCATTAAATATTCTGCTGATGAAACCCAGTAGCCTACGAGGTCATGAGTTGGCTGAGTTTCTTGTAACTAAAACGTCGAATATTCTCCCATTAACGAGAAACCAGGCATGGGATTAGAATTCGATTTTCTGTACTTCGTCGGTGGGCAACGTGTACATGCTCTTCCTGAGAGGAATCTCGGACATCCTCTGGTCAATAGGGATCCTCTGATCGTAGAGCGAAGGGGCTTGGAAGATGATGCCGCAGGTGCCAGCAATGCAGGCTAGAGTGAACACCCAGAGGAAGAATCGATCCAGGACCATCGAGATATATTTCCAATCCTCGATCACCTAAAAAAAAAATCATAGAGTAATATCAAATCAAGATCTGGTACAGTGGACAGGGCCACCTGATTTCTGTAAAACCGATGAGAAACTCATGACGTATTGAACAAGCTTATGTGTTGCAAAGAGAGTCACCGCTTTATTCCAAAATATTTTAAGAGTGTAGAGTTCAATTAAATTCTATTAATTTTTCTGGTGAAAAAATAAATTCAAAAAGATATATTTAATCGGCGATACATTTGATATATTAGGCCTATCCTAACTTAAGGAGCAGCTGATTGCTGTGGTGGAAATCCACCTAAACGTCCATGATCGTAAGCTTCTGCGAAGGATTTATGGTCCTGCCGGCGACACTGACTCAAATGTATGGAGGTTCCGGACCAATGCGGTCGGCATTGCACCGCACTCACTGTATAAATTTGTAAATCTAGTCCAATTCATTAAGGCGCGACTATTAAAATGGCTGAACCATGAAATAAGAATGCCCCAAAGCGGAATGCTGAACGAACTGCTGCATGAGCTGTGTTTGGTACAAGAAGACTGGGCAGAACACGTAAGCGATGGCTACAAGAATTCGAAGAGGACCTAAAATTAAGCAAGACACAGAGAGTTGGAGCAACATTGTGAAGGAAGACAAAGCACGCTCCGGGGTGTAGTGCTACTCAATAAGGAAGTACTTTGACCTTTAACCTAACATTATATTAGGGAAATGTTTTGATTATCAAATATGTTATTCATTAAGGTACACATTGTGCTACTACGGCTTATTGGGACGTGTTATCTAATGAGGGTGAGAATAATCATTTTAGCAGATTTCCCTTAAGCTAAATCCTCTATCGAGGTTGTAATTTTCAAATTTTCATCAAATCTCCATCGATCCTACCTAGTAAATAACGAAAATGAAATCCGTTCAAAAATTATATTTATATAAAACCTGTGCCTGTGGTCAAATACGACAACAGTCAATTCAATCTCACTAATGATATGACGGTGTGTCGTGTGATTATAGCTCATCAGGAGCATAATTACGCCCGCTTAAATTCAATTGATAAAACTGAATGAAAGGGAGGAAAAGTTGAACTGGAAACATAAATGAACAAGATGAGACAATTTAAGATATAACTGATAAAAGGTAAATGAATAATTGACCATAATTGGGCTAATTCTTGGGCATTTTGATTTCTCGTCAAAAGTGTTAAAGTAAGGAGAACACGCTCTCTTCGAAGAAATGAATTCCGAGATATCTTTAAATCACAATAGATACATCTCTCTCCCACCAGGTCTAATACGCCTAGAAACTATAGTAATAACTTAAACATATAACATTTCTTAATGCATGCATACAAACATAAACATATATATATATATATATATATATATATATATATATATATATATATATATATATATATTAGCAGATTTCCCTTAAGGGAAATCAGCTATTGAGGTTGTACTCATGACGGAATTTTCGACATTTTTCTTCAAATGTCCATCGATCCTACCTAGTAGATGACGAAAATGAGGTCCGTTCAAAACTGTATATATATATATATCTATATATATATCTATCTATCTATCTATCTATCTATATATTTGTCTGTTACCGCTCTAGCGGTCGCAATTTTGGTTTGATCCTTACTAAACTTCATATTTAAGCGTTTTATGTAAAATGAAAGATCAAGTTCGTTAACGGCTGAAATCGGACCAGTGGGAGGGGGGGTTTAGAGGGGAGGATTTTCGAAAATTCGAAATATCTCCGTTACTATACGTCGGATCGAAAAATTGTATATAACGAATCTTATTGCAAATTAAATTTACTATAAATATTAATATATACATTTATTCATTATCTTGAATAATAACCGAGATATTTGCATTTGTATTCTGCGTGTGGCTACCATTAGGCTATGTTCGGAGTTTCCGCCGAGAGCTCTGGCGGCCGTTTCCATAACTATCGTCCCTCGTGAATAGGTTTAGAGGTTAGGTTAACTTTTTTTTGGGGCTAGAAACTGAATAATGTTTTTTAGGTTTAGAGGTTTCTTACTACTACAGTTGTTATTAGGCAGATTTCTCTATTGTAAAACTTCACGTGGGAAATCTGCTTAGTTTACGCAGCCCCTGCGTGACGGACTTTATATATATATATATATATATATATATATATTTGTCTGTTATCGCTCTAGCGGTCGCAATTATTGTTTAATCGTTACGAAACTCCATATTTAGTCGTTTTATGTAAAAAGAAATATCAACTTCGTTAACGGCTGAAATCGGACCAGGGGGAGGGGGGGGGGTTAGAGGGGGAGAATTTTGAAAATTCGAGATATCTCCGTTACAGTACGTCGGATCGAAAAGTGTATAGAATCAAGTTTATTGCAAATTAAATGTACTATAAATATTGTTATATACATTTATTCCCTATATTGAATATTTACTGAGTTATTTGCATTTTTCAGTTTCAGCCTTCAGCAAACCCCCTCTTCTACTCATGTTACAGAAACAATACTCGGTTATGTAATAAACCACATCATTCAAAGCTTAAATACCAAATATTGTTTTCAAGAGACATTTATTATACGCGATACATGCAAATATGATTTGGTGACCCCCCCCCCTTCATAAGTTTTTGTACTACTTAAAGTTGATTGATTGATATAAAAATTATTTTGATCCATTATTAATTACAGTACTAGATATATGAATGAATATTTTTATTGCTTATAAAAATTTAACAATTTTATAGTAAGGGTTCAGCCCTCTTCTTTTTTTCATATAAACATAAACAGAGAATTCTTTAAAAAAAAAAAAACATAAAACAAAAACTATATACAATAATTACTATAGAAAAAAAAACATAAAACATTAATTTTATTTTAGTTATTATATTGTTTGCATTTTTTCCCCTCTGACGTAAAGACCTTTAAGTATGAAAACATATATGTAGTTTATTTTATTCTTGTCCATAAGGTCAAACAAATTATCCATGGATTGCTGTGGAATGTTGAGACTTTTCAAGAGGTGGTTTCCTGTATCTGCTAAAACGGGGCATGTAAGGATGAAGTGCGAAACGGTGTCTTGGCTATCTTCGCAAAGGGGGGATGGCTTTTCTGGATTGAATATGTAAATTGTCCTACCAACTATCAATCTTTGATTTTTTGTACCTAATAAACGGATTTGAGATATAACTTTGGTTTTAAAAAATGGCACATTTTGGTACATGTATTCCTCGCCTCTGCCAAGAGAGCTAATTCTTCTAAAATACTGGCTATATGTGCTGTTTAAAACTCTTCCTATATCTAACGAGATTAAATGGTTCTCGAGAGCCTCTAAATATGTCTTTATTTTTCCATTAATATTTTCCGTCATTTCCAATTCCTCCAAGCTCCCTCCTATGCACCCAAGATACCCTTCCTGTTCATTCACCCAATTAAATGGCATTGAATAATTGGCAGATAATTCCTTTAGGCGCATGTAGTACAGTCTTGATAGATCATCTGCCGACTTCTCTTGTAGAGCCTTCCACCAATTCAACCTCCTCTTGAAAATTTTCAGTCGGGTGTGTGTACGGTTGAAGTCTATTCTAATATAAGCATTAGGAGTGTTTTTAGGAAGACACATAAGCCATTTAAAGAAGTTTAATTGAGCTTTCTCAATTACAGCCGAATAACCAGGGCCCCATATTTCTGATACATACAGGAGTACACTTTCACTAAGTGCATCGAACAGTATACATTTGGTTGCCCAAGTACTAGATATAATAAATAGTTTTCAATCAAATTAATACGTTATATTCAGATATATTACAGTAATCGTTTTTCTTTCCCGTAAGAATTTGGCAGAACTGTTTGTTTGCATTTCAGATGATTTTCGTCGGGAGGTTTCTTATTATCGTTTGTATTTATTCACTTAATATTCAGGGTGGTGTTTTGTTACCGGTATGTAGAGTAATCTATTTTTAAACTTCACGCGGGAAATCTGCTTAGTTTACGCAGCCCCTGCGTGACGGACTTTTTTATAATTTCTATTGGCAAATTTGAATTTGTTGTGCCTAGTAGTGTTGTTTTAGGCATTTGTACTTACTGTAACCGTCGGAGATTTAAGCTTGTATAAATCTTTAAGGTCAATAGCTAATTCTTGATATTTTCGGCATAGGATTTTCGAATATTCTTATCATTTGGTATTGCAATGCCAATAATATCAGCAGCAGTCTTATTGATCTTGCCAATAATGAGAATATCAGGTTTTTTATGATGTTTCATCGCTTCATTCCAAAACATCTATATCATTTTCCAATATTTTTTGGGGATTATAGCGACAATGAGTGGCCTTCCTGTATACCATGCCGAATATCTCAGCTCTAGAGCTTGATGGTATACTTTTGCTATGTCATTGTGCCTTTGAAAGTATTCAGACTCAGCCGTAATTTGTTGAATGGACTCATAAACTTTGTTGCATAATCTAAATTTCAGTTAGTCAATAGCCAGCTTATTGTACTTGTTGAGTATTAACATGTTTGTAGACTGTCATCACAAGAGCAAGAATTGTTGTATTTAATGTTGAATCGGTAGTAGTAAGAATTAGTGACCCATGTCCTGCTACAGATTTTACCACGTAGAATTCCGTCTATATATAATTGCTGTTAAAATATGTGTGTAATGTTTTGAATGAAAAGTTTTAAATGTCATCCTTTATTGCTTACAGTATATCGTTCTTGCCTCTTTTCAATTAGATTTACGCGGGATTTGGAGATTTTAGTGTAATATTCTGGTACTTAAGAATCTTTACATATATATACGATAAAATCATTTGTACGTTGCCGCAGTCAATAATAAAACCTCACTTTTACCCATCGAATTTTTACTTTTAGTGACCGAGTCACTAAATAACTCATGCCCAACTCTATTTCAACAGCTGTATATTACTTTTTTACTAAGGGGGAAAAAAGAGAATTTACGGTAAAATGAGATCAGGGGGATGTCTTTCCGGCACGTGGGAAATCGCTTAGTTTACACAGCCTTTGCGTGGCGAACTATCAATTCTCTTTGGTTCGTCAACCTCCTAGAAAAATCTTCATATTTTAATAACAATTTCCTCTTCCCTTATCCTATCCCTGGGAATTTTGCCCATAATTTTTAGCCAAATATGTTAGCAGACGTTTAAGTAGGATAGTGCTTTTATTTTATTTTCATAAAATACAAAATCAGATTTTTACCTCAGATTAAGTAAACAAGAGAAATTATTCATGGGTATATAAGTAAATCCCAATTGAATCCTTTAAGATGTTCCAATTTATTATCAGGAGCAATAGATAGTTTAACCTGCATTTCATAAATAAATATGAAACTCATAGAAAACAATGAAATTACATCTTGTGATTCAAAGGATTTCCCAATTTCTTACGAAATATCTCCAACCGCGATGGAGCGAATGTAAACTGGTTCTTCTTGTGACCACTCACCTTCTCATCAGGCAACGTATTGTGGGTTTTAAAAAGATTTCTAAAATAATATTAAGAAAAATAGCATCTTAGCATTTACCGTGCTCGTAGGTCCAGTTTCTTTTCCAAAGAAAAAGACCCAGGAGGGGGAGCAAGAAAGATCTAAATAGGATTATGGACAGCCGTTAAACGCACTAATTAGGCTGTAAGTGTGTATTTAAAAGATGGAGGTACGATAACTGGGGAAGAGCTAAAGAGGACAATGTAGGAGGGCCATTTAGGCATAATGAGGGTGCAAGTGAAATGCAACAAGTGGTACTCTCGCCCCAATGGCCGCTGGAGGGCTTTACTCTCCTCTAGTCAGCCATTTAGGAGGCTTTTTACATAATAATTAACCATATTTAAAGGCACTTCTTTTATACAATTAGTATGATGTTCTCCATCATTCCAAAAGAAGTCATTCAAGGGAGAGGGGAATACCGACAAGGAATCAGGTCGGAGGAGAACTAAAATGAAAAAAACAGTCTGAGAGAGAGACTAGTATAAAACCCTGGGAATTGCTCCATTATATTCAATTGACATTCTCCTCTCTTAAAAGTCAATTTCATTACAAATAATAAAGCTATTTATAAAAATATATAATATATTTTATTACGATCAGTGAGAATTACATTCTCAGTTGTTACGGAATACAACTACAATACTATATGACATTACCAAGCGATAACAACCAAGAGATATTACTGGGCGTTGATAAACCAGTAGTTTTTCCTCCCGAAAACCTTATGAAACATACAAACAACTACAATATACCATATTTTATGGTCTGAATTAATTCCAGTAAACGATTAGCCCTCATGAGTGTCGGATGTATGTTAGCAAGTAAAGCAAACTTATTCAACCAATTACATTACAATTATTTCAGGAGTACATAATAATTTATGTAAGTATCAAATGGAAGCCCTATCTATATATTCTGTCGTTGACAAGTATTGGTAAAATACATTAGTAGTTTTACATAATGTTCAACGACTAACGAGTTTAGTCTCTAGTAACGAAGGACAAGCTAGTTAATTCACAGTGCAATTTATCATTAAAAGTTCCAGGTTTCATTGCGAGAAAAGGCCCAAGTATTATGGAACCATAACTAATAGATACATTTCAAGAGAAAGAAGAAATGAAAAGCAGAGTCCTGACTGAAGAACACTTTTTTTATAGCGAAGCTCTAAGTAAATAGAATAGTCAAATAATCAAAGAAAGAATCAATAACTATCTTATTCATCTTGTAATAAAAAAGAATCACTGGAATAATCAACACTTAGTAAAATTACAACCGAATACAATGTCTGATTCGAAAGGAAACTGCTAAGGCGTATTGATTACTTAAACTGCTAAGGAAACTACTAAAGCAATGCACGTGCTACAGATAATGGCTAATGTCGCTTAAGGGAGAAAAAAAAGTATGCCGTACAACACATAATGCCATTGGAATATCAAATTCCAACCGAAGGCAGCGAATGAGGTGGGTGTGACTAGTGGTTTGAACAGCATGGAAACTGTAACAGCAAGTATGATGGAAGTTTCCTCTATGAAGATCAATGAAGAGACCGGTCGATGTACGTTTTACAATGAAGACAAAAATCTTCACCAAACAAAATCCAATCAAATCCTGACGAAATCGTTCAACAAAAAAAAAGTCCGTCACGCAGGGGCTGCGTAAACTAAGCAGATTTCCCAAGTAATGTTATACAATAGAGAAATCTCCATACGAATGCCGAACAGTTATGGAACTAGCTTTCGGCGGAAACGAATAGAAGCGTCCATAGCTCGTCCGTTACACTTTATAAAAATGCAAATATCTCGGTTAATATTCAAGATAGAGAATAAATGATATAACAATATTAATAGAAAATTTAATTTGCAATTAGATTGGTTCTATACAATTTTTCGATCCGAAGTATAGTAACGGAGATATTTCGAAATTCTCCCCCTTTACTACTTTAGGCTATATTGAAATTCTCTGAGACGAAAAGGAGTGGGGGTTATAAGGGAAGCCAGAAATTAAAAATAGCGATATTTCGTTTCCTATTAGTTTTTCGGCAAATATGAACATAACAAAAGTTCTTTATTTTGTTATTTAGAGTAACGTTTGTTATATACACCTTTTTCGTATACCGAATTATAAACGAGATATACGCTAAAACCTATAGCGGAAGTGAACAATTTTATTTGGGACAAAAGATCCATCCGAAATAAATAAAACTCGGTATATGTATTATCACTAACACTTTAATTATAACAAGCCATACCAACATTTCTAGGGACGGGCAGGAGTGGGGGTTATATTTCATAGGCGATATTTCGTGTATTTGTTTTTCGACAATCGTTCACATAACAAAAGTTATTTACTTTTTTAATTAGTGCAAATTTTGTTTTATAACTTTTTTTTTTGTAAAATAAGGTATGAAGCAAGTAATTTGCTTAGAAATATTGATATGCTCAAGAATTCATTCCAATATAAACTACCAGGTACCTCACCTGGATAAGTTAATTCAAATCCATGTTAGAATTTTATCCTTAATAATTCAAAACTATGTTATTTTTTAACGCCAGTAACAGTTTGCACCAAATAAGGTATACAACCCCCCCCCCTTCTCTAAGTGTATTTAATACATTATTTAATTAAAACGTGAAAAATATTTGAAACAGTTTTAGAATTGTGAAGATAATGTAATATGATTTTTTAATATATTAGAATGTATTAGAGGATAGCTATCCAAAATGCATTGCAGGTTGACAGCACTGAGACTATGTAGGTGTCGAGCTACTTCCTTTGTCCTATCAGTTCTGCCGCTTCCCTTCCGACCTCATATTGGTCTATGTTTACATGTTAATTGATGCTTATAGCAATATATTATTATTCTCAGGAATGTGAATTTCTTTAATTATCATAAATAAATAATTTAAAGAATGAACGCTAGGGAGGTGCACCCAGGTATTTCTGGTATTTATTAACTCTGCTCCGTTAATGTATTATGATATACTTTACTGAAAACCAATATGAATACACAGTTTACAATTGAAACTTATGAAAGAGTATTTTAATAGCGGCTATGACGTACCTAAAACAGCTGTCACCGTTGGACATTGTACCACATGAAGGGAAAGGAACTTATTCATACGTGGTTTGGAAGATAGAATACTTTCTAGGATTATGAATTATATGGTCCATTACGTTATAAAAAAAAAACTACATACACAGGGGACGGGATATATAAAAATATTGAGGACAGTGAAGTCTTAATTATAATTTTATTATTAACCCATTTAGGACCAACGTTCCATTTATGGGACACGATTTCAATACATTTTTCTGTTTAACGTGAACCTTGTAAAAATTACATTGTAATAATGTAGTATTAGCTTCCCTGCAATGAATAATGGTACTTGGTTAACTGTTGGTAAGATTACATCAGCACTATTGGTTATTTGCATGTGTCTCTTTAGTGGGTTTTGACATGACTTCAAGAAGGTGAGTAAATATTTGTTTAAAAACTATTCAAAAAAGGTTATATGTTAGAATTAGTTAGAGTTGTGTATGTTTTATTATTTAATAGATGCAATTGATTTAAAAAGTGATATCTCTAAAATTTATAACCTAACAAATTAGAATGTTCCACTTGTAGAACGATGGTCCCTTACGGGTGCATCATTTTTTCACAATGTTTTTTCGATTTACAAATATACAGTTGATGAAGTATTGAGTATTTTGGGAGAATAAAGCCCACATCTTCTGAGGGCAGACGTTTATGTGTTGATCTGAATAAAAACCAGAATAAATATTTTCCAGGCGAAATTAGTCTTGCTGTCGACAAATCCATGATACCATATTATGGACGCCATGGGGCTAAACAGCACATTCATGGTAACTCAATTAGATTTCGTTACAAAATGTGGTGTATATGCACACGATTGGGGTACCTTGTGCAAGGATCTCCATATCAAGGAGCCAAGACAGGCAACACTAATCCCTCACTAGGAGTAGGCGGTTCAGTAGTAATTGACATTACATCAGTATTCGAAAGAAATAAGAAATACAATTTCTTTTTTGATAATTTTCTTATATCCCTTCGCCTTCTTGAAGAACTGCAGAAGCACGGATGCTGTGGTACACGTACTGTAAGAAACAACCGCATCGGAAAAGCACCACTTGAAACCACTAAAGAAGTGAAGACTAAACCTCGAGGTTACTATACCCAAGTTACCGACATCTCAACAAACATAACGTTAGTGCGTTACAATGACAACGATGTTCTTACCATTGCCTCAACCCAAGCAGGAGTGCAACCAGTCGACAAAGCTAAAAGGTGGAGCCGAGTTGACAAGAAAAAACTTAGTATCGCCCAACCTTGTTCTGTAGCTCTGTACAACCAGTATATGGGAGGGGTTGGTAGACTGGACCAAAATATTGGCAAGTACAGAATAAATATTAGGGGGGGGGGAATGGTATTGGCAGCTGTTGATGTTTCCCCTAAATGCTCATGTGTCTAATGTTGGAACCTTTATAAATTTACAAATGTTTATAAGGAGGAGTCATTGGACCTGCTAGGTTTCACTCGGCGCATCACCTTGACATATCTGCAGAAATACCGGAGGGAAGTCATCAGCCAACCAGTACTCGGAGGGATGTCTAGACCAGTGGATAAAAGAGTTACTGATGAAGTCCGCAATGATAAAGAAGGCCACTTTATAAGCCCAGGAAAGAAGAAGGGCCGATGTGGATATTTCAAAAAAAAGTTCAAAAATGATGGGTACAAAATGTGGAATCCCAATGCATGTAAACTGTTTTGTAAGTTTCCATAAAAATTGTAAAAATTAATAACGGAAAAAATTAACATATTTGTAAAACACCTTTTTTCTTATTATTTGAATTTTTATATATCTTCTTATTGATTTTTAAACTTTTTAAAAATAAATTTAATGTTGTTTTTGTCAAAAATAAAAGGTATTTTTGAAAATAAATGAATTTTATCGACGAATTATATATGCACCCTTTCAGAACCAACGTTCCAGAAGTGGAACACGATGTCAGACCCCCCCCCCATATGCTAATTTTTTTCTAAAATCATATTAAACGCATTGTTTTATATCTCCTAAGAAAGAAAATAAAAGTTTTGAGGTAAATTAAAAATCTAAGGTTTGGTCCTTAATGGGTTAACAAATCCACAGTAACGACGGGTATAAATTCTAAACACTGGGACAGGGAAATAAAAAAAAAATATTGTGCGAAGTAAAGCCTTGCCAAAAATATACTATTTTCATTCAGCCACAAATGAATTCCCGGGTGAAGCCGGGTACCTTACCTTACCTAGCAGGGGCTGCGTAAACTAAGCAGATTTCCCACGTGAAGTTATACAATAGGGAAATCTCCCTACGAGCGCCCAACAGTTACGGCAAAGGCCCGAACTAGCTTTTGGCGAGTAACTCAAACGTTCGTTATCGGCTCAAATTTAATAAAAATGCATATATCTCGGTTAATATTCAAGATAGAGAATAAATGTATAGAACAATATTTATAGTAAATGTAATTTACAGTAAGATTGGTTCTAAATAATATTTTGATCCGACGTATAGTAACGGAGATATTTCGAATTTTTGAAAATCCTCCCCTCTAAACCCCCCCTCCCACTGGTCAGATTTCAGCCGTTAACGAATTTGATCTTTCTTTTTACATAAAACGACTAAATATCGAGTTTGGTAACGATCAAACAAAAATTGCAACCGCTAGAGCGGTAACAGACATATATATATATATATATATATATATATATATATATATATATATATATATATATATATATATACAGTTTTGAACGGACCTCATTTTCGTCATCTACTAGGTAGGATCGATGGACATTTGAAGAACAATTTCGAAAATTCCATCATGAGTACAACCTCAATAGCTGATTTCCCTTAAGGGAAATCTCCTAAAATGCTGTAAATAAAATAAGTGTTAATAAATTCCAGTGCAAGTGAAAATGAAAATTTCATTTACAAAATAGATTTTGAAATCGAGAAGCACTGGACAAAAACTAGTGGCCAGCGGTTGCCAAGATAAGAACTTCACCGGGCTACCCTCATTTATTGCCGCCAACCACATCCCACCGATACCGGTTCTTATAGGGTCAAAGGCCCAAATCCTCCATTAGTTAATTATGTTAACGTGTGTAGTTCTTTTAACAGGAGTATTTACATTTCAGCAGATTTCCCTCAAGGAAAATCATTATTGAGGTTGCACTCACGACGCGATTTTTGAATATTTTCCTCAAATGTCCATCGATCCTACTCAGGAGATGACGAAAACGAGGTCCATTAAAAATTTTGTGTGTGTGTGTGTGTCCGTGCGTGCACATTTGGCAAATGTCGTTTTCGAAATCTCACCCTCTAAAACACCCCCCTTCCACTGGTCCGATTTCTGCCATTAACGAACTTGACTTTTTCTTTTTACGTAAAATGATTAAATATCGAGTTTCGTAACGGTCAAACAAAAATTGCAGCCGGTAGAGCGCCAACAGAAAAATATATATATAATTTCTAACGGACCTCATTTTCGTCATCTCCTGGGTAGGATCGATGAACATTTGAACAAATATTTCAAATCGCGTCATAAGTACGACCTCAAAAGCTGATTTCTCTTAAAGGAATTCTGATAAAAGCTCACAAAATCGATTTTCATGGGATGGGAATATATAGGAACATAGAGTTAGCTGTTCCCTTCTAACTTCCAGGGAGGACTTTTCCCATACTTACTACACGGCTTGGCCGAAGATAAGTCCAAAATTCGATCTGATTAATCTGTGGTAGAGCATGCTTTCTAAGAGGTATTTGTTAGAAATACCATTGGAGAATGTTCAAGGTTCGAAGGGCTTTCACTACTTTCAAGTAGTTCTTTATCAAACATGGGACATAAATGAACTGTACTGCCTTTGCAATTTATTCTTCTAGAACTAGAAGAGTATGTCAACCGTTTTCGAGGTTGATTTTATGAAGACCATTTTGAATAGTGCCTGCAAAAAGTTAAGCTCTCTGTGTTAGTCGTGTATCCTCTCTAGATTAGGGTGGGTACAATAAATTACTATGTCGTCTGGATACAACATGGCTTTAATTGAGAGTGGCAGCAGCTGAAGAAATTTATTTGTAGAAATAATTAAAAGAAATTCTCGTCGTTGAACATTCATGGGGGAAAATATGAAGCCATTCCGAATATAGAGTTTCAACTAGAATACTCACTTTTTCAGATTGAGCCATTAAAACATTTGCCATCGGGAGAACTGTTGCAATTTCGGAAACCATCAAGGTCATGAGTAAAGAAAATTTCACTCAAGCCAAAGCTGTTAGATAGCCATCCCTCCGTAGCCTGTAGCATAAGCTGACTAATGATAGGCATTAGCCAGCATGAGTATGCAGACCCCAACTTTCAACTACTCTCCAGTCATGCCCCACTTGCACGTTGTAAGTGAGAATATAGACAAGGGGGAAATATATATATATATATATATATATATATATATATATATATATATATATATATATATATATAAACTCACACACAACTTATATTTAATTTTGAACGTATATTCGTCATCTACTAGGTAGAACCGATGGACATTCTTGTCCGGCCTGGGGAGTCCGACAGGATGATCCTTTGTCTCCAATTATGTTCAATATGCATATGGGCACCGTAGTGGCTAGCCTTCCCAGTGGGGTTCGTTGTGGGGTGCTGGCGTATGCAGATGGTTTTTTTTTCTGGTCTGGAGGATTCCTGGTTTTATTTGAGGTTTACGTTTTGTAATCGGGCGTGGTACGTGGATTTGAGAGGATCTCTAGGGCGCTTGTCAATCCACAGTAAAAGATGGAGCTCCTCAGACCGTTTTTCCTTCCAGGGCGTTTTCATAGGGGAACGTTAGGAGTCACCTACAAGTACACTTTGAAGGTCATCGATGTGGCAGTGAGGTCTGCTGTTCCGAGAAGGCTGAGGGTACCTTAAGATACTTCCTGCTCTGCGAGATTCGATGGGTTCGGGATTCCTCTGATTGAGACATGATGCCGTATTTTAGAGCAAGGCGCTTCTCAGGGGTGAATGATGTTCTGGAGAAATTTGGGCTCGACGGTGATGTCCGAGTCACGGTGGGCTGTGACTTTCCATGACATGGGGAATGCCCTCGACATTCAAGGGGCTGGGAGTAAGAGAACTTCTATTCCACTGTTGATGGGCTTAACCTGAATGGTGTGGAGGAGGTGGGGGGACTCCTTGGCTTGGCTCATAAGGACATCCCACGATATGTCTGAGCGTGACAATGTCCAGTGCCTGAGGTTGTATATGGAGCATTCTCTGTCCGAGTCTGGTTGTCCCGCGGGATTGGCAGAAGGATGGCTGGCTCAACCAGATGCAGACTTGGCTGTGAGAGAGATGAGACACAAGTGCATAATGTCAATCACTGCCCGGCAATGCAACCTGCTGTCACTGTAAGGCGTCATGCAGTAGTGAAGCTTTTTGTCGAGTCCCTGCGGAGAGGAGGATGGAGGGTCTTTGTGGAGAAGACACTCGACAGGGAGTAGCATGAGGTATGCAGGGTGGACATGATTATTGCAAACGAGGAGGAGCTGGTCATCTTGGACGTAACTGTCGTGACTGGCCCATTAAGGAAAAGATCTTCAGTCAGCTGAAAGTGAAGAATTACGGCAGGGAGTTGACGGATGCTGAGCGCTTCGACAGGCGCCACTGGTAGTCTGGAGAGGAGGCATGGGATCCTTCCAGTCACTGCATAAAAAGGAATTTGGGCAAAAAGGTCTGCGAAGGAACTTGGGAGTATTGGTGTGTGAAACAGTCGTTCAATGGATGACCCTGCGGATACTCCGGTGTGGCCATATGAATTTCAGAACATTTAGAAAAATGGCCACCAGCAAACCGTATGCAGTTGTTGGCGCAAGGCGCTGCGCCACACGAGGGCAAAACTGGAACCATCGGCTATGTGAGAGTCTGAAGATGTTTCTTGCCCAATCTAAAATAAATAAGTTATGAGGTTTTTATTTAGAAATTATGTTTCTTTTTGGGTTTTTTGCATGGACAGGCTGAACTGTTTTTATTGTTATAGTAGTTTTGTTTTACCTTTTTTCCTTCCCGGTACATTATTTATATTTTTTTTCACAGATTTATTTCCATTATTATTAAGTCTAGTTTAGGGTCTGTCCTAGATGTGTTAAGCAAGCTTGGGCGAGTCACCCCAGCGGGGGAGTAGAATCATACATTTTGACTCATAGGGTCAATGCCAAAGGGTTTATCAAGCCCAAAAGGATTTTTATGTATGTAATGGAAAATTGTTAAATGTAGGGTTAAATGCAATGTAATAAATTATCCCAAATAAACTTTTTAAATAGGATCGTTGCACGTTTGAGGAAATTATTTAAAAATGGCGCCATCAGCTCAACCTCAAGGGACATCTGCTAAAATAAAAAGAGCAATAAATTTAAATTATTAAGATGTTAATAAGAGAAAAAAGTAAGGGTACTCTCTGAACTAAGTACGTTCAAGATCATTGCTAGAAGCGGGTTCATCTTATATTAAATAAATAAACAAATAGTCTTTAGTTAATTAATATGAGGAGAGGATAATAATGCTGAAAGAAAGATAAATGAATCCAATAATGTGAAAAGGTTCTTCTATTTTCAAGTTAAGATAAAATGCCCAGAGGATAGGGAAGAATGGAAATGCTGAATTCTGGCGAAGGTAGAATTCCTGGCATATGTGGGATGTGTCCCTCCCTCCACTAGACATACTACCGAATTCTCTAAATATTCTACTTCTATGCCTCCACACACACAGTCATTCCTTTCGCTTAATTCTTTACGGTAGTTTTATATGTATATATATATATATATATATATATATATATACACACACGCGCGCGCGCGCGCGCCTTACTGGACTGGGCAATTAGAACAGCTCCCAGTTCGCGTATTTCTGTTATTTTGGTAGCAGTATGAGGAGTTCGTATTCACGGCATTCTTATCAGGCTACGAGATATGATGATATTTTGTGTAACTTGAGTAATTTCCTTCATTTCATTTCATATGTTCTATAAGCAGATTTCCCGTGCTATAAGCAAAAATCTGCTATTGAGGTCTTACTTATGACGCGATTTTCGAAAATGTTCTTCAAATTTCCATCGATTCTAACAAGTAGATAGCGAAAATGAGGTCTGTTCAAAACAATATATAGTGGTGGATATGAGTGTTTCTTAGTTTTCAGTTTTCAGTAAACCCCCACTCTTACATTGACAATAAGCTCTTATATCGTGAACTAAATCATTATTATCATATAATATCATTATTATAATCATTGTTTTCAAGAGGCCATTTTTATGCGAGATACGTGCAATTTTATTTTGTGATGGCGTCATGAATAAAAATTATTTTTAAAAAGAATCATTTGAAGTATTCATTATTTTGTTGACCTTCCGCCATAGGTTAGGTGAAGTGTGGATTATAGAGTTCGTACATACAATCGTTTGTGTGGGTTAATTCCTAAAGTACGTGCCACACTTTACTCGAAAGCGTAAACCTTTATCTATTAGAAAGTATGCCTATGCGTTTATTCATGTAAGTAAATTATGGAAGTTACAGAATGGAATTGTTACCTCGTTGTCCTTGTCGGAGTCTTTGATGTGTTGAGCAATGAACCTGACACCTTCAAGGGCCTGCAGGACTCCTGGGGACATGGTCCGTGGAAGCATGTTCTCTCGGTCACCTGTAAGGTAAAACATTGTCATCACTAGAGGCAACACGCAATAAGATAGCAATGGCTACAGTTATGGCCATTAAAAGTCCTTCCCTCAGGGGCTGCGTAAACTAAGCAGATTTCTCGAGCTCAAATGACCATTGTTTCTCCAGTAGTCTTAAGCCAGTGTAAATACGTTTACATTCAGAGCTTCTCCAATTAAGGATGGCCACCTTCCTTAAGTCCTCCCCAAGTTATTAACAACTGTGTTACCAGCATCTTCTTGGGCAATACAACAGGTTAAGTTATTCCAAAAGTCCGTCGCACAGGGGCTGAGTAAACTAAGTAGATTTCTTGTGTGCTGGTATTAACTCACTCTTGTGATACAGTTTAACCATTCTTTATTTCCACGTAAAATAACGGAGATATTTAGAAGTTTCAAATTCCCCATCCTCTAAACCCCCCCCCCCGACGCCGCCCCTATTCCGATTCCAATTTCAGCTATTAACTATTATGATCTTTAGTGATGACTGAAACAGTTAAAAGTCGAGTAACATGTAGAACAAATAAACATTTTCCAGTTAAAGCGTAAAATTTTCCTTGATGAAGTCATCACAACGAGTTTGCATGTACCTCGCTTAAAAATTCTGTGCTTTACGAGGAATTCTCGAGTTTAAATTTGATATATACTAAATTAGATAAGTGAATGTTTCATTTAAAATTACAGTTGAAGCCCCTTAACTACTAAAATTGGAAAGAGGTAATGGTTTCATTGCATTTTCGTCTGCGTCTTCTAGTTTCTAGTTAAGAGAGCTAAATATTAATTGGAGACATCACACTACGTATTTGCAAGTACTTCGCAAATACGTAGTGTGATGTCACCAATTAATATTTAGCTCTCTTAACTAGAAAATATTTATTTGATCTAGAAAATATTTATCTATCTATTTGTACTCGATATTTATCTGTTACATTCAACAATAAAGATAAAGAGTAGGGGCTTTAGAGAAGGTAGTTCAAAAATTCAAAATTATGAGTCGGTTCGAAAAATGATATGGAATCGATCTTGATAAAATAATGATGCTCTAGTACTCTATTGTTTTCTTAACTCGAGTAATAAGCGAGTTATTCGTAATTTATTATTTTCAGCCTTCAGTATGCCCCCACTTCTACTCATCGGATATAGAAAAGCAGAAGGACATAGAAATAAAGAATAAACGGTGGAATCAGAAAAGATTACTAGTGTGTCATACCAGCACTTTTATTTGTATTATAGGAATATTTTTTTTTTGTTTTACTTATAAGAAAATTATATTTATCTTCCAGCCCAATTATTCTAAAGGTACTATTAGCCCGGTACTAGTAGGTATTATTATGCAGCATGTGTTTTGTGAATAAACCATGGAAAATAAGGAAGGGCGTTGGCCTAATTAGAAAGTAAAAGCCTCTTTCTTGAAAAGTTATGGTCAATTTTAAATATTTTAAAAAAGGCTTGGGTATTATAATAGTATAAAATTTCAGAATAAATATTGTAGGAGGATTGAAGATGGAATTAGAAACCTAATACCAATTTCTTTGATGGTTTTAAAGTAAAGGCTGAGAGTGGAACACAGATTGCTCAAGGCTAATAAAGCTGAGAGACAAAGAGGGCTAAGGAGTGGAGAATGATGGGCTGTCGAAAATGGGGCACGTGGAGGACGGTTATCTTGTGAGAAAGTCAAGAAAATAGGGAGGGAGAAGAGGAACGGAGGAGAGAGGGTGGGAGAAAGACAGAAAAGGATATGAAGAAGGATTGAAAGGGCAAAAAGAAGTAGGAAGAGTGATGGTTAGGGGAGGAAAACAGAGTATATCGCTGGCTTATTGGAACTGTTCCCGGTCAATCAATCCAAAGCCGCCCTAAAAAAGGCGGGAAAAGGATTGCCAGTGACTCCATCTGGCGGTCCGTCCTGTCTTCGGCCTTTTTATTCAACCCCCCTGAGCCTCCTGTCACCCGAGATTTACTGATCCACATAAATTCGACCAGCTGGTTACACTCATGCATCAATTCTCCTTCAACCATTTTACCACATTAAAACCATATTTTGGAGAAAATAGATCTGGCTTTTATAAATGATGGGGAAAGAGAATATATAATGAAAAATCACTATTTTTATAAATTATACACAACCATCAAACACAATGTCATCAATGTAAAAATTGATAAGAAATAATCCATCCATACAATTATGGATTCAGTATGCTAACCACAACAAGCAAGATGTGTAGGGCACAGATATGAAAAATTCTTGGTAACACTATTAAAAATTCACAATACGCAAAGTAAAAAGTAAACCCACACACTAGAATATGAAACGCTGATGATTCCATCATGAAGCCAGTAAGTGGTGCACATGCTATGAGTTGGTGTGTTTAACTAAAATGAAACCAGGCCAATCAAGAAAAAGTTCGTAACGCAGGGACTGAGTAAGCTAAAGCATATGTTCCCCGCTCTGGTATGCCACTCTGTTCATCTTTGTCTATTGACTTCCAATCATGAACTTTCTATTTCTAAATAAAAATCCAATGGGAAGAAGTGGGGATTTACTAAAGGAAAACAACTACTAAAGTTGAATAACTCGTTAAATATTTAAGTTACGAAAAAATGTATGAAGAAACAATTGTAGAACAACAGTGGTTTAACAAGATTGGTTCTATAACATATTTCTATACACCTCATATTATCGGAGATATTTTGAATTTTCCAGCCCACCTCCAACTCAACCCTCCCACTGGTCCGATTGCAGACATTAACGAAGTTGAAGTGCTAAACGGAACGGTAAAATAACGTTTATACTATAGATAATATTTTCAAAACATGTACGTGAAATCTTAATTGGTGTCATTACACAACATATTGCTCACATAAAAAATGTCCGCTGAAAAGAATATTTGGTATTGAAGTTACGAATAAGACGTTTCATAACATATCATTGTTAACGTTCGATGAGGAAAGGTGGGGGCGGTCTGAAAAGTATAATTATCAAGATATTTCGAATTGTCTAAATCCCCTCTAAACCTTTCCCGACCCATTAGACCCAATTCAGCCATTAAGGATCTTTAGTTTTACACAAAACATTTAAATATCGAGTTTGGTAACGATCAAACAAAAATTGAGAGTAAACAATGAAAAATGGCTTAATGGCATTGGGTCATGTCCAAATGCTGATTCTATTTAAAATTATCCTTACTACAAACAATTTTCCCAAGACCCATGAACAATCTGCAATATTTTTTTTTATAAAATAAGAAACTTAATAAGTAAAATTATTTTTAAATAATTAATATAATTTCGTTATCTCATATTTCTTACCTGATGGCTGAGAGGTATGGTCTCTAAAGGCAGATGAAACAGTCTCGTAAGTATCGTGTGGGCTGTTCTTCGAATCAATTGGATACGGTTCACTCAAGCTATCCCTAACAACAAAAAGACAATTTATATTAAATATTCAACTGGGTATTTACAATGATTAAAAAATAAATAGCATTTTGTTTCATAAATGACTCCATCACTCACTGACCTGAATTCGTTCTCCAGGTATCCTGACTCAGGAAAATTTTCGTCAAAGGAGTCCCCTGGGGAATATGGTGGCCGCCTCATCATCAGCATCCTCGGCATGTAAACTAGGAATACAGTCCGAACCCAAGGAGACATCTTGTGTGTAGAAGGCGATCTGGAACAAATACTTGCGATGAGTCCTTCATATCGTTACTGAATGAATATTTCCAGCTACGAATAAAGCAAAGAAAATCGTTCCTTCAAAAGTGTTTAATCCAAGTGGAAGACCGCTATCAGAGCATTCGCTTCATCGACAAAGCCCTTTCAGAAGACGACTAGTTTCGAACAAGGATTCCTACTGACTGGGTGTGCAATGGTTGGTTCTATAGCATTTTTCGATCCGACTGATAGTAACGTAGATAGAATCGCCAGCTACTTTGGTACAGGCTACGATTTTCTAATCACCAGGTGCTGATGATGGAGCTCTGAAAGTGCCAACTGCATATATTAATGTACTTGTTAGAGAACCAGGACTTTTTATTGTTCCTGAATGTAGATGTTTTGAATTTTCGTATCCCCCTCCCTTTTAACCCCCCCCCCTATTCTTGATCCGATTTTACCAATTAATGAATAACGAATATAATCTTTAGTGATGAATGAATCGGTCAAAAATCTCAATCAGGACCGAAAAATCTTAATGGCATCATCACAACGTATTTGCACGTGTCTCATATAAAAAGTTCCGATGAAAACAACGTTTGGTATTCAGGCTTGGAATAAAACGTTTCATGATATTAGGTTATTGTTAACATGACATGGGTAGGACTGGTGGTTTACTGTAAACCGAGAACTAAGAAAATAATATAGTTACTATTCAAGATAATGGAAAAATGTATATAACAACGTTTATAGAACTTCGATCCGATCTATAACAACGGAGATATTTTAAATCTTCAAAATTCCTCCTATAACCCCCCTCTCGCCCCTCCCAACTGTCCGATTTCAGTCATTAATTGACTGGACCTTTATTTTTACGTAAAACGTTTAAATATCGAGTTTGGTAACGATAAAACGGAAATAGGCTAGGGTGTTACCAGACAAATATATATATATATATATATATATATATATATATATATACACACACACACAATATGTATATAGATTCCACGGATCTAATTTTCGTCATATCTTGAATAGGATCGATGGAGATTTACACCACGATAAGGCTGAAAATTAAAAAATCTGCTAAAATGCAAATGCCTCCCTTAATGTTCGAGGTTGAAAATAATTACTAAAAAAACCTTTGTAAGAACTAAATTTGCAATAAGACTGACACTATACAATCTTTCGATAACATGCAGGGCCGGCTCAAGGCAAAATACTTACCCGGGCAAACAACCGTTTTGTCGCCCCCCTCCCTAAAAAAGGGGGGTCCGGGGGCCCTCCCCCGGAAATTTATTCAAAATAGGGTTTAGAATACTGAGTTTTGAGGTATCTTAAGTAGTTATCAATCAAAATATTATCATATTTTCAAGTGAAAAGATAAGATGACTGAAAAAGTATGTAGGCCATCACCTTTTTGCATACATTATAGTAGGCTATACGTAATACATTGTGTGCTTTTGAGTTAGCTTATATTAAAAAAGTTTATTAAAGAAATTTACGCAAGAGAATACAAAATATTAACTTTATAAAATCAAAAACGAAATTTTTCACTACTAGGGCGTTTGGTCGCCCCCCTGGCTGCGTCGCCCCGGGCAGTCGCCAGGGCTGCCCGGCCCTTAAGCCGCCCCTGATAACATGTGTAATAATGGTGATATTTCGAAATTTAATCCTTCTAACCCTACCCCCCTCCGCTTCCTCTGGACCAAATTCAGACATTCCACACCAGTCGTCTGTGAAAGGGATTCGAGGATAAGGCGAGTGCTCTGAAAGCCACCTCCCATTTGGATTATGTACTGGTAAGGTAACGAGTCTTTATTACTTAATTCTTACGTGGGATCTGCTTCTAGTAAGAATTTAACTTAAATTTATAAGACTATGTATAACTTGATTTTATAGGGATAAAACAACACTAATGGACATCCATACACCATTTATAGCAGTGTAGCTATTCAAAAAGTAACAACAACATAATTCACAATACTTGACGGAACAAATTAGAAAACAATTAATATTCTTCAAACAGAAATACATGGGCGTAGGGATACAATGGATAAAAGTACACATTGGAAACAATGGAAACGAGCACGTTAACACGCTGGCTAAGACTACATTAACGATTGCTTACAGAAAAATACAATACCTAAATCTAAGATGAAAAAAACGAAACCAAATGGAAGATAAAAGAAAATATCCACATTATTAAAAAGAGTCAATATTTTTCCCGAAATGCTGGACGGTAGAAGAACCAATTGATCAGGATCAATAAAAAGGTCTTGTCCTCCATTAGTGTTTGAATTTATGCAAAGTGCACTTTCAGAGTCCACGCTCCATCGTCAGTGCCTGATTAGAGAAGTGCGCTTTGCACAAATTAAAACACTAGTAGAGGACAAGGCCTTTTTATTGATCCTGAACAACCAATATGTTGTGAACAAAAAACTGAGATAAGAAATGTACATGGTATATTTATCAAATATTTAATAAACAGGAAGTCGATTAGATATAGATGTAGCTATGTTTCTTCTGCAATCGATTAGCAGACAAACATGAAATATTAGTGACTGAACTTGACACACTACACACTGATCACATTTCAGCACACGATGTGATTAAACTTATTAAAAGGGAGGTCAGTGTAAAATAGGAATTGGAATGGCGTCATACACACAAAACTACGAGAAATAAAATACACTTTTCGTGAATAGCAGTCAACTAATCGGGATACTAGAAGAGAAGAAGTAGTTTTTTGTTCGTTTGAGACATGGCCATTCTCGGATAGCACACGGACACCTCATGACTAGGACTGAACCACATTTACGTACACTATGTTATTCGCAACTAACATCAAACACTTACTTACAGGCTGGATACTAATAACGGACAAGAAGTTACCCACTAACCTTGCAGAACTACTTCAAGACAACAGCCCATTCATCGCGACAATCATGAAACACCTCCAACAGACACAATTATTAAACTTCATTTAAAACTTTTACCGAAACGTAGACTTAAAGAATTAACATCTGCTCTCATTAATGTCCACTGGAGAAAGCCGTGCTATTCAGGTGGCTTACAACTATTAGTTTTATAATATATGTCAGTATGAATCGCTAAAATTGCTACACACCTAAATAAATAAATAACGATTTTTCCAAACTCGAAACTATGTAGGTAATTGATTTTTACATTATTCATCTTTTTAATGTATCGATATTATCAGCTGAATGGTGTGGTACAACTCCATTATTTTTAGACTTGATGTGAACACCGAGGTTGTAAGATAGAACGTTTTTATAATAGGGTATTACTCCTAAATAGGCGTCATAAAGGATGCGAAACATGCAGAGGAAAATAAATCAGTGGAGATATTCCACGTGTTATGCATCTATTGACCTTCGGACATACCTGCATCAACATTAAACTTATATTAATCATATTATCCGGCTTGTTAAAGAAGTAATAGTTTCTTTTTTATTCCTTGACTAAGGGAGTATCAATTATGATGCGCTTACTTGCGTTTCGACATTTTTTGCCCCAACCTGTAATATTTAGTGGTGTTCACAAATCCACTTCTATGAGGCATCAACCCGTAATGACGAGTCACCCAAACTCACCAAACGCAATAAATTCAAAGTTTGAGCTTGGATAGGGAGAAGTCAATCATGAGCGGTGTCGTCACCCCCTTCCAGCCGCCATCTTGAAATTTGCCAGCAGTATTTCATCACAGACAGGATCAACCAATTACAACACCCACTTAAACTTCTCTAATAGCTTTATCCTCGCTGGTAAACTTCATTAACAACTTCCCTCCAAAAACTTTATACAGGGGCTTCACACAACTAACCTTCCTTTTAGCCCTTCTGTATATTCATGTACTTGAGAAATTAGATTTTCTTCTCATAGGGATTGTTTAGAATACATTGCCTTTCAAAGACCATATGTCAGGAAAAGAGTTAAGACCTGGTATTTTTGAACGGTAAACTTGCTCCTTGTTCTACTAAGTTCCATTGTAGCCAGTTGCACGCTAAAGGAATTGAGTTTCTAAACTTAGGAAGATGATAATATATACTAATACCTAAAGAGGGAATGTGTAAGAGACAGAGAGAGAATGGAGCAAGAATCAGAAAAAGTCCATAACGCAGGGGCTGCGAAAACTAAGCAGATTTCCCACTTCCTGGTATAACTAGTGATAGCACCTCACCACATATTCTCCATTTATATGCAAAAAAAAACAATGAGTAGAAGGGGATAGAGGGGAGGGAGGGGGGTTACTGAAGGCAGAGAACAAGAAAGAACTGGTAACTCCCTTAATCCATGAGTTACGAGAAACAAAATGCATAGGAAACAAATGTAGAGCATCAATATTTAAAAAAATTATTTCTATAAAATATTACAATCAGATCAGTAATAAGGAAGATATTTTCAATTTTCGAATCCCCTCCGTCCCTCTCTAAACCTACGCTACTTTTTGTCCGATTTCCGCCAATAACAAATATAATTTTTAGTTTTGACTGAAACGGTTAAATATCGAGTATATTATAGATCAAATAAACATTTTCGTGTAAAGAACGAAAAAATCTTGATTGATGACGTCATCAACCTACGAATTCACATGTATCTCGCATAATGAAGGTATCTTGTAAAAAAAAAAATATTTGGTATTTAAGCTTATAATAAAGTGCAACATGATATAACAACTTTTTGTTAATATGGCATAAGTAGGAGTGGGGGTTTACTGAAAGCTTAAATTAAAAAAAGGCCAATATCTCCGTTATATTGAAGATAGAGAAAACATGTATATAACAAGAAAATCAAATTTAAAAAAATATTAGTTCTATACAATTTTCTGATACGACGCATAATAACGGAGATATTTTGATTTTTCAAAATTTCACCTCTCTAAACTCCCCCCCCTCCCCAATCCGATAGGTTCCGACCTTCATGAGCCACGAAGGCTATTGTAAACAGTTTCATTAGAACCAGCTCGATAAGTAAACGTGGATGTATTTGTTCGGAGGGTTCGATGAGAGACGTGTTAATGTTGTTTTTTGAACAAGAAAGCAATCTTGTCCTTTGAGTCAAAGTTCAAACTGTTCAATGTTTGCCATTTCCCTAGTGTCCACTACCACATGCAACTATGTATTTTCGTAAAACCTGTTATACCTACACACTACTTATGTGAGTTTCAGTTGACGTGAGTCAGGTTTAAAAGACAACACCTGCTCTCTTTTGAAAAAAAAAATGGGAATAACAATGAAATTAGGAAAGGAAAATTAATTTGGCCACGATGAACAAAATTTTTAAATTATATAAAATTTTAATTTTTTTAAAATTATATAAAAAAGTATGTGTTATTAAAAAAACGGATTTCAGATCAGAAATGGGCAAGAAATACGGAATAGGGGGAGGGGGGGTTACATCGAAGCCAATTAAATATTAGCCAATAACTTCATTAATATTGGTTTTATCATAACAAATCTAAAGAAAAAATATATACAAAATATTTCTCATTTATAAAATGTTGGTTAGACTATTATTTTCGGTTTTGATACAAAAAATAAAAATACATTAGAGAATTCTATTACTCAATAATATTTTAAGGTGCTAAAAAACTCCTTAAATAAAGAAGGGAATTCCTATCCCCAACACTGTCCCAAAAATACATTTTAGCAGATTTCTCTTAAGGGAAATATGCTATTGAGGACATACTCATGATTTCCGTCGGATCGTTACCAAATTCGATATTTAAACGTTTTATGTAAAAATAAAGATCAAGTTCGTTAATGGCTGAAATCCGACCAGTAGGTTCTTTATACCTCCGTTATTATGCATATGATAGAAGGATTATATAGAATCAATCTTATTGCAAATGTAATGTTGTTATTAACCGAGATATTTGCATTTTCGTGTTTTCGGTCATCAATAAACCACCACTCCTTCTCATGCTAACAATAATAATAAGCTGTTATATTATGAAGCACATTATATGTAGCCTAAATACTAAATATTATTCTCATTGAACTTCTACGTTGAGAGGTGAATGCAAATACGTTGCACACGTGGGAAATCTGATTAGTTAATTCAGCCCCTGCGTGACGGACTTTTTAATAAAGGTGCAATCACCCTGAGAACGATTTCTACCTCTCTACTAACCAAAAAAAAAAAGAAAAGATTAATTACTATTGATTAACACCGACTTTATACTACTGACGGGTTATCTACTGGTTACACCCATTTCTAGCCAGAGTGGGACTAAGAATTTTATTCAGAAAAGAATAATACAGAATTAAAATAATCCATTAAAAATGTATAAAGTACCACGAATTCCATCAATCCCCGAAAAATGGTTTACAAGATGTATGAGGGAGATGCACCCAATGACGTACTGAAACCGTTTAATCTCCAGCACGACATTTCGCTGGATTAAGCTCCAACAGCCGGAGCTCCACAATCCCGGAGTGCCACTTCTAGGCACCTTTGGTACCTTGTTCTGCGGATGCTACAAGGATTAAGTCATCTTCATAAGCTAATACCGATACCCTGATAGGGCTCAAAAGGAACCCAACTCGTGTCCAGGAAGCATAGTTACATGACCATGTTAAACATGGAGATAGGTGTTAACCTGCCTGACACCACGTCCAGACAGAATGTCCCTCAAACACCTCTGGCTCGATTCACCGAGCTACCCCAAATAGATACTTTCTAGCTATTTACACAATCCCACAGGCAGACCCCCCGCTCTGGCAACAGCTGGTACCACTGGATAACGATTGATCGAGTTAAATACCTTCTTGACATCTAGAACTGCGATACATACGTCTCTTCTCTTCCCCCCTGTATTCCAGAGCACCGAGTCAAGTGAAAAGATATTGGTGGTAGCACCCTCAACACCCATCCATTAGAAACCATTTTTGAGGCTGGAACATTTCGGGTAAAGGACATCAGTCTGAATACCGAGATTTTGTGCAAATGTCAAACTATGACCAACTCCACAGACATCAGCCGGTAGTCACTCGAATCATTCGGACTGTCTGATTGAGGAATCATCATGATGCGAGCAGGAAGCTGTCCTGTAGGAACCCTTCTTTCTAAAACTTTGGGTGGACTTATGAATTTCAAAAATTTGACTTCTGACATCCAAACAGAATTTATTAGTGTTCCTTGAGAACGCTATACATAGAATATGTTTATTGTCAGCGTTGACTACTTTATACGTTACTTCCACTATTAGGGCACAGAAATGGGTTTTCATTTAAGTCAAAACATATGTTTGTTAGTATCATCATTAGTTTTGATTTTTATCGAAAACACATTAAATTTCTTTAAAATGTACTCCAGTATTGAAAGTAATTTACGGTGCTAAATTCAAAATTATTACTTCCAACTTCCGGTTATCATCTCTTACTTTCTTCTCAGTTATCACAATAGTACAGTACCAGAATTTTATTAATTGAATTTCATCATATTTTTTCTAATGCTAATACGTTCAAAAAAGTAAGTTTTGAGATGAAAAGGATATGTTTAAGTGACATGAATGAGAATAAGTTTGTCAAAATTCTTCCAATAGCCATTCCATGCTTCATGGGTAAAAGAAAATAATGACAGTACGGAATGATCATTTCACCTTGTGCTGGAAATTGTGGGCTTAATTCAATCTTAGGCTAATCCAAACTTTATTTATTTGACGGAAAACGATCTGTGACGAACAACATCTATTCTAAATATGGGTTCTACAAAAATCTTCACCTTTTACTTCGAAGTATACCACTTAAATGACTGAAGTTTAAGGAAATTTCTACGATTACTTAGTGAATAAATTAATCAGCTCTTTAATTTTTAAGGGAAAACATTTTTATTACAGTCGATCATTGAAAAGTAACAGTCAGTATAAAATATGTCACGTACCCTGCACGTCAATCTCAAGCCAAAGAGTAAATAATATTCCTAAGCATTTCTTTTTCTGAATTATTTACTAAACCTTAATACTAGAATAGAATAATGATTTATTTGACTTATTTGTCTTACAGAGTGCACTATTTTTATACAAAATAATAAGAATAATACATATGTACTTAGAATACAGTATATTTATATATACATGAATTTTATATCTATAAGTATTTAGTGAAGAGCTGATATGGAAAATTGCATCCTTCTTATCGTGTTTCTTCCTCCGCGCTCCCAGTAATCTGTGATAGAATGTACTTGCAAATATTATTTAGTTTGTCCAGGGATGCGATCTGCAGGAAGTCAGCAACAACGCTTCCTTGTGATGGTATCCATGGCGTTTAATTTGTTATTACATTTTAGTCTTATCACATTGTCCCTTCTTAGTCTTAATTGGCTAATCATTCTTTTTTTCCCAATATTAATTCTGTATTGTAAGTATTACAGTACAGTGGGAGTAACTTTAATTGCGTGACCAAATTCAATTTGGCTTTGTTGGCCGGCAAAGAATCAATGAGTAAGAGACGTCTGTAGCAGATTTTAGGGAATCTATTGTCTTCCATATTTAAAATTTGGTTCCACCAACTAAGAATTCTCTGAATGGTCTAAATTAAACAAAATAGACTTGAGTTTCCAGTCGGATGAAATAGTACGGTGTAGATTTGGAGTGACATAGAACTCATTTATGGTAAAGAGACGTTACTTGTTCAGCGAACTCTGGATGAAAAATAGCCCACATTTCAGCTGCATACAGAAGGACAGAATGTATTATGGTGTGGAGTAGTGTTTTCTTTGTTTCCCAGGAGTTAGATTTAGTTCTTTCCAATACGCTGCGAACTGATGACATTGCTTGCTTTGATTTTGTAATTTGGTTCTTGGCAGTTTGTATGAGTTGTCCAGTGTTTGAGAATGTAACTCCAAGGTATGTGAATTGTTTTACTACTTCTAACGGTTGATTCGCATAGAAGAATTGTGGGTGAAATTTTTGTTTCGGGCTGAGGTGGAAAATGTATACTTTAGTTTTACTTATGCTCACGGTTAAGCCATTTTCTTTACAGTATAGTTAGAGAAGCTTAAGTTTTCCTTGAAGGTCAAGGAGGTGTCTCAGCCAACAAGAACAGATCATCCGCATAACATAAGAGTAAGATATCTATAATTTCATCGATGCTTACTCCGCAAAGACGTCGATCCCGGAAGAAACTTTCCATCTCCGATATGAACAATGAAAAGAGTGGACTAAGTGAATCCCCTAGAAGAACTCCTTTGGTTAGCCGTATCCATTTGGTCGCTCCATCTGACGTACTAATTTTGGCAGTTGCTCTTTTGTAGAAGCTCTTCAATGTTCTCAACACTTTGCCACTGACACCAAATTTCAGCAGTTTTCTACAAAGGCCGAAACCTACTACTACTAACTGACTATTTAATAAACATATATCATTTAACTTAACTTTTCTATCTTTTACGATGGACAGTCAATGCAGGAACTGACAATGAGTCAACAAGTAGGTCGTAATGACGGATAACTAAGTAAGGACCCTTCCACTTTTTCTCAATAAAGATGGAATCTTAATTATAATTCAATAGTCCCATTCAAAAGCTTTTAGTGATAATCAATGCTCTCAATTTTCTTCCCTTTTATTTTGTCAAAATTAGAGATAATAAAATGAATAAAAAATGTCAGAAGAAGTTATATAATTTTAAGAACTAAGCAGATTTCCCACGTGCTGGAATGGCACACTGGAGATATCTCACAATCTTTCTATTTATTCTTTAGTAAGAAACCAATATAAAAAAGTATTCAAATGTAAGTTCAGTGACTTTGTTACTCAAAGTTAATATCCGATGAGTTGAAATGGGAGAGGGGGAGGGGGTGTTAATGAAGACTGGAAAAACGAAAATACAAATAACACCTATTCTTATTTTTTAACGTCCACTTTTTGCTACTATGGCTAATTGGGACGGGTTATCTACGGTTACCACCCTTTTCTAGCTAGGGTGGAACTGAGGATTTTATTTAAAGAGATGGTCACTAAATAAGTTCCTACTGACCAGGCGGGAATCGAACTCGCCTCACAAGGTTTACTATGTGACCACAAGATTAAGGACAACGCTTTAACTCGCATGGCCCCCTCCCCCCAGCCAAAAAAAACAACTTAATATTCGAGTTAAGGTACATTTGTAGAGCACTAAATGTTTCACATGCTCGATTCTTTAGCAACATTAGACCTGTCCCATAATCACTGAGGTATTTTGCATTTTTGAATACCCTCTGTTTGTAATCCGATTAGCATTCAGCATTAATGAATATGATATTTAGTCTTGGTGGAATATCGAGTATGATATTGATCAAATTAACATTTTAATTTTAATTTATGAATGGAGGAGACATTTGTACGTATCTCGCATAGTGACGCTTCGTTGAAAAAAAATTAATACCAAACAGGAATTTTGCGATTCTAGCTTTTTCATTGACATGTCGTCGATGTCACGCAGGAACAGATTACCCTCGTACATCAATGACCCACAACTGTTGGCATCTCACTTTTTTAGTAAACTGGCTTTACTGATACAATTGCTTAAAGTAAAAATCTCATGGCAACAGCAAGTCCGACACCCGGGGGCTCAAAAACAAAACATGTTACCCTGGTGTAGAATGCCACGCTGAGAGGGAGACAACCTAATAAACAACAACAAAAACTAAAAGCACAAATATTCCACTAACTTCCACAAATGTACAAAACAACAATTCTAGAATAGTTATTTAATTAATTCTATCTGAAAGAAGATGGACTCTCCACAACATGGAATATAATAGGTTGGAAGGAATGGAAATGTGGATCCGCCATAGAATCACTAGAACAAGATGGACTCAAATAAAATCCAACATTGTAGTTCTAAATGAGGTAAGTGAGAGCAACAGTCTTATCAAGGTCATGGGAAAAAGGAGAGAGAAACTTCTTGGGTTATCATAAGGCACAACGACTTCATTGTTATATTTGAAGGTAAGATTCATGGACAAAGGGGAACAGCTAGGCCTAGAATGTCCTATTTTGAAGACATCAAGCATCTTATGGAGTTCGGTGAGTATAGTAGTATGAAAAGAGCAGCTTCCGAAAGAACACAATGGTTGCAACTACAAGGACCTTGAAGATCTGAAAGAAGATTTCGAACCAGATATCCTGGATATGTAGTCCCAACAACTGACCTACAGGTACCATTATTCATCTTCTTCAATCGACCCACACGATTCCCTTAAGGGAAATCTGCTAAAACCCAGCATGTGAATTAGCATAAACTCTTATATAAAGGTATATCTAAATTTGAAGGGACTACCACGAGTGGAGGTGTTAGGGAGGCATTATATTAAAAATAGCTGAACTTTATTTCATATTAGTTGTCGCCTTACATGCACATAGAAATAATTACCAATAAAAATTTAAACTATAAGAGCATTTCGATTATTTAATTTGTATATTGTATTATGTCATGCTGAATTTGCATACCGTGTGATAGCGAAAGTTGAGAGGAATCAAGCTCTTAAATTGTGCTATAAATTATCTTATTTCCCACAATATGTAGGCGTTATTGAAATGACTGTATACTATCTATAACATTATTTTCATATTTTATAATCGTATTTTCATATTTTGGATAAATAATTTAAGTAAAGCAATGTTGATAACTCTCAAGTGAGAGCGGATGCTGTCGAGAGGCTAACACAGTTAATTGTGTTTTAGGGACTTATCTTCATATATTCTTCAAAACTAAAATTTCGATTCTATTATTCTTCTACCTGGACCCTTACAGGAAGTGATACGCCCAGACGGGAAGTGTAGTTATACGCATTGAAGTCTTGCCAAAAAAATACCATCATTCAGCCTCAAATGATTTCCCGAGTGAAGCCGGGTACCTTAGCTAGTATGTATATATATATATATATATATATATATATATATATATATACACACACACACACACTATACTGATACCGCTCCAGCCGTTGCATTTCTTATTTGAGTGTAAAAAAACTCGATATATAAGCGTTTCATGTAAAACTAAAGATCGAGTTCGTAAATGGCTGAAATCTGACAAGTGGGACAAGCGGTTAGAGGGAGAAATTTCAAAAAATTGAAATATCTTGGTTATTATGCGTCGGATCGAAAACCTGTATAGAGCCAATCTTATTTCAAGTGCAATGTTCTATAAATGTTGTTATGCAGGTTTTTTTTCATTTACTTGATTATTAACCGAGACAATTGGGTTTATTAGTTGTCGGTCTTCAGTAAACCCCCACTCCGACGCATGTCATATTAACAATGTGGCTGTTATAGTATGAACCACTTTATTTGAAGTCTAAATACCAAATATTGTTCTCACTGAACCTTTACGTTTTGAGATAAACTCAAATGCGTGACGCACGTGTGAGATCTGCTTAGTTAACGCAGCCCCTGCGTTACGGACTATTTTTTATATTTACAGACATGTTTGCACCTGAGTAGAGGAGTTTGAATATTTCGAAGGATGGAGGTTCGACTGAGGGTTCGCACTATAGGAGTTTTCGGTCTATACAGTCTTCAAAATGAAATTGGGAATATTTATTAAAATTCCCAATAATCTCATAATGTATCACTTCAGATAACTCCCAACAAAGCCATGTCTTTCCACAGTTAGGAGGACAGTAGAACTCCATACACATCTTTTTACCAGACCTTTTGGCCAGTAAACAATATATACTAGTCAAAAAGCTTTATAATGCCATTTTGTTATGTTTCGCGTGACAGGCTAGAAACTCTCCTACAATATAACAGACTAAGTCTGTGTCGTAATAGTCCTCTAACAAATTGCAGTCTATCGAACCATATAATTTTAAGGATGGAAGGATTTAAATGAATATGGCATAGTTCAATAAACGACATCCTAGCCAAGCGTTGTCGGTAGGTATCCAAAGCCTGTATTACAATTGGGTGAGAGACAGTATACATACCGAAGTTTTTTTCTAGCCAGACTCGGGATCCATAGAATATTGATATAGTATATGTATATGGATATATATGTTTTATTCTTATACATATGCATGTGTAAATTCATATTTTTTAAGAAAAATTTGTAAAGTTCTTCAATTCATTTTCCTTTATCAAATTAGTTTACTTTGTTATTCTCTTTGACATATTTTAAAATTTACAAGTAAGAAATGTTATCATACAACACTGATTTCGAAACAAAAGTAATTTATAAAATTAAACAGGGTCCTTAGCTCTATAACATAAAATATTTGGATAACAATTAATCTAAAACTAAGAGAGGTATCGAAACGCGCCCATTCTAAGAATGCCACTAGGTTAGGAGGGCACTCCAATCTTTTGAAGGGCCATGTTTAACCTTGAAGAGCAAGATTTTTGAGATCTGACGGCAGAGTTTAATAGTACTTGACCAGCCTAACAAGAACTTTTTCTCTTCCTTTTAATGGTATTTCCAACTTGGAAATTTTGTCTGGGACACACTATGTATATATTCGTACACATACATATATATTTGATTTGATATCTTTTATATATAATTCTTCTGTACGTGTGTATGTCTCTGAACTCCTCTTAAACGCCTAGACCGACTTGAATGAATTTTTTGTATGAGTTTGGGTGACGCCCTGGATGGTTTAGATTCATAAATCAACCCGGCAGATGTAGCAGGAGTGGGGGGGGGGGTTGTAAGGGAGGCCTCAAATTAAAAATAGCGATATTTCGTTTCCTATTGGTTTTCGGTAAATATGCACAGGATAAAAGTTGTTTATTTTATTATTTAGAGTAACTTTTGTTATATTCACTTTTGTGTCGTATAACGAGATATAGTTATAAGTATAAACGAGATATACACTAAAAAATTAAAGTGGGAGCCAACAATTTTATTGGGCACTAACGATTGAACCGAACTTTACAAAACTCTATATGTAAATTAGCATTAATTCTTCCATGATTAAATTTTTTAGGTTCGAACGGGAGTGGGGGTTATAAGGGAGTCCTGAATAAAAAATTCGCGATATTTCATTTTCTATTTGTTTTTAGGCAAACGTACACATAACAAAAGTTTTTTTTAATTAAAAGTAGACATAATATTATTAAATTTAATATCCTAATCGCTTGAAATATCATGCAGGACAACGTCTGCCGGGTCCGCAAGTATGTATATAAATTTGTTCAAATAAATATGTTAACTATTGACATCGCATATTGATAACTATTAAGTGTAATAAAATCTGTTGACAGACTTACCTGAAGTGTACGTTGAGAACACAGACTGTGACGCATATGGAGAAGGAGACGATGGTCATGGTGAAGAGGAGATACTTGCCCAGAAGAGGAACAGCTAGAGAAGTCGGCGGGATGATCTCTGCCAAGAGGAGGAAGAAGACAGTGAGCGAGACGAGGATTGATGAGCAGAGGGTGATCTTTTCCCCAGAGTCTGACGGGAGGTAGAACACTAGGACCGTGAGGAATGTAATGCCTACACAGGGGATTATCAGGTTCACCGTGTAGAACAGTGTCTTTCTTCTCATTGTCAGATTGAATGTAATGTCTGAAAAGGGAAAAGGAAAAAAATGGTTAAACAACTCTTCCATATCAGGTGCTGGTTTATTGATTTAGTGAACGGAATCGCATTAAGGAAGGAAATTACGAAATGATATTAAGGCTTCACATAATAATATTAGCAGATTTCCCTTGAGAAATAAGGTATTGAGATTGAATTCATGACGTGTTTTTATATATATTTATACTTATATACATGCCTGTTAACAATTTCTGTCGTATCGTTACCAAACTCGATATACAGAGTGTCCCAACAAGTTCCCGTGCCACCCCCTCCCTTAAAATCTCCAATTATTGTAATACAAGTCTGAGACTTGGTGCGTCATAATTGGGACGCCTGAAGAATGCTTTCAGGTGATATTCAACCTCCTACCTTCTCCAGTACTTCTGCTGCGAATAAACTGTACTGTTTATTTACATGAAGCTATGCAGGTGGGAAAATGTATTCCTTTTATAAATAACTACATAATTAGTTTTAAATAAAAAGTCCGTCACGCAGGGGCTGCGTAAACTAAGCAGATTTCCCACGTGAAGTTTTACAATAGAGAAATCTGCCTAATAACAACTGTAGTAGTAAGAAACCTCTAAACCTAAAACAATATTTAGGGCGTAATAACCCAGTAGTTTCTCGCCCCAAAAAACAGTTAACCTAACCTCTAAACCTATTCACGAGGGACGAATAGTTATGGAAACGGCCACCAGAGCTCTCAGCGGAAAGTCCGAACATAGCCTACTCCTGGCGAACACCTGCAGAATTCAAATGCTAATATCTCGGTTAATATTCAAGATACAGAATAAATGCATAGAACAATATTTATAGTAAATTTAATTTGCAATAAGATTGATTCTATACAATTTTTGGATCCGACGCATAATAACGGAGATATTTTGAATTTTCAAAATCCCCCCTCTAAACCCCCCCTCCCTCTGGTACGATTTCAGCCATTAACGAACTTGATCTGTCTTTTTACATAAAACGGTTAAATATCGAGTTTCGTAACGATCAAACAAAAATTGCGACCGCTAGAGCGTTAACAGACAAATGTATATATATATATATATATATATATATATATATATATATATAGAGAGAGAGAGAGAGAGAGAGAGAGAGAGAGAGAGAATTTTGAACGGACCTCATTTTCGTCATCTCCTGGGTAGGATCGATGGACATTTGAAGAAATTTTTCGAAACTCGCATCATGAGTACGACCTCAATAGCTGATTTCCCTTAAGGGAAATCTGCTAAAATAATTCTAAGAACGTTTCTTGCTGTTGATGGTTTAGCAGATATCCCTTAAGGGAAATCAGCTATTGTGGTCGTATTCATGACGCGATTTACGATATTTTTCTTCAAATCTACATCGATCCTACCTAGGAGATGACGAAAATGAGGTCCGTTCAAAACTGTTTGTGTATATATATATATTTGTCTGTTGCCGCTCTAGTGGTCGCAATTCTTGTTTAATCATTGCCAAACTCAATATTTAGTTGTTTTATGTAAAAAGAAAGATCAAGTTCGTTAACGGTGAAATCGGACCAGGGGGGGGAGGGTGTTTAGAGGCGAGAATTTTCGAAAATTCGAAATATCTCTGTTACTATACGTCGGATCGAAAAATTGTATAGAACCAATCTTATTGCAAATTACATGATCTATAAATGTTGTTATGGACATGTTTTTATTATCTTTAATATTAACCGAGATATTTTTTTTAGTTTTCGTCCTTCAGTAAACCCCCACTCCTGCTTATGTCATATCAACAATAAGCTGTTATATTATGAAGCACTTCATTTGAAGCCTAAATAACAAATATTGTTCTCATTGAACTTTTACGTCATGAGATAAATGCAAATACGGGACGCAAGTGGGAAATCTGCTTAGTTTACGCAGCCCCTGCGTGACGGACTTTTTAAAAGTAAACCTTTTTTTTTTTTTTGGATTCATTCTAGAATACTTTTGAGTTATTTCGTTTAAATATATATTTTTTTTTTTAATTTCAAAATCCATTACTTTCCCCGTAGACTTGTTTCAAAGATAATTTTGTTGACTACAACTTTTATGTCGCAGCATTTTTGAATAAAATGCGCCCTTTCTGAAATAAAGATTTATGCATTTTACGGCTAAAGGATGAGGCAAATCGAAAAATTCACCGATATAAACTCGTTTTAGAATTTGATTTTCTACAAGAATCCGCCTTAAAAAGTAGGGCATTGCATTATAAATCCCAAAGTTATGGTCACGTGAAATGGTTAGGAGGTTGAATATGAACTGAAAGGATTCTTCAGGTGTCCCAATTATGGCACACCATGTCTCAGCCTTGTATTAAAATAATTGGAGATTTTAAAGGTGGCAAGGGAAGTTGGACACCCTTTATAAGCGTTTCATGAAAAAATAATGTTCAAGTTCCTTAACGGCTGGGAATAGAGAAATTTAGAGGAGGGAAAGTCGAAAATTTGAAATATCTTCGTCTTAATAAGTCGGATCGAAAACATTCATATACCAAATCTAATATTAAAAATGTAATTACCTATAAGTGTTGTTATACACATATTTTCTCTATCGTGAATATTGACCGAGATATTTGGATTTTTATTTTTCAGCCTTCAGTAAACCCCCACTCCTACACAGGTCACCAGGACCAGTGGGTGGTGGAAGGTTGTGTTTAGAATGCTCGAATTTCAAAATTTTGAAATATCTCCGTTGCAATAAGTTGCATCGAAAAACTGTACATAACCAATCCTATTACAAATTAAATTACCTATAAATGTTGTTATTCTATTACGAATATTAACCAAGATATTTGTTTGCATTATTTATTTTCATGCTTACGTAAACCCCCTCCTCTCCCACTCCTACTCGTTTCATATTAACAATAAGCTGTGATATCATTAACCACTTTGCTGTATGCTTATATTCCAAATATCGTTTTCAAAAAACCTTTATTACAAGATAAATGCAAATTCGTTGTGTGATGACTTCATCAATTAAGAATTTACATTTTTGTGTCGAAAATGTTTATTTGATCTATACCATAGTCAATATTTAACCGTTTCAGTCTGCACTGAAGATCATATTTCTTATTATTTGACCTCGAATAGCGGGGGTTTAGAGGGGTGGGGATTCTCAAATTCTAAATATCTCTGTTATTATGAGTCGAATCGTAAAATGTTATACAGCCAATTTTTTTAAAACATTGACAGTCTACAATTGTTGTTCTATCTATTTTAGCAGATTTCCCTTAAGGGAAATCAGCTATTGTGGTCGTACTCATGACGCGAGTTTCGAAAAATAATTTCAAATGTCCATCAATCCTACCCAGGAGATGACGAAAATGAGGTCCGTTCAAAATTATATATATATATATATATATATATATATATATATATATCTTTATATATATAATTCTAGCGTACGTGTGTATGTCACTGAACTCCTCCTAGTCAGCTGGACCGATTTGATTGAATTTATAAATACGCGTTCGGGTGACTCCCCGGATGGTTTAGCGCCGCAGATCGGCCCGGCAGATCTAGCAGGAGTGGGGGTCGTGAGGGAGGCCTGAAATTAAAAATAGCCGTATTTCGTTTCCTATTGGTTTTTCGGCAAATATGCAGAGTTGTTTATGTTGTTATTTGGAGTAACTTTTGTCATATTCACTTTTGTCGTATAAACGAGATATACACTAAAAAAATAAAGTGGGGCCAACAATTTTATTGGGCTTTTTAAATTTAAAGGGATCAGGTCTCCGGTTGAAGGGCGAGGTTATTGGAAATGCAATGATATGTTAATATGTTTATCTAATGTATTTCCTTAGAGTTTAAGTATGTCATCTAAATAAAGCTGCTTGCAGCTGCGAGAGGTTGTCACTTTTAATCACTGTTATTTATTTTAATCTGAGTTGAATGTCGCAATTTTTTTTTCTTTATTTATATTTATGTATTTGCATTATTATTCATGAGGGTTTTGATTTATTTCAATTATTGGTCTATAACTATTTGTTTTGTAAAGATGTGTAGTGCGCATTCTACCAGATAATCATAGAACTAAAACGTCTTCTTTTCCTTCTCTCATTTTTCCTTTTCATTTTGCAATCCCAGTTTTCGCGATATTTTATTTTCTATTTATTTTTAGGAAAACGTGCACATAACAAATGTTGTTTTTTGTGTTATTAAAAGTAGCTTTTGTTTTAAACATAATATTTTTAAATTTAATATCCGCTAATAATATCGCTTGATATATCATGCAGGACAACGTCTGCCGGGTCCGCTAGTAGAAAGTCCGTCACGCAGGGGCTGCGTAAACTAAGCAGATTTCCCACGTGAAGTTTTACAATAGAGAAATCTGCCTAAAAACAACTGTAGTAGTAAGAAACCTCTAAACCTAAAAAACATTATTTAGGGCGTAATAACCCAGTAGTTTCTAGCCCCAAAAAACAGTTAACCTAACCTCTAAACCTATTCACGAGGGACGATAGTTATGGAAACGGCCGCCAGAGCTCTCGGCGGAAACTCCGAACATAGCCTACTGGTGGCCACACGCAGAATAAAAATGCAAATATCTCGGTTAATATTCAAGATACAGAATAAATGTATATAACAATATTTATAGTAAATTTAATTTGCAATAAGATTCGTATGTACAATTTTTCGATCCGACGTATAGTAACGGAGATATTTCGAATTTTCGAAAATCCTCCCCTCTAAACCCCCCCCTCCCACTGGTCCGATTTCAGCCGTTAACGAACTTGATCTTTCTTTTTACATAAAACGCTTAAATATGAAGTTTGGTAAGGATCAAACAAAAATTGCGACCGCTAGAGCGGTAACAGACAAATATATATATATATATATATATATATATATATATATATATATATATATATATATATATATAGATATATATATACAGTTTTGAACGGACCTCATTTTCGTCATCTACTAGGTAGGATCGATGGACATTTGAAGAAAAATGTCGAAAATTCCGTCATGAGTACAACCTCAATAGCTGATTTCCCTTAAGGGAAATCTGCTAATATATATTTGTCTGTTAACGCTCTAGCGGTCGCAATTTTCGTTTGATCGTTACCAAACTTGATATTTAAACCTTTTATGTAAAATGGCAGATCAAGTTCGTTAATGGCGGAAATCGAACCAGTGGGAGGGGGGGTTTAAAGGGGAGGATTTTCGAAAATTCAAAATATCTCCGTTACTATACGTCAGATCGAAAACTTATATAGAATCAATCTTATTGCAAATTAAATTTACTATAAACAGTGTTATATACATTTATTCTCTATCTTGAATATCAACCGAGATATTTGCATTTTTCTGTTTTCAGCTTCTGAGACGAGATCGGCTAACTTCGGGTCCACTCGTGAGTTTCCGTCAATAGCTAGTTCGGGTCGTTCGCGTAACTGTACAGCTCTCTATTCTGAAATTTCTCTATTCTAAAACTTCACAAGGGAAATCTGCTTAGTTTACGCAGCCCCTGCGTGACGGACTTTTTATAAATTGTTATGTACCTCAAAAACAGTTAGATTAATTGTCGTAATGTCTCCTAAAGCTTGTAAATCTCCTTTTAAATTAAATTTTTTAACCTCTTTTTTCATAATTCAAGGAGAGAGTTATTCGTACTTTCTTGGTTTGGGCCTTCAGTAACAGCTCGGCCAACCATGACATGTTCTTTACACAAAGGTTACTTAACCACGTAATTTACTGTTGCAATTAGTGTTTTATAATCAATTTGGTTACTTCCTGCCATATATCACTCTCAAGGTTACATCTTAGCTTTCTTGACACTTGGAATGGGTGTTTCGTTTCTGTTAAAATCTCTTCTCTACGATTCCCTAGTGCAATATCATATTTACTATACACATGAGATATATCCGTATTTGTAGATTTCATTTAGTTTCTGCTTCTTACATATACATTAATTACTAGCGACAAGTTTTGTGGTTGTACTCATGAGGAGTTAAATACGTACCTGAGTATGGTTCTAAACAGCAAGGGTAGTATTCCTCATTTCTGGTGGCAGGTACTGCAAGGATGTCCCACTCAACAGACAGATAGAATTCAGTCAGGTCAATGCCAACTTCAACTATGTTCGATCCGGACACCTGATCCATATGCTTAAGGTCAACCTGAAAGATAAATAAGTAATAATACAATTCAGTAGCTTAATTCTTATCAAATTGCCCCTCAAATAATAACAGTATAGAGCCAATGCAAAATTATATCAGAAAAGTTAATTGGTCGTCCCGAGGTCATTTTGGAAAAAAAATACCAGGTTATTATATGTACTATGTACCATAGTTATTTATTATACAAGTGACGAAAGTAGATCATTTTACAACTCGAGTGAAACGTTTACCCACAAGAGAGTTGTAAATTCTACTTCCGTCACGAGTGAAATATTAAATTTTGTCTGTAATCGTGTAATACATGATCAGATCTAACCAGAATATGAACAAAATTAGGATGTTATGAAGATTATGGTATGTTGTTGGTAGGTTATAAGCATGGTTGTGAAAGGTTATAAGCATAGTTACTATACTTCTGTTTCACTATCACTATTCATTTTTATGTATAAATTGAAAATGTTTAATTAAATAAAAAATAATATAATAATAATAATATTTAATCAAACAGCGTTTTTGTAAGTTTTTTAGTAATATCAAAGATGTCTGTTTAAAATAAAATGATTGTGAAGTAGTGCAGTTATAAACAAGTGCAGGTTATAAACAAGGAAGGTAATTATTATTATATTTAAATTTTAAAATATATTGATTATTTCCACCAATAATTCATTCACATTTCAATTTATTTTGTTAAAATAAATTCTTACAATGTTAAGAAGCATTTAATTTCCAACTTCAAATTATTTTTTAATTTATACTTATTACTAATTAAGAAGGCAATTCACTTTCTTCACTCTATTGCAAAATGTTTCACTTTCTTCACTCATTTCAGTTTAGTAATGTTACCATTATTCAACAATTACAGAAAAAATTAATTATTGACGATCTCACTAACTACACGTTTGACAGTGGACCTTGGTTGGGAGTCAAGTCAAACAACTATTTACGAATCTTATGGACTAGGTTTAATCATTACATCATTATAACATTTTGAATAACCAAAATATCATGCAATTACAACATCAATCTTATTTTACACCAACGCAATCGTTCCTGTTTGCTAAATACTGAGAACATTCAATGCACCAACATTACTCCCAATCTTGTTCATTATTTTTGTCCTATAAAACATTTTGCATTGAATACGACATCTTTCCTTATCCTAAATGGTCTCTCGGAACTAAATTTAAAGCCATCACCTATATATTTGAAAGCTACATGGATAATTATTTGAAAAATACGTTTGACAATGCTGCCAATACGTGTTTCCATTTACTCGATGACCGTGCCGTCGGTTTGAAACGGTATATTTATTTATTTAGGTGTGTCACAATTCAAACGATTCACACTTTTTCTTATTATAAAAGTAATATAGCTTAGGTAAAGCCACCTAATTATAAGAAATCTATAGTCGTAGGTAAAAGCACGACTATAAATATTGAGTGGATATTATTATGAGCAGAAATCTAATTCTTTAAGCCTAATGTTTAATTATTTAGTGTTAAATCTGGATGTAAAGTTGTATCTCTTGGAGGTATTTCATGACAGTCGCAATGTATGGGCTGTTGTCGTGTAGTAGTTTTCTAAGGTAAGGTCTCGTCGGTTATTAGTCTGCAGTCATTAAGTAAGCTTATGATAGTTAATTGGGTATTACATGGTATACATAAAAGTAGCTCAGTCCTATTGACGAATTGTTGGTGTGTTATCATGATTGGCCATCCCCAAACGAGCAAGAACTTATATATGGAGAGTTTTAGCAGATTTCCCTTATGGAAAATCTTAGAAAACGTTTCCCTTACATACTTTCTTAAATTATTATTATTAAAAAAATAAAAGTACATTTCCAGTCCATAGCATACAAATCCCATAGATTTACTAACCTGGAAACCATTGTAAGTCCAGCTTCCGAATTTCATGGTACAGCTCTGCTCATCAAATGGGAAGTAGAGAACATTGATTTCGCAGGAGCTCTTGTAAATAGCTGGAGGCCTCCAAACAACCTCACCCGTATACTTCAAAGTGGCCTTTGTCATCAGAGTCACTTCATAATTGCCGTCTGCACTGAAACAATATGTCATGTAAGCACCACACAACATTGTAAATCCTGTGGGATTATGGAAACTCCATTGCAAATTAAATTACTGTAGTATTGATCGTGTCCTTAAGCACAAAAAAAGATTTAGCATGTTTCATAAGTGTGTCTCTTTATTCTTCAACTCATGACTGCCAAACAAAAGCCAAACTTCTGAATTTTACAAAGCCTATATGTTTTACACCTAACCTATATCTTACCATTACAAAGATAAAATAAATATAACAACTATAATATTCACTCCCTAACATTTTCCTCTTCATAAAGATGAGGAAAGACCTCTTCTTCATGTCCGGATGAACCTTCTATTACGAAGGTACCTCCCATCGCCGGTCACCTCGACGACACAGCTCCTCTCCCCTTCCTTCTGGAGTATGATGCCTTCCACCCAGGGGTCGCCTCAAACCTGAGGGTGTTTCCTCACCCAGACCTTCTGCCCGAATTGGAACGGAGGCAGGGGTCCAGCTCCACGGTCATAGGCTGCTTTTTATGCTCTCTTCCATACCTCCCTTCTCACCACTAGTTTGGGCTGAGCTGGCCCATATTTTTTGCAGACCTTACACCTCTCCACAAGCGTCTTGATATCACTGGCAATTCCAAACCAAAAGAAAACGTCTTTGGCTCTTCTTATGCATAATTCTGTTCCCTGATTAGAAGCATGTATTTTTTCAAAAAGATTTTTAGTCATTACCGAAGGTAAAACAATTCTTTCTCCCTTCAACCCCTTTTACTACCAGTTCATCTCGGAAATTCTAGAACTTGCGTACCTCATCGGATAAGTAAGATTTTCTCTCAGGCCAGCCTCTTTGAATAACGAGCATTAAATTTTGCATTATCTCATCTTCTGTAGTTTTCGTTTTCACTTCTTGCAGTCTCTCATCCGTCACATTTACGAACTCAAGGCCTCTGCATTTTTCCAGATCATTTAATATGATTTCTTCTCGCAATACAACTCGGTATCGTCTTGTAGGAATAACAACTGGATGTACAGACTCATCTAATTTTATGTCGTACAATCCCTGAAAACAGCCAAGTCCTTGGCCTATATTCAAACCCATTTTAAAATTACCCACATCAGCAAAGCCCTATTTGGTTCCTAGTCCTACTATCCGGTTTCATCATGGTGTAACTCTCACGTGTGTGTCCGTTTGCAGAGTTTCTTAGTCGCTGACTCTGCCTAGAGCTTCTGTTTATCAATTCATCATGAGAGTCAAATCAAACCTAACTCCATCGGATTTCTTGCACAGCAACTTATCTATCAAGATGGTAAATACACGATTTCTAATACTATATTTATGCAATGAACACCGTTTAAATGAAATCCCCAAAAGCCATCCGAATTCCATATTATAAGTACATTGGATCACCTAAGCCCCATGCAACTGTGGGCTGAGGATAACCAACCAAGGCAGGAGCTAAAGAGAAACGCCCGTCACGCAGGAGCTGTGTAAACTAAGCAGATTTCCCAAGTGAATTATTACAATAATAAATCTACACTCAAGTAACACTTAACACCACCGTAAATATTAAGTTCACAAATACAAATGAGAAACCTGTCAGTCAATTTACATTTTAACAATTTCCGCAACAGAAAGCGTCTGAATTGTAAACAAACTGGTCAGCCAACCCGTCAGAGCTGAATAGATATGATAAAAACATTTTTGACCGAAAATAAAATATACTATATAATACTATTTCAGAATAGAGAGAGAATATGCATAAGAATTTTTATAGTACAATTTAATTGGCAATAAGATTGATTCTTACTTACAAATTTTCGATTTTACTTATAAAAAGGAAGATATTTCGAATTTACGAAATTCCCCCTTCTAAACCCCCCTCCATCCCACTGTCTACTGTTGAGCAGAAGAACTTGACCAAAATGTTAGCTGACTTAGAAGTCTTAAATTTAAATTAAATTAGTTAGCATGTATGAGTAGTGTTTTAATATATTTTAAAATACACATATACTTCATAAATATCATTAGAGATATAAAAAATATTAAGCTTGGGTTAAAACTTAACACTGTTCGGTACAAATGATTATGATACGCTCTAAAAATATAATAAACTATAATCTTACTTATTATAGAGTACTATGTCTGGAAGCCAAATGTGTTCTGAAGGTACATACAGCATCTCAACTCCGCCATATTCTTCAGGGTCCCAGCGGAGCTTATAGTCTACCCATTTCTAAAACAATAATAAAAATGCAAACATGATTTCCAAGTTGATAATAAATTTGAAAGAGGAAAAGTACAGATGGTCTGCCACTTTTAGAATTGTTGATTATTTTACGACCATTCATATACATTTTTTTCATTATCTAGTTATTATTGATATACTTATATATTTTACTTTAGTTTGACATTGGATATAAAAACAGGGAAGCACTGGCTAATTATAAATACCCTTACTTTATACAATCAAAAAGAATGGATACTAAATTTTGGTAAGATTTATACCATCAGCTAAATAGAAAATTCAAAGTCAAGGAATAACTCTTTATTTTTATAAAAGACGTTATCCAAATCGGATCTACTTTCTGCTAGATTCTGGAAGGGGGGGGGGATTTGAACATTGATTTAAGATAAAGCATACAATTTTATTTATCTCCTTTCTAGCTTATTCTGTCTTAAACCCATTCAATTAATACAAAGTAAGTGGTTCTAACTATAATAATTGTTTGGAATACGCCAATCAAACAATAAAAGCTAATCAATGTTTTACCTCGTTATCATAAGGTACAGAAATATGGCAATTCTTACTCACCTGCTCTACCCAGAGATTGGTCGTCATCACTTGATTTTTCAGGTTCTAAAAATAAAAAAAAAAATTCATTAAAATTCTTTTGATACAATTGTATTTATGTACTAGATTTATTTTATTAAGCTTTATATTTTTAGAATTATATTTATATTACTGACGACAGGGAAAGGTTTGAGTAGCGGCTAATGGCACTCACTAGAAATTCTAATTCCTTTCTTTCTTTTCTTATATTCTCTTCAATAATTACTACGTAAACACAAAGGAGGGACGGATCAGCTAACTTTATTATTTTTCACAATATTTATAAGATATACATACTATGTAACACCAAACATTGATAAATATCTTCACTTTTACTTATTGCACAATGACGTTCCCGTACTACACTAAACGTTTTAACTGATCCCATCTCCACCTTCAGTTCCTGCTCAGAAGTCAACAAATTTTAGGAGCGACTTTTTTAAAAACTATTTCAATTTAAAAATGTCCGTCACGCAGGGGCTGCGTAAACTAAGCAGATTTCCCATGTGAAGTTTTACAATAGAGAAATCTACATACTGGTAACACAATAACACCGTGATTAGATAATGAGAAATTCAGTTAATTAAAATAAATACCCAACTGAAACGGCTTCTGAATTGTAAGAATAATTTATATTTTAATAACTCAAATTTTAGTAGTCCAAGAAATAAAGGAGGGGGGGGGGGCGATGAACAGAACGTATTTGCATAAATCTCACAAAGTAAGGAAGGTAAGGTAAGGTTAAAAACGCCAGGTTAGAAGAAGCTTCCGCCTGAGCCGAGAAATGACGAAGATGGCCGACATAATCCGAAGTATACCCCACCACAGACTTCATAAAAATGCAAATATCTCCGTTAATATTCAAGATAGAGAATAAATGTATATAACAATATTTATAGTAAATTTAATTTGCAATAAGATTGGTTTAGTACCATTTTTCGATCCGATGCATAATAACGGAGATATCTTGAATTTTCGAAAATCCCCCCCTCTAAACCCCCCCTCCCACAGGTCCGATTTCGGCCATTAACGAACTTGATCTGTCTTTTTACATAAAACGGTTAAATATCGAGTTTCGTAATGATCAAACAAAAATTGCGACCGCTAGAGCGTTAACAGACAAATATATATATATATATATATATATATATATATATATATATATATATATATATATATATATATATATATATATAATTTTGAACGGACCTCATTTTCGTCATCTCCTGCGTAGGATCGATGGACATTTGAAGAAAATTTTCGAAAATCGCGTCATGAGTACGACCTCAATAGCTGATTTCCCTTAGGGGAAATCTGCTAATACACAATGCATTTAAAAATATACTCTTAAAAATATGATTTATGTAGAAATTTGTATTCTTGTGTTTTAAAAAAAAAAGCCTCCTTTGTTGGTTAGTAGAGGAAGAAATGGAGATGAAGAGAGAAATCTGAAAGCCCTTTCCCCAATAGTTTTCATACGCTACACTACCAACGCGATCAAAACTTCTTTTTATAGTAGTTAAAAAAGAACTACTGTGTTTTGATAACCTTCAGCTGCCTTTTCATTGAAAATATAAATATATCTTTTTGAGATTATTTATGATAGTAAAGACAGGAAATAAAATAGAAAAGTTAAATAGGTACGTAAAGCCTAGTTTTTTCATAAATTTGAACTATTAAAATGTTTAATATTATATGGAAGAAAAACGATACAGGTAAAAATAAACGAAAAAGGCCTCATGGCACATTAAGAATTTATAATGAAAAGCTGTGAATGAAGAGTTAAGAAAAAATATAGAGGAGAAATAGAGATCAATGCAGTGAGACACTGTGATCTAGATGGAAATATGTAAATAAGATTGTTCATTCTGGATATACACCTAAGAAGTATGATTGGTTGAATGCTGCTTGATTTACTCAATCAATGTACTGCCAATCAGTACTCATTCAACAATCCCTTTACGTGCCCAACGTTCAAATACATAAAAATCAATTCAAATAAAATCATTCTGTCTTCTCCTTCAACTCTCCGTCATTCTTTTTGAAAACCATGCAGCTGTGGAAAATGTAATTCGATTCACTACATTGAAAACATTTTTAAACAAGGACTTATCATTATTCATAATCAATGATAAGACTGATGACCTCACCATCTCCAACAGCTGTGACATCTTGAGCCTGAGGTAAACTGTGAGTATGTCGGTGTTGTTTGAGACAGGTCTGATAAGCCTGTTGTAATTAGATAGCAGATCATCATATAGCCTTTTCGCTTCAGGATTTGCTGCAATTCTCTTCACTGTTGAACCTGAAACACATACATTTTATTTTCATGCGTTTATATTAACTGATTGTATTGTATCATTTATGTATTTAAGGTCAACGTTTATGTATGTCTGTCTTCCTACATTTATTATTGCGTGAGAAGGTTACTTAAAAATCGTGTTAACATCAAGGAACATTAAAATTAAAATCTGGACACGCTACGTTGATGACACATTGAGTATTTTTGAGGTTTAAAAGAGAATTTGCAAGGGATTCACAACCACTTAAACAGGCAACACCAGATCAAAAATTTTACTATGAACCAAAAGGAGGCAAGGCAAATAACCTTCCTTGAACTAAAAATTTATAAGAATGAAGAGAGGATTAAATTCTCAATTTATCGAAAGCCCACATGCAATGACATGTGTGAACAAAAAGTCTTTCCAACACCCCAGAGTAAATGTAACCCCATTCATTTATCACAATGACAGACTCCTATCTATTCTAATGGAATAGAAAAATTATAATAGTGAATAAATTAGGGAATGGTCACAGTCGGGATTTTATCAGGAAAATTTATGATCGGAGATTAGGTAAAACATTCGCGAGAAATACTTTTAGGCCAAATCCTGGGAAATTTTGCCATATTTAGGATGACTATCTGAGATCCTGGGCAGAAAACTAAATAGGCAGGGCTTTAGAACAGCCTACTGAAAGAGAGCACCACTGCAGAATCTCTAAAATTAAGGATGTTTCTCGTCTAGGATACAGATCAGGGGTGTACATGCTGAAGAGTGCTATGTGTGAGGCCAGCTAGTAGGGAGGACGACAGGAAGTTATGTATCAGGGCTAAGGAGCACACGAGAGCAGGCTCCCACTGTAGGCATCATAACCACCAAGCTAGAGACCACCAGATAAAATTACTCCACAGAGATATCAGAGGCTATTTGATGGACATGATGGAGTGTATAGAAATAAAACTCGAGAAAGCCAAGAATAAGATGAATGCAAATCTGCAGACGGACACAAACGCATCTCTCATACCCAGACTTGTCTCTGCCCCCTCCCTTGCGGCTTGGACCGATCCCCTCGGCCTTAGTGCATCGGCAGGGCTCAGCCCGGCAGCATCTCTAAAGGCACGTCCTACGCTCTTACGGTAAATTTTAAGCTTTTGTAATTGATGTAAGAATGAAGAAGAAAATATGTAAACAAATCTTAATTTATTCTATTTTATCATAAATATGATGTTGTTGAAACATTTTCTTGTTGTAACTTTGATAGTTTTATTGATTTCGCTTTATATGCATGAGCAGTTATGTACATATTTAAAACATTTTCAGAACAAATTCCTTATTTATTATTTGTAGCTCTGATGATATGAATGTAAATTTCTGTAAGTGCTAAGCGTTTTTTAAAATAAATTGTGAGGAGCCACAAAACTGAGTTCTGAATAACCTGAAAAATTTTCGAGTAAAGAAAATAAAATCTCAAGAGGTGACATCGCCACAGAATGTATTTGCGTGTTCCTCGCACAGGAAAAGTTCAATGAAAACAATATTTAGTATTTAAGATTCCAAGAAATTGGTTGATTTTATAACAGCTTATTGGCAATATGACATCAGTAGAAGTGGGGATTTACTGATGGCTGAAAACTATAAAATGCTAATACTCAATAAATATTCATGATAGAGAAAATACGTATAAAACAATGTTGATTGGCAATTAAATTTACAATAAAATACAATCTATGCAATAATTCGATCCGACGTATGATAACGGAGGAATTTCGAATTTTCAAATAAAGTCCTTCATGAAGGGGTTGCGTAAACTAGGCAAATTTCCCACGTGAATTTTAATAATAATAATAATAATTTTAATAATAGATAAATCTACATACTGGTAGCACAACACTACCGTGAATATTAGGTAACAAATACAAACGGTAGTAAGAAACCTTTCCCCTCCCGGCGGAAAGCGTCTCAAATGTAAACAAACAGGTCTGCCAACGGCTTTCCGGTGTCGGAAAGAAAAACAATAACTGAAACGTATCACAATATAACATTAATTTTATTGAAAACTATTTAATATATCTAGTACTGTAATTTATAATGAATCAGAATAAATTTTATCTCAATCAATCAAATTTTAGTAGTCCTAGAATTTAAGACGGGGGCACAAGAACATATTTGCATGTATCTCGTACAATAAAGGTCTCTGGAAAACAATATTTGGTATTTAAGCTTCGAATAATGTGGTTTATTATATAACAGAGTATTGTTTACGTAACACGAGTAGAAGTGGGGGTTTACTGAAGGCTGAAAACTGGAAAATGCAAATATCTCGGTTAATATTCAAGATAGGGAATAAATGTATATAACAATATTTATAGGTAATTTAAATTGCAATAAGGCTTATTCTATAAACTTTTTCGATCCGACTTATAGTAACGGAGATATTTTGAATGTTCAAAATTCTCCACCTCTAAACCCCCCGCCTCCTGGTCCGTTTTCAGCCAATAAAACGTAAATATTTATACATAAAAAGACTATATTTTTACATAAAAGGACTAAATATCTGGTAAAACGTACCTGTAAATTTGGACAGTCGGCATTTTTGTAGTCTAGGAAAATCGAAATGGTTACATTTCCCCCAGGACCCATTAATAGAAATTCCATTAAGAACTATAATAAACTACCTGAGACACCTAGCCCTTAATAATTTGAATATATGTTATACCTTTATGGGTTTTTGAGAGGTAGAGAGAATTGATTATCTTCTCAACAGTTTCAAGAAATGAACGGAAATCAGTGCCTATTTGTCAATACTGAAAACATAATGGGGCAAATAAATCATAATCATGGGTTGTACTCATCATTATTATCTTCTAACTAAATTTCCCGCCAAAAGCGGTTCCAAACGTAACCATAGTAGCTATTTTACGTATCCTAATAACTCCACATCAGTTGCACTCATTATTAAATTACTCTTTGATAACTCCGAAGCTATTCATTATAGGTAGCGTATAATATTCATTTAAGTGTATAATATGATCTGAATGTTTTAAAAAGTCCGTCACGCAGGGGCTGCGTAAACTAAGCAGATTTCCCATATGAAGTTTTACAATAGAGAAATCTGCATACTGGTAACACAACACCACCGTGATTAAATACAAATGGCAATGAGAAAACTTCCAGTTAATTAAAATAAATTCCCAACTGAAACGGCTTCTGAATTATAAGAATAATTTATATTTTAATAACTCAAATTTTAGTAGTCCACGAACTAAAGAAGGGGGGGGGGATGAACAGAACGTATTTGCATAAATCTCACAAAGTAATGAAGGTAACGTAAGGTTAGAAACGACAGGTAAGGTTAGAAGAGCTTCCACCTGAGCCGATCAGTTACGGAAACTGCCGACCTAATCCGGCCACAGACTTCATAAAAAGACCACAGACTTCATAAAAATGCAAATATCTCGGTTAATATTCAAGATAGAGAATAAATGTATATAACAATATTTATAGGACATTTAATTTGCAATAAGATTGGTTCTATACAATTTTTCGATCTGATCCATAATATCGGAGATATTTTGAATTTTCAAAAATCCCCCCTCTCCCTCTAGTCCGATTTCATCCATTAACGAACTTGATCTGGCTTTTTACATAAAACGGTTAAATATCGAGTTTCGTAACGATCAAAAAAAATTGCGACCGCTAGAGCGTTAACAGACAAATATATATATATATATATATATATATATATATATATATATATATATATATACATATATATATATATATAATTTTGAACGGACCTCATTTTCGTCACCTCCAGGGTAGGACCAATGGACATTAAAAGAAATTTTTCGAAAATCGCGTCATGAGTACGACCTCAATAGCTGATTTCCCTTAAGGGAAACCTGCTAAATAAAAAGCAGAACTAACTGGGTACATCTCCCCAACACTTTCAATCCCCACCAACATTGTTTTGGTTAAATTATTTATTTCTGAAAATTATCAGGTTGGCCATGCGAGTTAAAGCGTTGACCTTTATCTCACATGGTAAACCTAGAGTGGCGAGTTCGATTCTTGCCTGGGCAAAGGAAATTATTTAGTGACGAAATTCATTAAATAACGTCCTAAAATCCCACCCTGGCTAGAGAAGGGTGGTAACCTGTAGATAACCCGTCCCGATTAGCCTAAGTTGCAAAAAGTGGACGTTAATAAATTAAAACAAACAATCATGTTTTGTTTTTTTTATTACTGATCTTCTTTAAAAATCCCAAACAAGTTGGTTCGTGAAATTGAGAAAAAAAATGTTACTTTTTAACGCCCACATCGTGCTACTAAAGCTAATTGGGAAGGGTTATCTCCAGGTCGCCACCCTTTTCTAGCAAGGGTGGGACTAAGGATTTATTTAATCAGTCAGCTATTTAATCAACGCTTTAACTCTAATCGGAGTACCAATTTTATTTAATCCTGCCTTAAAAACCATAGTAAAGAAGAATTGTACATAATCACAAAGATTGAAACTATATATTGGGTGTCTGATTAGGCTTTATTAATACTTTTACGGGGGGAAATAATAATAAATAAAATTAATATTTTTTTCTTCATAAAAGTATTAATGAAGTCTAATCACGCTCCCAAATATATAAATTCCGACCACATTCGTTAATACACCATTCAATTGTCGGCTCAACTATACACTTATGCACAAATCTTCTTTACTATTGACTTTCTTGTGTTCTATAAAATTTGTTAAATGGGTATTTTAGCTACCAAGAAAATTAACTGAGATATTTGGATTTATTGCTTTTCGGCCGTCTGTAAACCCTCACTCCTACTCATGTCATATTAAGGATAAGGTTTTATATCACGAACCACTTTATACTAAGGTTATATAACAAATATTGTTTTCAAGAGACCTTTATTATGAGAGATACATGCAAATTCGTTATATAATGATGTCATTTTTTGAACTACACCATAAACTATATTTAACCTTTCGAGTTAACACATAAAATCATATTTGTCCTTGGCAGAAATCGGATTCTAAAACTCAAAATGTATCCGTTATTATTAATCGGATCGTAAAATGCTATAGAACCAATCTATTGGTGGAATACAATTGCTTTTCTATACATTTTTTGGTAACTCAAATACTAATCCAGTTATTCGTAACTTGTTTTCAGCCCACAGTAATCTCCGCCCACCCCTTCTACTCATCGGGATTTTACACAGAAATAGAGAATATGTGGTGAGATGAGGTCACCGAATATGCTATACCATCATGTGGGAAGTCTGCTTAGTTTACGCAGTCCCTGGGTGATGGACACCTAAGACGAGATCTAAAGTGTTTTATACTAGCACATGGGAAATCTGCTTAGTGAAGAAGAAGTAGAAACTTCTGTTCGTTCGTAAGAACAAAACAGTTTTCCGTAATCTTGAAGAGTTAGTGTTAATTCATATACAGAGTTAAGTTCAGTGCGTTTAAGTCATTTGCGTTCCCAAAAATTGTTGACTCCAAATACATTTTTTAGTGTATATTATGTTTATAAACTGTTATGCGTCGAGGAATACACAATATTATTCAAATTACTCTATATACCAAAAAAAAAATTTATTGTGGTTATGCATGCCGAAAAACGAATGGGAAAAGAAATATAGTGATTTTTTTTTTTTTTTTCAGGCCTCCTTTACAACCCCACTCCCCACTTTATTTCATCCCGAAGAATATTACCATAATACATAACCTGAATTGGGGTAACGTTAATACATCTAACACGTTTAATCAAATTTGGTTCAGTCTATTTAGAGGTGAAGGAGATGGAGGTACCTGAGGCAAAATTTATTAGGTCCTTTCAATTCCTCGAGAAACGAAAAAGTAACGTGAATTGTTCAGGGGGAAAAACCCCTATTTACAGACAGAGGTTTCACTTTTTTATACCTACTTTATTTACAAAAAATAAAATGCATTTTACAAAGTTCACTACATCACATTTAATTAACCCTCATCTCCTACGGTTGGGTCGGATCCGACCGGGGCTCCGCGGCGGTCAGATCCATTTGGTCAGATCCGACCCACCGTAGGAAATAAGTTAGGGGTCGGATCCGACCCACCGTAGGTTCTATGCTTTAGATTTTTTCATGATTATTTCTACATACCCATAAGAATGCACGATTTTTTTTTTTTAGAATGGCATTCAATAAAATTTTCACGACCCCGGAAGAAATTTTGGAGGAGTTCCGACACCAAGAGAATGAAGACATGTTGAAAGAAAACGAGGATAGTACATCCCAGCAGGAAGATGAGATATTACACAACTTTGAGGATGTATTTGATGCTGATGAGAGTGATGAGTGTGGATTGAAAAATGGCCAGGTTTTTGATGATGATGTGAGAAATTTCGATTTCGGCAAGGATGGAGAAACCCTCTGGGCCGATAAGCCAATGCGATCAAAATTTTCCAGAGTTCCTGCAATCAATGTGGTCCTGGAAATCCTGGCCCAAGAGGAGAAACAAGAGGCATCACGGATATTTTGAAACTGTTTATACTTTTCATTGGTGAAGAAATGATAAGTGATGTTGTAAAGCACACAAATGAAGAAATCGAACGGACGCTGCATCCATTTATCGGCGATGTTTCGTATATTTCATCTCAAATAATGAAGAATTTAAAGCCTTTCTTGGCCTCCTTTATTTGAGTGACACATTGAAAAATTCCACCCTGAATACCAAGGAAATGTTTTCCCAAATTTATGGTCCACCCATGTTTCGATGTACTATGTTCCGAGCACGATTTGAATTTATCCTCAAAAAATGCAGGGTTGACGACAAGACAAGTTTTCTTGAATTTAGTTCTCGCTTTTGTTCCTTTATTTTGTATTTTTTTTTTTTTATATATAATTTAGGTATATAACTTGATATAAGAGACTGTCAAAATTTAGTCAAAAGACAAAGAAGACTGATATAAGTATCAATGTCAACTTTTTTAAACATTAAAGTAAATAAAAATATTTTTTTTTAGTTTTTAATCAATATTTATCCTTTTCCTGCATAATTAATGATTTCTTTAATGGTTACGCCCTTCAGGAGCCATCATGGTTGGATCCGACCCACCGTAGGAAATGTGGGACGAAGAACCACCGTAGGAGACGAGGGTTAATAAAACATCCAGTTTTAAATAATCTTACAACTCTGAAACAACACTGAAAACGACAAGTTCCTGACAAGAAAAACTAAGTTATTTTTATCCCTTTCTAACTTTAGTCTCTTCCAATCTCCTGTATTAGACACTTTCCTAGAATCAACCGCTTACTGGTTTTAGCTTTACCACATACATTCTAGCTATCTTTTTTACAGTGCGTGTTTCCCGAGTCTCCATGACGTAACTATTCCTGGCAAGAAACAGGTTAAGCAGTTTCTCACATGTTCACCAATATCGGGAACAAGAAATTGGCTTGCTAGGAGCCCAAATACTTTGTAATAGGCCGTAACCTACAACTGGAAAACAGCTTGAAAGTAGGGGACCTATAATTCCCCAAAACAAATATTTTGAAATATCTCCGAGAAACAGTAACTTTATCAACGACCAGTTCTCTGAAATCGACTAGAACATAATTAGTGCTTACTGCGCGCTTTCCTAGGATCTGGAGTCAGTATCAAGGAAACTTCTTTTATGATAATGGAAGGAATGTCCGTTACACCACTATTAGAACCTTATTGGTGTATGAGTACTTTTGGGTACCCTTTAAGCACGTCGAGAAAGAGTTCTGCATTGACTTAGAGGCATAAAAAGTCCAAAATGACAGATTTCCATATTCTACGATTGTAAGAGGTGTAGAATGTCTCCAATTCCAGCCAAAGAGCAGTATCTCCTCTATAAACCCAATGAGCATTGAAAAGAAATTTTTTGATTATTCTTTTTAAGAAGTATTATTAATGGCAGGTAAAAGCAATTTCTAAGCCGCATTTGTCCACAGCTCTAGACTTAGTAGGCTGTTGTGTGACATGTTGTATCTACAGCTATACATAGTAATTATTCTTCTGAGAGGTAATCCTGATTTCCAATGGAATGAGGAGAGTCAGAGGGATATACTGTGTGGTTTCCCGTTGCCCCCTGCATCAGACATTCATCCAATAATAAATACTTCATGAGGAAAATGTCACTCTCAGCAGTAAAGTTATAAGTGGAGGAAATTCCACTTGATCCCAGACTTGTTAGAGAGCCAAAAGTCCGTCACACAGGAGCTGTGTAAACTAAGCTGATTTTCCACGTGCGCCACGTATTTGCATTTATCTCAAAACTTAAAAGTTCAAAGTATTTAAGCTTCAAATAAAGTGTTTCATAACATAATAGAATTTTGTTAATATGAGATGAGTAGGAGTGGGGCTTTACTGAAGACCAAAAACTAAAAAATCCAAATATCTCAGTTAATAATCAAGATAGTGAAAAAATGTACATAACAACATTTATAGGAAACACCATTTGCTATAAGACTCATTCTATACAAGTTTTCGATCCAATGTGTAATAATGGAGATATTAAGAATTTTATAAATTCTCCTCCTCTAAACCCCCCCCTCCCCCTGGTCTGATTTCAGCCGTTAACGAACTAGATCTTTATTTTTGTATAAAATGATTATATACCGAGTTGGTAACGATAAGTCAAAAATTGCGTCCGCTAGAGCGGTAACATACAAATATATATATAACTGACTAATAGGAATTAGCTAGTATGAGCATGCTGACTAAAACATTAATCTACCCTCCAATCTTGCCTGACTTACATTTTGAAAGACAAAATGTAGACAAGGGGGAGTGAAGCAATTTTATTGTAAATATAATTTTATATAAATGTTGTTATGTACGTTATTTTCATTATCTTGATTATGACCGAGATATTTGCATTTTTTACTTTTCAGCCTTCAGTAAACTCCCACTTCTACTCACGTCTTATTAACAATAAGCAGTTATATTATTAAATACATTATTTGAAGCCTAAATACCAAATATTGTTCTCATTAAACTTTTACGTTTTGAGATAGATGCAAATACTTGACGCAAGTGGGAAATCTGCTTAGTTAATGCAGGACCTGCGTGACGGACTTTCATCTACTCTGCGCTCTAATCTTGTCTGACTTACATGTAAGACATAATGTAGACAAGGAGGAGGTGAGTGAAATATATTAGGTCAATAAAAGAAAAAAGTATGTACACAATTTATTTGGCGATTACCACTTTTATTAACACAGTTGATAACCTATTTTTCACAACTATCCACAATATAGTGTTAACTTCACGTACTTATTAACAGTGGTCAACAAATATGCACAATAACTCACAAGTTGATCACTCGAAACATTGGTAAAATCGCTGATTCTCAGCTATGCTGAATCGTTTGCATTTGCCTGCTGACCGCTCAGTAGGTACGAGGCGCCAACAATTGGTCGGAGCCGGGCCACCTAGAAGGTTCTAGATTTCCGCCCTCACTCAATGTACGCTCATCTTTGCGGGAATACTCTCATTTTACTTGTACTTCTTAAATTATGTAGGAGAGTGTTTACATTTGGAGTAGCAACAAAATCCCTCAAATAGACCAATGGATGCATGTTTCGCAAATATATATATTGATTTGTTTCTAAGCATTTGCTCAAGCATTAAAAGTTGAGAATAATAGTACCCATACGATGTCTGTATTTGGGAAACTTACACTGGGGTTAAAAGGATTTTCTTTGCCTATCTCTTCAAAGAATTTAGATATAGCTTGGAATCTTCTCAGCGGTCATTACAATGATAACAATACTGTCATTTTTTATTGGAAGGCATCTAAGGAGTTTCCAGACAAACCAATAAAAAACAATTGCACACATACTTCTGGCATTAGATGCCCTCATTCTTGTTGCTCATTTTGAGGTCTGTCCCAAATGTGCTGTCATCAGGCCAACCTCATAAGCGTATTTTCAGGAGTAGGGAAAAATACCAATTGTTGCCTACCAAAACTTCTTTATTTGTGTGTGTTTATTTATTTACTGCAATATACTGCATCTACTATTGTCATTAGCGGTAGGTGGTTCTATATTTCTTCGAACAAACAAGTTACAGTTAAAAATACAAAAAGCCTTTTTATGCCTTCTTCATCGTCTCTTAGGAGTTCTTTTAGGTTCGGTTTAAGGTTCAAAGCTCTTCTTGGAAGATCATATTTGTTACAATTGAGGAGAACATGTGAGACGGTAAGATGGACATTACAACAATCACAGGTTGGTGGGAATAAGCCCTTCAATAAATAAATATGTGTTAATTCTGTGTGTCCAATTCGGAGACGGGCAAGAACGACCTCTTCTCGGATTTTTCTACTAGCAGTGTTCCAACCCTAGTTAATTTCTTTGATTTGTCGCAGTTTATTGACGTGTTTTTTCGACCAGTCTGACTTCCACCTTATAAATATGAGATTTTGAAACTCTCGTTTCCAAGCCTCTGGGGAGATGAAGGTTACTGTAGTTCCATCTTCTCGAGCACTACGAGCTTCTAAATCCGCCATTTCATTACCCTGCAAACCAAAATGTGAGGGAACCCAAACAAGTGTTATGTTTTTTTCTGAGTTTTGTATTTGACCTTTTACTAGGTCTGTGAGGTAACATCATGACTTCGGGTTGGCAAGATTTTGGAGTGAGCTGTATGAGTCCGTAGCGGTTACGAATGATTCTTGAATGAAATGAGTTCATATGTGCAATTGGATATGAGTTTATATGTGCAAGGGAGTAGTATTTTGAGGACTCCTACCACAACTACAAACGCTGTCCACATGATGGCTTGTCAAAAACATCCTATTTTCGAATGCATTGGTATTATTTAAATATTACATTTATTCTTTTCATGGCAATATTCAATAAACGAATGTTGATACAAGACAGGATTACTACCACTAGTAGACCGGTTTTAATAAATAAAGAATCTACTGAATAAAATAGTTTCTAAATATACAAATGTACTACCATAGAAATAATAATGAATGTAAACAACTGGAATTACAAGTTCTAAACAAATGTTCAATATTTACAACAAGCAAACCAGGAGTTTGTTCATCTACCAATAAAATTGTATTATGTGAACTTCATTATCACATCAAAATATTTTTGATATAAAATAATAAATCAGTTTATGAATCAATGCTGATAAGTGATGGGATGAACAATTATTCCTTTTATGCTTATGTTAAATTAATGATTTACACAAGTTAACATAGGCTCGCATAAAGGCCACGATTTTGTATTTTTTTTTTTATATATTTAGCTAAATACAGGTATGCTACATGTAGAGACCGATTTCTTGTTGATTCAGAAAATGATTTCACCAAGTAACCTATTATCATTTGGATGGCTCTATTTCCATGTATATTGAATATTTTAGTGACAGGTTAAGCAGCATGTCTGTTGTCAAATATTTGATTTCTTACTCTGAAGGTCTGAGCAATACATTATTGTAACTCGTGCTAAACATGCATATTCATATGGCCACTTAGGAACAACTGTCACTATCAGCTGATATTGGCAGATAAGGTGTTGAGTCGGGGCATGACTGACGGGAAAGAAAAACGAGTTGAGGGTTAGTGGAGGCTACTTACCGTAAACATTGGAGCCACATGATATAAATACTGCCCAAGATAGGAGATAGGAGATGAGATACATCGCTGGGAGATGCTGGAGATACACGGACAGGAGGTGCCCGGCCACAACCTCCAATCAATATCCCTAGTTAGTCGCTGTGCCGCTAGAAGGCCTCTAACTCGAACCAATCCTTAGGACATTTTACCGCCATTTCCCCACTACCCACGTTTAATTTCCACGGCATCCACCTCTGAAATATTTGAAATTAGAAAAGATTCTTATTATTGAAACTTAAAGGCTTCGTAATTCATTTGAACACATCTCTTATTCTTAATTTTCAAGCTCATAGCTGATACCGACTTCAAAAGATTAGAAAAGTATTTCACTTTTTTCTTTTCTGAACGATAGAGGAACCGAGTCATCGTATGAATGGAATAGAAGTTCTCCTCTCCAACTTTTTATTATAACGAGAGTGCGGCAGTAGCCAGGCATCATGTTAAATAGTAAATATTATTATTGATGTAATATATTCAAATACACCACTTTATTTCCATGGTAACACAACACAATAATTCGTTCATTACATAGTCATACAATACAATAATTCATCTCTTTGTTTTACACATGTGATTTTTTATCTTATGTTAAATAGACTTTTTATCATACGTTAAATACAATTTATTGATAAACCACAACTCCCCCCCCCCCTTTAACGAAACTGGAAAAACCACTTATGGATTTATTATCCGTAAAATTTGCAGATTTATGGTGTGTATTCTTTCCCAAAAATGAGGATGTTATGACAAGACTTCTTGCTAATGACCCTGGTATACTCTTCTTCTGCCTCAACATGATTTCTTCCTGAGTGTCCCATATCATTTCAGACTCCTTGTCAATTTTTCTTCTCCAAAATTCATCATAATCATTCTCATCATAACTTCGTTTTATGTATTCAACCCGACCACGGTCGTCATATTCCCCAGCATTTCAAAGTACGCTCTTCAACATCAACAAACTTTGGTGCATTGCACATGTTGCATTGGTGCCGCTATGCTCTTTTAACATTTGTACATTTAACGCACTACCAGTCATCAGGACTAAATAAACCGACTTTTGTCAGTGAATGCTTCCCATCTCTTGCCCAAGCTTCTTCCTTCCCTAGACGTTACCTGGCCTTTCATCTTCCCGCATTGGAAACGCTTCTTCTAACAAAGTTTATTGTCCTAGATTGTATATCACAGCAAAGCCAATCCTGAATATTCCTGCATAGCAGTATTCCACTCCTCAGTCAGTCTTTTTAAGTCCTTGCTAGCTTTCATCCTCACATCCCCCATTAACTCTATATCTTCTCTCTATTTTTTACTGCTTCCCTGTGTTTCTGTTGCACCTTAACTAGTTCATATTGACATTCGTTGTGCTTTTGAATTGCCATGTCCCATTGTCGGATACCTGTTGTATACTGTCGTTTCAAGCTATTCCGTTCTCTAATTGCCTGATTTCTTTTAGTGACCATTTCATCATCACACTGCTTCTTTATAAGACTAACCTCCTCCAGAGCTAGCTCAAGTTTGTCCACAGCTGAAGATTGTGAAGCAATCAGATCATCATAACACTATCTTAGACTTTCATATTCTTCTTTGATGGTTTCATAATTAGGCAAAGTTGTAAGGTTCAGCTGATTCTAAGCATCATTTCTTTAAAACTATTGTAAAATTTATATCTGTTAGCAAACTTGGATTTCCTACACATAAAATGTTGATCAAGACAATCAATAATACCTTCTAAAGGTGTATCACAAGGTGAGACTGGTATTAACAAATTCTTCACTAGCCTAAAAGCATCTTCTGTGAATGAATTTAAGAGGATAGCCTTTTTACGCTCCTCACCTTAATATTATTACCCAAAAAATGCTGGTGCAATTGCATTTTAAAAATAGTCCAATCAACTTTTAATGAAAATTCACTTACATGACCAATTCAAGTTCGGCTACTCCCATTTTTTTTTTCTTCTGCCCCAAGTGTACCATTTGGTGGATTCTTTTTCTTCCGTCCTCCCATTATTTTTTTAATCCTCATCTCCAATGTAATATATTCAAATACACCACTTTAATTTAATAGTAACACAACACAATAATTCATTCTTTACATAGGAATACAATACAATAATTCATTCGTTTGTTTTACATATGACTTTTTATCATATGTTAAATGTATCATATGTTAAAAATGTTAAATGTATTGATATACCACAATTGATTAACGCCCACTTTTTGCTTAAACAGCTAATTGGGAGGGGTTACCTACAGGTTACCACCTATTTCTAGCCAGGGTGGGACTAAGAATTTTATTTAATGAGTTTGCTACTAAATAAATTCCTATTGCCCAGGTGGAAATAAAACTCACCACTCGAGGATTTTATTTAATGAGTTATTTTCAGCTGTTATAAACTAAGTGGATATACAGTCCTACTAAAAGGGGCTGAGTATAGAAATGTAAATTGTTTACATTAGGATTTTACAACAAAGAAATAGTTGTCTTGTATGATGCACTCATCTATATGACATTCTATCCAAAAGATAATCTACTTAGTTTTTCACATCCAACATGTGAAGCAAACTTATATACCAGCCTAAGAAACTGAAACAGTTTGTCATGCAGTCTTTGAAAACCCCACCATATTTCTCAATTCTCACTTATGATATGTAAGTTTGAGGTTTAAAAGACACAAATGGTAATTCCATTAGAGCGGCACTCACTCTGGTTACTGTTTTTTTATACTAGAGATTGGTTCTATTTCGAGTCGATTTGTTTTTGTACTATCTTTGTGGCATCAATCACACAAGATCAGCCAAGTCATATAAAAGGATATGTTGATGCCTCTTTTACAAGCTATACATCTGGACTCTGCCACTCATGTAAGTTGTAAGATACCTGATATCAAAAGCATAATAAAAGGCCAATTTCCATATTTCACCATGAGTTTGTGGGTGTTCATCTTAAATTCGAAATGAATTGCACTTTTCCATCCTTAATACAACCTCTTATTAAACCACTGCGATATTCTGTGATTTCTATTGGACAGACTAAGAAGAACTGCAACTGTTCATTATTGTATTAATCTTTCACTTTATTTATTAAATGCTTTTGTTTCTAATCGAATATCTATTAAGATTCTAAACTAGATGGGCAACTTAAATTACCTTATTTTAACCCTGTCATGCACAATGAAAGGATTAAGAATGACCGAAAATTTCCAAATATTGGAATTTGGAACCTGGAATGATTGGTTAGTGTAAAGATGTCAGAGCCCTCTGCCACAGATGTGACCTAACACCAGCCCATGTGCTGGGCAATTGTACACACATGCTTTTTATCACACGCCTTACTCACAGAGCTAAACTGCTGAAATGCTGATGAAGAAAGGTATTTCTGAGGAAGTTTACAATGTCGAATCCAAAGGCTCCACGAGATACGCTGACATTATATCCTTTATGCCCGACTAAATGTGTCTTAACCATAGACCCTACAATAAGATACTAATGCAATTTTTAAAGGCACAAATGAAAGTAATTCTATTTAAGAAAAATCAATAGAATTTAAAAAGAAAAATTCCACAAAGAGTTTGGCAATCATTAGTTTATGGTTGAAGGTCTATGGTTCAGATCTAGAGGAACAATCCCAAAAAATATTGAAGAGTTTTTGAAGAAAGTTGGGATTGAAGATGAAGGTTGGCTTTTTGGATCCTTTAGGAAAAACCAATCACAATATTTATATATAGTTTTAAATTATTATTGATATTTTTAAATATATATATATATATATATATATATATATATATATATATATATATATATAAGATAGATAGATATAGATATATAACTGTGTAGTCAGCAGCCACACTTAATTCTTTGATAAAGTGTTTTTCTTCTTCGGAGAACATTTAATAAATCAGATAGACTATTAAATAAATCAGCAACAGTAAAATAAATTTGCTCAAAAATAGGAAAACTATTAAAACTGATTGATAATAACATTTTTCCTAACAGTTTTAATAGGTTGTATTATTATAATAATGATGAGAAAGTTGTTCTAAGAGAGTAAACTCCCACAAGCTCAAGGCAAGGGATCAAGTTAGCTTTAACCCATTCATTGCGCAAAGCCACTATAGTATGAACTGGGTAAATTAATTGGTTTCTCGGAACTAGTTAAAAATATCACTGAAAATTTACTCATATAATTTTAAGTATCAAAGAATTGACCAGCCTAACCTACTTACAAAATTAAGTGTAACTAGTAATAGGTGAATAAAAGGACCAAAATCTTTTAGACATATAGCCCATTCTACTTTGCTTACGCATTTTCTGAAACCAACTTCCTTATGTAATTTTTTACATATCCAGGTACTTTATTAAAACATTCAAAGAGGGTTTCCTGATTTATCAAGATCATAAAAAAATCAAAATGAACGGGCGGGGGAGGGCAAATTATGCTGACGTGGCTTTGAAGAATGATCTCCAATCATAATAAGATCCAAATACATCCAGAATACTGTGAATTCATGATCCTCACTTTACAAATATAAAAGCAGTAACATGTATAAACACCAAATTATGAGATTAATAACATTGCCCTTGGAGAAAATAAATCCTTCAAGAAATGAATTGAGATAAGCTAAATGAAAAATTTCAAAACAAATTTATCAGTCATATAATCTTAATATCGATAAAATAGATATGCCAAATTGAGTTGAGATCAGATAAGTAGCATTCAAATAGTGCATTACAACAGGACTAGAGTAATTCATAAAGGTAACACCACCCAACTACATATATTATCCTTAATTTTTATTAGGAAAGGAAATTAAAGAAAAAGTGGTTCTAGTAGACAAACATCCTTGTCACAACAGCCTCCTGGATGCATGATACGGAATGATTTATTCATATTAAAATGATTTAATGTTAACAACATATTTCGAATACAAGTATGAGAATTTAAACATATTAAGTTGCATGTGTACAAATGTGAGCACAGTACCTACTTAGAATTTATAGTGAATTTGAAATCACATCGAGTACACATCAATACAATTATTTCATAGATTCTCTATAATTAATCAACATTTTTCATAAATTAAAAAAAAAATAAAAAAAAAAATGTAATTTACCAATATATGTGGTATAGTATAGACAATTCAATACAAAATGACTCAATGAATGAATGTTTTTTAGTATGACATCATTCTCTAATAATTTTCACCAACAAACCAAACTAATTTAACAAATTAAATTTGCTTTGAAGGCAAAACATTCATTCACAATTGAAAAAAACAAAGCAGTATTTCAGTCTTAACATACAAATTAAAACAAAGCCATTGGTTTAACTAATAAAATTATAAAAAGAACAAATAACCATTCAGCAAGGCAGTGGATTTATTGATGGAGTACTGAAGGAGTGAACAGAAATGTGGTGAGCTACAGGGCCTAATTTGACAGCTCAAGAACATTACAATCACTTAATATATTAACAAAAAAAAGAAGTGCCTTAATTACTCATATTTATCTACAATGAACAAGATCTATGCAATCTAAATTTATTGGGTGGGATGCAGTTGAACGCCACCCTTGGTGGAATTGATTGATGAGGTATTTTGGAAATTTTGGAATGCCGTCACTAAAGTCTATACTCCACAGTCTAAGGATTCACGAAGTTAAGTGTGTTAAAAAAGAAAAAAATAAATAAAGTTAAAAAAAAATTTAGACCATTTTCAAAAGTGCGCCGCCATCGGTGGGGTTAAACTGCATTTTCACCAATTTATTTATTTCATTTTTTTACATTATCAGCATTGAGTGAGTTTGAATTCACAACTTCTAGAATATTTGAATAAACAATGTTTCTTCTTTGAACAGTTGTTATTTTTGTATTAAATTATTTGAGGCAATTGTAATAATACCACTGCCTATAACATGAGATTGTTATAACTCCTAATAAGCGATTCATTTACAAAATAAAATAAAATATTTAACAATGTCAGTTTAAAATTAAAACTAGCAACTAGTTTTAATTAAAAGTTACTAACACCTATGATATACCATGGCCCCTTGATAAAGCATGTTAATCGCACAGCAAAACAAAATGTAATGTAACACTCAGATGATTCAAACTGAAATTAGCTACTTGCCCAGCAAGGCCATTGAGCTAAAAATCATCAAATCTTTAAGCGTAAAAAGGTAAACCAAAATGAGTGTCCATTTTGTTCGTATAAAACTTAATGAATAAAACATCATTCAAATCGCACATACAAAGCTTAATATTCATAATAATGAATTTCTTAACTAGCAAACCAGTCTGACCAAAAACTCTTTTGGGACAAAAACAATATATTAAAAAAAAGTCACCTCCTTACACAAAAACCAACTTCGTTTCTTGACAGCTTCGTCAATAGACCCCAATTGTGACTATTACTTCTTAATTTTAAACTGACAACCAGTGTAAATATCAAACTATCATTTATACACAAAATCATAAAATAAGACAAAAATATACTAATGTAATTTACTAAACAAACAAATCTATTTTACATTTAACTCCACAGCCTCATTGTTTACCTAGCTACAACACGAATATTAGCTATATATTATCATTAGAACCAATTGGCAAGTGTGAGAAATTGGCTTTCAGAACCTTGTCTCTTAGCTTTCTCCATCCTACTAAACCTTTGAGCTCGACCAACTGAATAAATCGTATTCAGGAACAGGACTACAGGAAGATGGTCTTCTTCCATATCAGTCAAGCTTCAAAAATTGCAAGTCAGTAATTTTGTCTAGTAGATATCTTAATATTATTACATTACTTAGAAGTTATACATTACAAGAACCCCCCCCCCAAAAAAAAAACTGACATTGCAATAACAAATGTCAACTTTTTTTTTTTTTTACATTTTTGAGAAGTATTAAAATTATTATTTGAATATTTTTTTAATTGTTTTTATTTGAGAATTAACTATTAATTTCAAATACTAGAAATACTAAAAGAAGTTAAGATGAAAATGAAATGTCAAAACATTATCCATTACATGCATTTTTTATTAATAAGATAATAATATTATTTTATTATAATTAATCTCTTCATATTATAATGAATTTATATTATTATCTATTAATAAAATAATAAATATTTAAATCAATTAAGTAATAACAAGTAAAAACTGCCAAATATGTCACAAATACACATTTAGCATCAGGTTGCAACACTTAGTGTTTATCTATTTTCTTCAATGGACGAATAGACATATTTTATCATTAAAATAATTTAATACATATACATTTTCACACAGTGAATTCATTTATGGTTGAGGTGCTGTATAATCCTGTGGGCTGAAGTATGTAGCAGTATTTCGATGAAAGAACCTGTAACACCAAACTAATCATCAAGAACAATATATGAACGGCAGATGGTCAAATATTACAAGGGGAGGGGGGGAGTCAAAATTCAAATAGAAGTACCGTCATCCACAGGAGTCCATAGCCTCAAATATGAATTTTAATGATAAAATAATAGTGGTTCATTGTCTTTATATAAGGAGTAAATGTAAATTCATTATCTAGCTGTATTTTACCTTGATATAAGAGGATGTTATGTAGACAAATCAGATGTCAGGAAACAAGAAACTAACATTTTTCCATAAGGTTTGTTTTAATTAAATTATTAATTTCAGTTTTTTCTTTTTACTTCCTTGTACAAAGCAAAGGAGGTATTATAATTAGGAAATTTTTGATTTTCCGATACAAATGTAATTATTTGTTTTGGCATTCCCTGAACTCATTTTTTTAGGACTGAATTTGACAAAAGTACATTTACAAGCTCTATGAGCTATATTAAGAAAGCTATTCAGAATCCAATAAGTTCATATGCCAATTCCAAATAACATGGGATGTCACACAAAGCACTACACAATCTTTGCTAACAACGTTTATATGAATTGGGCTAACACAGTGCAAACGCAAATAAGACAATCGTATAACTCTTAATCAATAAATAATTTGACAACTCATTGACATTGGAACATCAATTTTACTTATTAATGCTAGCAGACTCAATCAGGTACACTTCCAAACCATTTTAAAAGATAAAAGCTACTTACTTCAAGTAAGTGGCGTGATGATTACGGAAACTGACATACTTTTAAATACAATGCATAAGTAATTACTATTTGGACATGGGAACGCTAACATTGCATTGTTCAAAAATGTATTGATCTTATATTATCTGAAGCCAATGCTATAGAACACCATTTATTTTTAGAATACTGTTTGATATTCAAACGAAACAACATTTTTGAGTACCTAAAATTCAAGCAAAATTGTTGTCTTAATTTGTTAACACGTTCTCCATCAGTCTCCACATTGCTAAATAAATGGGGGAGAATGCATTTTTTGAGTATAAAAAAAAATCTGTAACTAAGGATTGTGTAAACTAAGCAGATTTTCCAAATGCTGGAATGAAAAACTGGTATTTATATTCTGTATTTCTCCCATTTTAGAAGCATATGAAAACAGAAACTCAAAAGTACACTGGACATGAGATTTTTAGTGACTGAGTAACTTAAAGAAAAAATCAGACGATAATTTATTGAAGGTTGAGCCCATAAAATGAGTATAACTCACTTAATATCTCAAATAAGAAACAAAAATGTATTGAACAATTCTAATCAGTTTCACTTCAAATCAGGCATTGGTCTTAATCTCATTTGGTAAATCTAGAGTGGTGGGTTTGATTCCTGTGTTCTTGGCAATAGGAATTTATTTAGTGAACTCATTAAATCAACTCCTTAGTTCCACCCTGGCTTTAAAAGGGTGGGTCCCTTAGATAGCACATCCTAATTAGTCAAAGTACCACAAAGTGGACATTAATAAATAGCATTAAAATAAAATTAATTATTTTATTTTATTTGGTATTTGGAACACCTAAAAATGTACAATACTTACTTGAGAAAATCATGAAGATGCAAGACTAGAAGTTGTACAGTCCTCTCATCCAACCTTGTATAGGCAAGGGCACATCCTATCTTAACTAAAAAAAAAACACATTTAAGAGAAATTTAAAACGTCAATTAAATATCACTTTTTACTCAATTTATTTCTTGGTAACTTTAGGTACATTCAATTTGATAGAAAATAAATAAATAAATAGCACACATCTATATAAATAAAACTCAAAAGTTAATCAGATTGTCTATTTAAATTCGATGGGGTTTAATTTTTTTTTAACGTTTCAGACAATTCTATGATCAACGACATGAAAATTGAAAATTTTGTCTGTGAGTCCATCCATTTGTTACTCAATCACTCAAAAACGGCAAGGACGATTTCTATGATTTTTTATTGTTGTGAGTCAATAGAACCGAATGTACAATATAGGCTACATGAGAATCCCAATTTCCAGCTGGGAGGGAGGGTTTACTTCAATGAAAAAATACATATTCATCAATATCTTCGTTGGTATTGGTTTTTTGGTCTAAATCATTATTTACATTTATGAATTTTGACCTTCTGGCCATCAAACACATCATTTGCTTTTTATGAAAATGCCTGAATAGACTTAGGAAATTGTTTGTATATGTATTAAGGGAATGAATATCTATATAAATAAAACTCTAAGGGTTGTCAGATTTTCTATTTAAATTCAGCGGGGATACTTTTTCTTCACGTTTCAGACCATTCAAAGAACAATGGCATCAAAATTTAAAATCTTGTCTAACTGTCTACCCATTGTTACTCAATCACTCACCATCAACGAGATATGGTGGGGGAATTAATTGGAAATCAAAAGCTTCTCTTAGCCAATATCTTTGTTAGTATTGGTTTTATAGGAAGAACGTTATATATATTTATGAATTTCAAAATTCTGACTTCCAACTTTTGATAGCCAAATTGTGTTGCAGAAGAATGAGTCAAGCAAATAATAAAATTTGACGTATATCCATGAAACATGAATATGTATTTCATATTTATTTAGGAAATGCATTTTGCCGGCTTGGGCAATATTATTCTGCTCTACCATTGATAGGAGTGGGGATTGGAATAACTTTAATTAGGTTTCACAGGAAACCATTTTTATTCCAGCTGAAAAAGACAGGTTGCAAATTTTGCTAGTTACTTCCGACTTCAGTAACATGGCATACAGTAGAATGCCAGAACAGAATTGTATCATATTTTCTCCAAATGCTAATATGGTACCATAGTTTTATTTTAATAGGAAACAAGATTAATTTGATCCCATGAACAATAATAAATTTCACAATATTCATCCAATAGACATTCTCTGCTTCACGCTTAAAACTATAATATTGATGAAGACAAATGGGCTACTAATCCACTATTTATATTTTAATGGAAAGCAATTATTATAATAATTCATTACTGTAATATAATTCATTTATGGATAACAACATTAGTAAACATAAATGCAAATCATTCATTTGTTATATCTCAGATATAACAAATGAATGAATGCACTTTTATTGTTTATGTTGTAGGGCATTTGTGTTATTGGTGAAAATCATTATGAAGTATGGATGATTTCATGCATCTAATCTTTATATTCCCATGAGAAATCATTTCTATTTCAACACATCAGCGACGGGTAACACGGCTATAGTCCACAATAAAACTTCCAGAACCCAACAACCAATTTCATTGCTCAGTTATCTCTCCAACAAAGCCGCTATATTAATATGGTATTAAATATTAATACCAGCTATCATAATTCATATGTTGCTGGATGTGGGAGTGCAGATCTCGGGAACAGGTCTTAATAAGTGGAAGTCTTCCCACGAATTCCTTAATTAAAGTACAAGTCCTTTCAACACTAATGTGCCATCACCAGGTGCTCAGCTGTGTTATTCCCACTAGTGCTATGGCTTTGGAGCCACTACTCGATAATTCTAACAATGTTTTTGGCCTCCATGTAGAGCTAAATCAACCTCAATTACGGACACTACCACAACTTATTGGCGTTTTATGTAAAGCTTTTTCTAGGTTACACTGTAATATGAGAAACAAAGAAAAAATGTCTGTCATGCAAGGCTGCATAAACTAACTAAATTTCTCCATGCTGGAATGTCACAGTGTTCATTCCATTTCACCATCTATTCTGTATTTCTCCTATAATAAGATTATAGTTTATTAATTATACCAAAGTTGGGTATATTTTTAAAATGTTAATGGTAAAGGATCCTCTGACTTAGATTGCTTTCCTTTCAAAACTCAATAAAGTATACAAGAGTTGACACAATTTTGTTACACATTTTATATATTGATAAAGAAACATATTGGACAACCATTTTACAAACATACATAGTTAATGGTCATTAAAATTTATTTTAGTAAATTATTAAATTAGATTCAATACTATAGATACAAATACATATAATATATACGTACCAAAAAGACGAAGAAGGTGTACTGGGCCATAGACCTTACTGGCAGGGGTATCTGGATGCTCTCTCATCACCTGCAACAATTGTAAAAGGTCTTTGTTATGCTATATTTTATATCAGCTTAAGACTATTTTCTGAGTCTCAAATTTAGAGTCACTTAGCTTTAAGAAAAGCTAGAAAATGTAGCAGGCTTCTCTTAAGAACCTAGCAATCTTTCCTGCACAAGTACTTTAAAGACCATAAATTTAATTTCATAATAAAAAGCTCCTATTCATGATTTGTAATTGTTCCCCCCTTGACCAAACTCAAATTTAGTAGAAGGCATCAAATTTGATGAAATTGACTCAAAGGCAGATCCTTGTCTGGAGGGTGGACAATCATCAACCCCTAACCACCCCTATAAAGGCCTCTTTTGGTGAAAGATCACTTTCCTTTAGTTTTCTCAATGGAGTTATTTTATAAATATCTATTAGTTATTTATTATTATATTTTCCAAGCTACCATGAAACCTCTCAATAACAGACACATACAGGTCCAGCAGATGTCTTACCATGTTATGGCTTATTATAAAAATAAAGTAAAAAAAAAAAATGTTGGGCTGAATAGAGAACCCCTATTTCCAAAGTCGGTAAAAAGTGAACACTCCATGCTTGTATCATAAAAAATTGATTAATGTTCTTAAGTGCATTTATTCCAATATTATAAGGTTTTAATATCTATCTCTATCTAATGAAATTTTCTTAAATATAAGTTGATCCCACTTTAAATTTATAGGCTAACATTCCCACAGAAAACTTGTTTTAAAAAATAAATAAATAAATAATATTACCACTTTTTCTTTTACAATAACAATTTTTGTGGTGTCTTTCATGTAACATTCTAAGTTAAAAGGGCAAGCAAGACTAAGGCATACTAGGAGCACAAGAAGAGCATGATGGTCAGAGGAGAGAGGATTTCTATGAAATCCACCAAGAGGCAAGGAGAAAAAAAGTCTGTCACACAGGGGCTGCGTTAACTAAGCAGATTTCCCACGTGCATCACATATTTGCATTTATCTCAAAATGTAAAATTTCAATGAGAACAGTATTTGGTATTTAGGATTGAAGGGCATTTGAAGAAATTTTTCAAAAATCGCATCATGAGTATAACCTCAACCTTAAGGAAAATCTGCTAAAATGTGTAAAACTTCATAGAAAATTACATAATCCTAATACACAATCCCTATTCACCATCTAGAAAAAAATCAATCATTGGACCAGAATTACTATGTGGAAGAGTAAAAATAATAATTTCCAAATATAATATTCTAAGTTTAAAGATATGAAAATTTACTTTATGAAATTTAATTCTGAATCCACCCTTTAATAACAATTAAGAAAAACTACATATAATGTTTGGCAATTCCATCATCAACCTGAAGATAATAACAATGTCAAAAGATACTAAATGCCAATAATGTGAGGTGTTGCCGAACAGCAAATAAATTACAAAACAAGTTTTATGAAGGTAAATTAATGTGAATAACATATAAAATAAAACCATTCAATACATTTTTCTTAATCTTGCCATTTTGTGGTGTCTGTTCAAAGGGGTAAATTTAATCATCGGTTTTGAAAAATTTTGTTTTCTGCATCGGTTAGAGCAGTGGTCGGCAAAGTGCAGCTCTAAAGACGCATGTGGCTCTTTGGCTTCTTAAGTGCAGCTCTGGCACAATTACCCACGGAAGGTGCAATAATATTTGGAATAGTATTCCCAACTCTTACGAACAGCTGAAAAAGCTCACGTTTGCTGTTCTTTCCCTTTTCGGCTCTACATATATATGCAAACAATCTTTTTCAAGCATGAACATTATCAAGAGTAAACTGAGAAGTCGTATTATTGGTGAGAACTTGGAATCATACCTAAAGTTAAAAACAACAACATACAAACCTGACTTACTCAAACTTTCCAAGGAGGTGGAAGCACATTGTTCCCATTAATAAATATTTATAAGTATGAAATTTAGTTTTATTTAGTGTAATAAAAGTTTACTAAACACACAGATTTGGCTCCCAATTTTTTTTTAAATTGTTGTCATGTTTACATTTGGCTCTCTGGCTAAAAAGTTTGTCGACCACCGGGTTAGAGGGATGTCTATTGGAAAGGAGTGAAATTCATAAGAAATTCCATCCGGTTTATCTGAAAATTGTTCACTACAAGGGGTGTCAACTGGAAAGAGGTGTCCACTTGGAGAGGTTTCACTCTATTACATTTCAACAATTATGTGATTGTGGAAATCGATAAATTAAATGGAGTTACAGATGATTAAATTACCATTGGCAGGACCACTCTTATACGAGGACACCTATCTCTTTCAGAGAAACAGGCGTGGTGCCTCCTCCTAATTCAACTTCTAATAGCTGGAAAATTACTTCAGGAAACAAGGTGTGCTGTACATGGTATAAAGTTATGGAGAATACTACAATGTAATTTGAAGAAGAAACTTTTAATGCTCATAAATTTGAAAAGCGTTTTAGGAATGTAAAATATTTTTTAGCAGAAATCATTTTTTCCAATAAAATCAATATTAACAAAGAACATAACATAATAAACATATTGATAAATGTATGTTTTGACTTTGAAGTGAATCCCTATGCAGACAGTAGTAAAGTATAAAATAGCGTATATTGACAAGATTCATTCCATTAATATTTTTATTAATATATATTTGTACTAAAAATTTTCCACCTATATTAAGGCATTCTCCTGGAATACAAATAAATTCTTTTTACAAGAGGGAGTAGAAGTAAAACATTTAATGTTCATTAATTAAAACACTGTTTTAGGGCTGAAAATAAATTCTAAACGTAATTTTTTCTTTATCACTTCCTAATATAACAATATTAACCGAGTTGATGAATATATGTTTTGATTTCAAAGTAATCCACCACTCCTAGTAAAAAAAACATACCCCTCCACACCAACAAAATTGTGTAATAGTGTTCATAATGAGTTTTCAAATACATAATTGCAGGCTAATAAAAAAATTGTTTTGATTGATATTGAATAATAATACAATATTCTTACAATTTGAATGAAAAACTCTATTTGGATTAGAGAGTATCAGGACTGGTTCCACTGCAGTACATGCGAAGTACTGTCACATGTCTGGGTCATCCATAGCTATATTCAATCAGGTTTTAACTGTAATGGAAACTGAAAGAAAAACTTTCACTTACATGGGGAATTTAGTGTTATTGCTAACCGAAAATAAAACAATGTACACATACCTCATTATATTGTTTTCTCTCTGCTTTATAGAGCAGTTGGGTTCCAAGCATAACATTAAAATATTCTCTAATACCATCAGTCACTTCTATTCTTGCCTCTTCTCTAAAACAAACTGTATTTTAGAATAAAAAAATACATAGTGATGGCGTTTGAATTTTTGAAGAAATCGTTGGAATACATAAGCCCTCTCTACTCTTAGGAAATGTTGAAAACTGCTACACCTATAAGGCCTTAGCAGAGCTCTTATATTACCGATTTAAAAACAGAATCTCGAAGATAAATTTTATCTAAATGATGAAATCATTTAAAACTTAAAACAAAATTAAAATTTCCATTACACTATTCCCTAAGTATTATTCATTTGTAGAAAAGTTTCTCTTTGGAAATTGACTATCATTTTTAAGGACACACTAATCGTAATATTTTATTGATTGTTCCAAAATTGTAAAAGCCATTTAGGATGATAAACTAATATTTATTCAATTCTAACAGCTACAATAATAAATCAAATATTATAATTTTCCATCCCATATGCTTAGAATATTACTTGGCAAGTATTAATCTAAATCCAAATTAACCAAAGGATTTAATTTTTTTTTTTTTTTTTTTTTTATACACATTCAGAACATTAGTTTTCTTATAATGAGAAAAAATAGTAACTAAACAAAAAAATAATTATCATAAAAATCTAAAGACTCCTTGAAATTCCAAACTTTCAGCAGATACGTTGTATCTAATATTTTCATATTACTAAGTTCACACAAATCCATCGAAAGAACTTTCTGGTTCTTCCTTATTCCTCTATGGCAAAAAAAAAAATAATAAGGTCTTATATGAGAAAGAGACATATAAATAATGTCCTGTTGATAGAATCCCTTCATTCATTAAAAAAAAATAAAAAAAATTGTAAATAAAATTCTTACTTGCTAACTATTTGACTTTTTTGAGATTGCTTCTGCTTAGAATAATCCGCTAATACTGTTTCTACGGTATATCTTGCAGGAATCTTAACAAGCTGGAAAAAAAAAAAAATTAAATGTTCAAGAAAAGAGCCTGAATGTTTAGATGTCATATTAGTACTTATATTTATAATTTAAGAGGGGATTCATTATTCTGAATCTTGTATTTATAATTGTAAATGAGATTTCCTGAATTAAGATATCAAAAGGAATAGTATTATTGGTTACACAGCAATGAAAGATATTGGTATACCACAAAATACATAAAAAATTGTCTTGAAATCATCTTAATGTTCAAGATGAAGTATGGAATAAGAGCATTTCTTCAATACCAAAGGGCACAGTTATATGAAAGAAAAAATGTATTCGATCTACCAGGTCTCAAACTCAGTCCTCTAAACTGCTAACTCAAACTAAACCACAGAAAGAAAAGACAACTAGATTAAGGCCTCTCTAATAAAGCAGCATTATAAAAAAAATATCTCAAATAGTAATGTGTATTGATGATGTATTTCATTTATCCTATTAATAAAAATGAAACTAATGAGACGTTGGGTGTCCTAATCCAAAAATAAATACCAACATTTGGTATAGTGAGGAAATTAGCCCAGACAGAAAGAACTTCACATTATCACATTTGACAAAATGAAAATTGATTCGTTGGAAATTAAGAGCCATATCAATATAATTAAGTATAACTTACAAGGTTTCCTCCTGTTTCCCAATATGGGCTAGATTTTTAAAATATGAACAAAATGCTAGAAAAATGCAAAGAAGGCTTTCAGTTCTCTCGATAGGCAATTAACTAGATCTTTTCCTTGAGGCAGAATTCAACTACAACTGTTGCACATATCATAAAAATCCATCTAGAGAAGCCTGCATTTTTCTAACTAGTAGCTGGCAATTTTTAAAAGTAAAAAATAAATTTTATCAGCACAGTTTATAGACATGCTGAAACGTTATGGTCCCTAAGAATTGGCCTTTCGTATCACTAAAACTCAATGCAAATAAATAAATGGAAAAAATGAATGTCAAGTCTTCCAAAAAGGAGAGAACATTAGTGAAAAGTAGCCCACTTATAAGGCCATTGACAAGATTTAAAGATAGACGTAGCGTACAAAAAGGAAACAAATTGTTATAGAGAAGACTATTACTCTGTGAATTTTATTAGTTAACCAGGATGATATCGATCATTAAAAAAAAAAGTATAATTAATAATCCTAAACATATGAAGGGCCTAAATTAGTGAATTTATATTCCATGAATAAAATATTCCAGTCACCAATAATTTTTGTTAATGCACTTCTTACTAACTTTTGGAACAACAGAGAATAATTTTATACATTTATATATAGATTTTCTTTCTGCCACATATCCTTTACATGAAAGAATTAGGTAAACCCAAACTAAATCCAGCCATCACCCAAGTTTGTTAGAATAATCTGACTCATTCTTTGATTCCTGACCAATGACAATACATATAAATATAATATTTAATTCATGAACTTCCAAACAGAAATCTGTACAAATCAATCAATATGATCAACAAATTTAGTTGAAAATTTATACTTAATTTACATTAAAAGAAAAATTAGATTGAGATATATAAGTCAAGCATTAAATTGTAAAACTGAATTTTCATGATAAGACAAAAAACATTAAAGCAGAATTATTGCTTTTCTTTCTTACCCTTCTTTGTTTAGTAATATATTCCCAGTCATCAACAAGGATAGGTTTAAGCTCATCAGGCAGTTTTATTTTAATTTCTAATTTTGCTAGAAACTGTTCCTCCTAGAAAAAAAGAAAAAATATCTTAATAAAGTGTTAGCAGGCATACATTACAAAAGAAATAAATACTTGCAGTTTCCAAGTAGTAACGAATAAGAATTTCAGGTCCTTTGTAGTCATGGACATAACCCTTTCAGCTCTAAAATGGACTGTGGGTGAGAGGGACAGTCTCAGTTATGGCACCTAGAGTACTTCCGTAACTGCTCTCAAGCCCCTCCTACCCTTTCATTCATATTTATCACTAATTGTATTATTTTTTTTAAAGAACTATTTAAAAAGATAACAAAGATATTAAAAAGTTGAGCAGCTGATTCACCCAAAATAAGGTAGGAAGAACCTCACATGAGGCCTAGTTTAGATGTTTCAGCAAAACATTGCCATCTTTAGTAACTAAAATAAAAGAACAAAAACCAATAATTTTTGTTTAATATAACAATTTTATTATTGTAATTAAAAATTCATTCAACAAAATCACGCTATAATAATCATAAAACTATACTTATTTATAGACAGAATATCTTTACAAATTCCAAATTTATAAAGAGATTAGATTATTATTTAAAAAAGGGGGAAATGGTTTAAAAATTCTAAATTATTATGAGATAAAACTTTTATCTGGTAAAAACCTTTAAAAAACATTTTATTGCATAATTATACTATATATTATCTTGCTAAGGATCATCTAGGTAATACTTTAGTTTCAAAAAATGTTTTGGTAGAATTTAACTATAAAATTCATTAATATATTATAAATAAATAATAAGCCATCAAGTTTATATGTTTGATTATGTACTAAACATATACTATAAGAAGCTGTTATATTTCATAGATTCTATGGCATATAATTTATATGTATATGTGTGTGTATATATATGTATATATATATATATATATATATATATATATATATATATATATATATATATATAAAATCACACACCCAAAAGAATTAATTAAATCAATCAGATGAGCAAGACAACAACACTGCAGCAAATAGGTAACAATTAAAATGATAATTTAAAATGAACAATGTTAATGAGAGTCTAAGACTCCATTATGCAGATTCATATTCATTTATAGCAACAGCAATATTTAGAATTAAAAAGTACCCATTTTGAAGTGTACCTGAAGAGTAAGCCTCACGTGAGAGCTCAAAATATAAACCCCAACTAACTTGTTTATCACCTTCACTGCGGAGCCTCGCAGCATATGCGAGGTCCTGAGTCACTCCCTGGTGCGGGCCTCGCATACATTGCGAGGAGCGTCGCCCCGCCCTCCATTCGTTCTAGAGACCTGAAGGTTGGAGTGGGGAGAACCTCCGCACTCACAAGCATTCAGTAGTGTTCTGACCACCGTCTGGCCAAGTTGTTTGCAGTTTCAAAAATTTTTGGGGTTATTATTTTTTATGGGCCAACTTGTCTCTCCATGAGAGGCTCATTCATTATTGGAGGTCCATATTCCCCTATAGTACCCCTGCTTTCCCTTCAATGATGTCACGAGACACGTTTCTCCGTATACTGAGAAGCCTGCACTTCGTCACAGAACCACAAGACCCGAACGTTGAGCATGATCCGCTGTATAAAATTCGGCCTCTGTTAAATTTTTTTGTTGAGAGGATGAAAGAGATATACTACCCCTTTCAAAGAATTAAGTTTGGACGAGTCCATGATGCTTTGAGGGGTAGGCTATTCCTTCGCCAGTATATCGCTAATAAGCGCCACAAATATGGAATAAAGATTTATATGTTGACTCAACCTGACGGTCTTGTGCTGAAGACGTTAGTCTACTCTGGGCCAAGGGATCCACAAGTTGGAGGGAAAGGACACTTGTATAAAGTTGTCAGACATTTGGTTGATGACTATCTCGGCCACGGCCATGCCATTTACGCTGAAAACTTTTATACGTCTGCCCCCATGGCCCACGAGCTTCTGGATCAGGGTACCTATCTTACTGGTACTCTGAGAAAGACTCGGAAGGGCAACCCAGCTGATATAGTGGGGGCTAAGCTCAAAAAAGGAGAGATAAAAGAGAAATTTACTGTTAAGGGTGTGTCCGTTTTCAAATGGCGCCACAAACGAGATGTCATTATTATTTCATCGGAGTTTGATGCCCAGATAAAGGCGGTCACGAGCAGGGGGAAGACCGTCGAGAAGCCCAAGGCAATTATTAATTATAATAAATATATGGGCGGTATTGACAGGTCCGATTTATGATTTCATAACCAATTACGAAATAAAGAAATTTCCCATTACTAAACGAAAGTTTCTGTTGAGATGGTGTATTTTCAGCTATATAAGTTCATTTTGGATCAATATGATTTTCATACAGATCTATTCCATTATTATGTTTACTTTATATGCATTTGTAACCTAATAATCGTATTTCTTCCTCCCTATGCAACGTATGCAATGTCCGCACACGACAGTGCACTAGGTAGGGAAATACACACAAAATGTTCTGTCTTGAGGGTTTGCCTACCTAATTCACTGCCGTGTGCGGACCTCGCATACGTTGCGAGGTTAAAAAAAATACGATTATCGTTGTTAAAAATGCATAAAATTTACCACAAATAGGTTTTTACTTAGTTTGAACAACTTTAAAACAGAAAACAAAAAAAAAAAAATCGTTTTTTGGAAGTGATTTTCGATTCGGGCATCCGCAGCGAAAGTGTTAAGAGAACCAGTTGTCCCTTTTACAAATTAGGAATATCTGCATGTCTCTTAAAATAATAGAGATATTTGCTCACAAATGTCAATGTTTCCACTGTAATAGTTTATTAAAACGACAGAGTGCTTTTGATGCAGTGCATCATCATCAGTGCTGTGTAACTGTGTGCCAATAGGTGATACAAGGTTGAGCTTGCCGAGATTCCATATTCTGAAATGGTGTTCTGGCAGGTGGAAGTGACTTCTAATGTAGCTAGATGAAAGAAATGGCTACGCTTCCACTCTAACAATTTACTAAAACAACAGAGTCACTGAGTCACAAGAGTAAATAAAGTGTTACAGTGGAAGCGTAGCCATTTCGTTCATCTACCTATGTTAAAATAAAAGACTCGTACGTAGCCAACTTTTAAATTTGTCTGCATTTTTGTTTAGAATGATTAACCTATAATTAGTTTTGTAGCTGAAAACCTCTCATGTCTAGCTTAAATTCAAGTCGTATTTAGAAAGGGAGAACCAAAGAATAGAATGTGACTTGGCGACATCTACAAGATATTCCAGCAATTAGAGATCATCTGTGCAATTAGACAGCTCAACATGTTAAACATTTTAAAGTAAATAAGACATTGAAAAGTTCTATGAAGTCAGTTCTATCTGCTATCTAAGATGGAAATCTCTATCTAAAAGTATAGCATTGCTGTGGTCCTATGTCCAATTCAGAAAAATATTTGCAAATGTCGAACGGATTGATTGGTTCTACTTATTGCAACTAAGAAAGATGAGGGTAAACTTAGCCCACTTTGAGTAAATCTTTGTGACTTTTAAAATCAATCAGCAGATGAAAATTTGTATTTCCTTCCAAAAACCCTTGCTAATTCTAAAATTATGAGTGAAAAATATGCATTCACACAACAATAGATCATGGGTTCCAAATGGCTCCCAAGTAATGAAATTGACTATAAATAACTGCTTACATCTGGTATTATCACACTCTGTTTTACCTACAATATTGACATTCCAGATGTATGTAGCCATTGAATACCAAATATTTAAGAATTACAAGACAATATACTAGTTTTCATGATGACTATAAACCACTCCTTCCTATTAAATAAATAACCTTGCTGAATAAAATAATAAAACCTAAGAAGAGATTATTATGGCTAGTAAAAATTGTTAAATGAATTTAACAATATCTCCTATAAGGAACAATAAAAAGTCCTTGTCCTCTACTGATTTTTAATATTATGCAATCGCCCGGTGGTCGTGGTCCAGACTACACAGCTTTAATCAGCAGGCACTGAAGATGGAGCGTTGACTCCGAAAGTGCACTCTGCATAATATTAAAAATCAGTAGAGGACAAGGCCTTTTTATTGTTCCTTATCAATTGGTTCCTCTATCATCCAGCATACTCCAGAAATATCTCGTATAACTAAATTTTTTAAAAGATAGATTTTAATAATTTTTTATTAAAAACAGTCAAAAAATTCAAATTGTAGAACAAAAGCATAATTCTATAATGTCAGAGTAGTTCTAGTAGATAACTTGTGCACAAAAAGTAACAGAATTTTATCAATTAGAGCATAAGTCAAAAAATTTAGCTAAGAAAAAGTTTTTAAAACTAAAAATAATATTATTTTAGAATTTCATAGAATATTTCAAGGTAGCTTTATATTTATGTATTCATAAACTTATAAACAAATATGTCATTTTTGTTTTATTCAAAATATTTTTCAAGTCCAAATTAACTTATTAATTAATGTAAATAATAAAAATCTTGAAAGGAAACAGATTCCTTAACTTCTTCAAAATATAACTCCTATTTTATAATTTTTTTTGTCTCCAATAAAAAGTATGTACTTTATTTCTCTATTTGTACCTATTCTGATGCAACTAAGACTCTGAATAGACAACCAGTGGCAAGTTATTCTTGTTGATAATATCCGTAGGATCACCAAAAAGTAATTCATTTCAGTATTAACTGTCAATGCCAAATTTAATATCTGAAAAAACAAATATATAACAGACATTTATACATAATAAAATCATTTAAAGAAAAATTCTCGGCAAGGGTCTCCCAAAACTGTTTATTTAAGAAAGACATGACTTTTTTATTGTAATTGTCCATCTTGAGAGCTTCCGGGCACTTTTTAATTTAAAAAGTAATTTAGCAAATAAAATGTTCTTACTGAATTTAAAATAATTTGTATTCTCATCGTCATTCTGAATTTAGAGAAATAAAATAAAATAAAAACAATTAAAACCCATGCTGAGTTGAGAAAACAATTTTAAAAATAGGTGTATATAGAGATAACTTACACTTTCTACAGTAGGATCTATCTTGGCTCTCTTCCGACGAGGAATGTCACTAGAAGATTCCTGAGAAGAAGAGGGCGTGGCAGAAGTGCTCTGCCTTCCCGAGGCCCTGTCTACGGGTGTAGAGCTCCTGCTGTCAGCGTCCTTCTCCCTATTCCCAGGAGACTCCTTTCCACTCACACTCCGACGTTTCCCTCGCTTACCTTTCCTTGAATACAAGTTCAAATTAATAAGTAGCATCGACTTTCAGGCAATACATAAAGAATAACAAGAAGTCTCATAAAGAAAATAATTGTTTCAATAATAACACCAGGTGTAATGAACAAACATCCTTTTTATTTAAATAATCATCGATAAATGTAATAAGTTGTACAGTAAATGGTAATTGATGATTTTTTTTTAAAAACTAACGAGGAAATTATATTATTGTATTTTTTTTTAATTAGGTTTTAATTCCCAAAGGTTTTTTTTTGCTATCAGTTACCTACCTGTTATTTCGTTACTGTAACAAGGATTAATTAACTATACCTAATCATTGAGCTCAGGTTAGCCATGTGAGTTAAAATGTTGACCATAACCTCACATAGGAATTTATTTATTGATGAAATTCATTAAATAAAATCCTTAGTCCCACCCACTCTGGATAGAAAAGGGTGGTAACCTGTAGTTAACCCATCCCAATTAGCCTTAGTTGAAAAATGTGGATGTTAATAAATAATTTTTATTTTTTTAATCATGTGCAAATTTTTATTTTTTTTATAGAGTATGGCAGCAATGTTTTGATGGTATTCATACATGTCAATAAAATTGTATTTGCAAAATAACTTAAAGCTCAATCCACAAAGTATAAAGTATCATGTTGGAATGTCTTGACCACCTTATCAACCAACTCTTGAAAACTTCACATGAAGCAGTCTTTACCTTTTGATTCAAAACTCAGCAACACCATTTTTGAGTTCCTCCTGATTTTCGAAATGTGAAAATGAGCCACTGAACAAAACAAGTAATAGTTAGAGAGGTCGAGGTTAGGACATGCAGCGCATTCTAAAGCATCAAGTGGTTCAATTTTATTCAGAGCTATTCTAGAGGTATGAGGATAGCATTATCTTGTTGTAGAAGAACTCTCTTCTGATTGAACAGGGCAGAATATTTCTGAACCATGACTGCATACACCCACACCAGTTGTTGAGAATAAATAGTATTCTGCACTTACATCAGGAACCAGTACAAAGTACATAACACCCTCAATATTCCAACAAACACAAACTGTCATGTCTCAAAAGATTTAGGCCACTTGTCTGATGTTAACCAGTGTGTGTCAGGTTTGCAGAGAAAGATCCATTCCTCACACAAATAACTATACATTTTTTTAAAAATGTGTGTGTTTAGGACTGGGCAGCAGTTGTTGACACATGTCTACTCGATACTGGGCTTGGGCAACAGTCAAATCATGGGATACAAATTAGTATCATCTAAAATTTCTTCCAAGCGATTTGAGATGGTGGCGTATTGCTTCCTTAGAAGACCCAAGAATAGTCAACAGTTGGCAGGTTTTCATTAGGTGCCCTTTCAGTTGTCCCAATGTTCTACTCATAAGGGTATCCACAACATTTGGTCAACACTTGTCTAGGATGTTAACTCCTCATGATGATATCCAAGATCCCCACCATTCTTCCTTTGTTGCAAATCAACTAGACACACCTCTCCTCCCTTACCAATCCCTCCTAGAGCATTCAATCCTTCTGAAGTTATTAATATTGTTAAAAAACTCCCTTCCAACAAGACACTACAGTTATGACCTAATTACTTCCCAGATCCTTAAAAACCTTTTGAAAAAAGCTGCCCTCTTTCTCACTTATATCTATAATACTGTCCTCAGAACCATCTACTTCCCTCTACTCTGGAAATTCTCTGTCATCCATATTATCCCTAAACCTAGGAAAACTATCACAGCTTCCTTCTCTCTATTGCTCCATTCCTTTTTTTGGGGAGGGGGCTTCCTATCATGGAAAAAACCTTGATAAGTTCGTCATTTAAACACCTATATCCACTCCTTGACCCCATTAATTTGGTTTCTGGCAATCTCATTCCACTACCCAGCAATGCCACAGAGTAGTTGATTTTTTCTCCTCCTCGTTCGAAAACAAGAAGTCAAACTTCTAGGTAAGAGTATGTTGAAAAATCTACTGTTGAGTGAACCCTCAATAGCTGAGTTTAATAGTGGAATTTAAGTAGGGGTAGGAAGAAACACTTAAACAGGCACAGCATAATCTACTATATAAAAATAAGTCGGGTTTTCCTTCCTGACGCTATAACTCCAGAACGCACGAACCGATTTCCACGGTTTTGCATTCGTTGGAAAGGTCTCGGGCTCCGTGAGGTTTATAGCAGATAAAATTCAGGAAAATTTTCAACAGAAAAGCGGGAAAATCTTTTTTCATTATACTGTTAAAATAACATGTTTTTTCAGTGCATCGTTTGAGTACGCAAAGTACAGAAAAGTAACAGCTGTTATAGGAATATTCCTCATTATACTATCATTCATTGTATATTGCATACTTACTAAACCTGTATTTATTAAATCAAAACGAACAAAAATTTGTCAATAATTAAGCAATCAATACCGCAAGAAGGTATTTATATAAGTAACAATAAAAATTGCACAATAAATATTAATTTTAAATTATAGGTCTATTGCCTATTCTATTTATCTGTTGAATAACCTTTGCAGTTTAATAAACATATGTTTCACATGCAGCGCCATCTCTGATACATAGCATGTACTACAAACCAATATTTTAAGTAGATGGCGCCGGTGCGTGATACATTGTTTGACAGCTGCTCATTGTTCTCTGCTCAGTTAATTTCATGTGACAAACCGGTATTGTGTTCACTGTGAAATTGTGAAAAAAAAGTAAAAAAAATAAGTTATTCGTTTTCTAACATTTCAATTGGAAACCATCAAATCAATCACGTGTATTGTGCAAATTTTTATTCAATTTCAACAGCAGGCATTTGTCTTTAAGGTGGTAAGTTGAACTGTGTAAATTATGTGGATCGTGCATTTGAGGTTAAATTCACCACTCTGTCCATAGTCCAAAATGCCTAGAGGACGACTTGCGAACATCGGCCGCCGCACAAGACATGCAAGCGGGGGCTCAGGTTAGCCATGCGAGTTAAAGCGTTGACCTTTATCTCACATGGCAAACCTAGAGTGGCGAGTTCGATTCTCGCCTCACCCTGGCTAGAAAAGGGTGGTAACTTGAATACAATAACTGCTTTCGCATGACTTCCTTTGGAGCTAATATCATTCGAGAAGGCGGCTTCATGCCGACTTTCAAGGTAAAAGATGCAACACACATAACCAATCACTCACACCAACACAATGAATTGCAACACATAACAACTACAAATACACCACACACTACACCATCACACGATCAGAAGTTACACCGTATTCTTAACAAATGATTGTTTGCAATTACAGATACAAGGACAAATATATCATTTGCATGGCTCAATGGTGCCAACACCAGAAGAACCGCATCAATTTCTGCAAATATATTTCATTTCGTCGATGGTGGATCAGCTGAATGTGCGGTGCAATATACAGGGAACACAACAGTTAAAGAGACGAATTATTGAACATTTGCAAGCATGTTTTCACGATAATAATGCTGTGGTTAATATGTTCAAAACAGCATTGGAACGAATGCCATCGGATACGCACAAATTTGTCATAAGAGCAGATTGTACCCCAACAGGTGAACATGTGCGAAGATTCAATGCACCCACCGTTAATGATGTTGCTGCAATTATTGTTAGCGATCCAACTAAATCGCGAGACATTGTCGTTCAGCGAAGAAGCAATATCATGCATCGTGTAAACGAGACACATCGTTTGTACGATGCGTTACAATATCCAATCATTTATTGGCAAGGGCAAGACGGATACGACATCACGTTGAAGATGGTCGATCCAATTACAGGTACAATATTCACACACTAATTATTGGAGAATGTCATTCTGAAGTGCCGTCGGCTATTCCAGCAATTCGCTGTCGACATGTATGTCAAAGTCGAGACCAAACGTTTAGCGTCTATCCGATTCAATCAGGCAAAGCTACGATCTGAGGACTATATACACTTGCGTGATGCTATTCATTCAGATGGTGATGTTCAGAATATTGGACGTCTGACGATTCTCCCATCATCTTATATCGGAAGCCCACGCCACATGCACGAATACGCTCAAGACTCTATGACGTACGTGCGAAATTATGGAACTCCGGATTTATTTATTACGTTCACATGCAATCCGAAGTAGACGGAAATTCTCATTGGGATTTAACACTTGCGGATTCAGTTGTTTCATCAAATACGTACCAAATACGAACACTGTTCGCAATTATCATCACCACATGTTTTCCTACTCAACCAATTCAGTTATGGAACAAATACAAAGACGACATATGTGAAGATATCTTGCATCGCTTGCGCATTCAAACGAATAATCCTGACATCCAAATAACCGATGAAATCTACAATGAAGGATTGATTCTGATTGAGGATCAATGCTTGACTATTGCAAACAAGCTACTGATTGAAGTAGGAATGATTGCGCCAAATCGATCGATGCACGATGCATTCAACGAAGAATTAAATCGAGAGCTGCAATACAATGTTGATACATTGCAGGAATTCGTTCGAAATAATGTGCCGTTGCTGAATGAACAGCAAAAACAAGTACGAAACATTAATGCAAGCGGTGGACAATAATACTGGTGGTCTATTCTTCCTGGACGCACCTGGAGGAACAGGAAAAACATTTGTCATTTCATTGATTTTGGCCACTATTCGATCAAGATGTGACATAGCTTTGGCGTTAGCATCATCTGGAATTGCGGCGACTCTTCTAGATGGCGGTCGTACTGCACATTCTGCGCTTAAGTTGCCACTCAATTTAAACACAATTGATACTCCAACATGCAATATTTCCCGATCCAGTGCAATGGGAAAATTGTTGATGCAATGCAAGCTCATTGTTTGGGATGAGTGCACAATGGCACATAAGAAATCACTTGAAGCACTTAACTTCACACTGAAGGATCTTCGGCGAAATAACAACATCTTTGGCGGCTTGATGATATTGTTGGCAGGCGATTTCAGGCAGACGTTGCCAGTAATTCCCCGTGGAACGCCTGCAGATGAATTGAATGCTTGCCTGAAGGCATCACCTTTATGGAATAACGTAAAAACATTATCGCTAACCACTAATATGAGAGTTCAACTTCAAAATGATCAAAGTGCTGCACAATTTTCCAAACAATTGTTAGCTGTTGGAAATGGAAAATTCCCAGTTGATGCGACATCTGGATTAATTACTCTTACCAACGACTTTTGCCGATTAGTAGACTCTCAATTAGCTCTTATTGAAAATGTTTTCCCAAACATTAGTGAGAGTTATCAGAATTATGCTTGGTTAAGTCAACGAGCAATTCTTGCCGCAAAGAATAATGATGTACACGCACTGAATTTCACCATTCAATCAAAAATTGCTGGCGATTTGGTGACATACAAATCCGTTGATTCCATAACAAATCCCGATGATGTAGTAAATTATCCAACGGAGTTTTTGAACTCTCTGGAGTTACCAGGATTTCCACCACATAACGCAACTCAAAGTTGGTATAGTTATTATGATATTGCGTAATTTGAATCCATCGCGACTTTGCAACGGTACTCGACTTTCGGTAAAAAGACTTATGCCGAATTTGATTGAGGCAACCATTATTAACGGAAAGTACGCAGGTGAAAATGTATGTATTCCTCGAATACCAATGATTCCGACTGATCTTCCGTTTGACTTCAAACGATTGCAATTTCCAGTTCGCCTTGCGTTCGCAATGACAATTAACAAGTCGCAAGGCCAATCGCTTAGTGTTTGCGTGATAAATTTAGAAAATCATTGTTTTTCACATGGGCAGTTATACGTTGCGTGTTCACGAGTTGGGAAACCATCCGCTTTGTTTGTGTTAACGTCAGACCAAAAAACAAAAAATGTGGTTTACCAAAGAGCACTTCAATGAAACGGCTTTTCAAATATAAAACAAAAAAAAAATTTGTCTTAATCTTTTAATCACCAAACAAAATGTTACATAAAACGAAGCCATCTGGTGGCGAAACGGTTAATTATGCTATCATATAAGCTTATTAATTTCATTACCTAATGATCATTCACAAGAAAATCAAGTTATGACCCACCCTAATTTCAATACTAATGCATATGGTGTATGGAATACATACGGTTCAGCTTTCTGTGCTTTATGTAATTCTTTCTGCTTTTGAAGGTTGGCTTCATTATACTTCAAGACACGTGCCTCTGGCACCCATTCATCCCAGCTGAAATAAAAACAAAACAACAATGTAAATATGGACATAAGAGGTAATTTCAGCAGTTTCAAAGTAATATATTAAAAGTTATGAATATATTTAATGATTCAAGTATTTTGTTATCAATACTGTATTGGATTGCCAAATAAATTTTAAAATTCTCCTTTAAGAATATATAATGTTCCCCAAGCAGCAAAACATTTTACTATAAAAATGGGTTTTTAGATTTAGGATTAATAAAACAAACCCCCATTCTAATATAAACGAAACAATTACAAAATAAATTTTTAGATTTTGGACACAATAAAGTGTGGTTATAAAACAGAAATTATAGTTTTTCCATTCTAGAGAGAAGAGTGCAGTCATATCAGTTCAGATGTTGTTCTTAAAACACTTACACTAAAGACAAGGGTTCGATTACCGTAAGGGCAATTGGAGTTAAGTGACTAACTCACTAATAAAACCCTTAGTCCCATACTTCGGCCGGCTATCTGTGAATAAACCATCCCGATTAGCCTTAGTAGCATAAATTTGATGTCAATAAATATTTTTTTTTTTTTGTGTCAATTCTTATACAAATGGTTAACCCATAACAGTTACTGATGGTATTCAAAATTTTAAATAGGTTTGTTTCTTGTATTTTTTCCCTTTATCTAAAGTTGTAACTTTTTAGTTTTCTCATGAAACAGTAAAAAGGTTTAGAAAAAAACAGTAAAACTCTAAAATTTATCAGTTTTGTTAATATAATTTAGCAGATATTAATTACTTTTCTTGCATTAGGACATTCTAAAGCTAACAAAGCTTTATCAATAATAATAATAATCAATGGGTAATATCGATTTTCTGCTGACGCCATAATTCACATGATGGAAATGATAGACTTACTAGTACTGAAGATTTTTAGAAGCTTTAGATTGAAGAATTTGTCATTGATGAATATCTATTGGAAACTAATTTAGACAACAGACTCTGACCTAATTACTTTCCTGGGGAAGAGTATATTTGTCATGTGGGTATTGAAGTGCAAGTTATCCACTGAAAAATACAGGGTGCCAGTACTACTCCTCCAGCAAAGAGGAAAACAACAAAATTTTCACAAACGAAAATGCAATACGTGTCTTCTGAATCCTCTCTAACCCCATTTATCTCATTACTAGGAGAAGTGGCGAGGTAGAAAAGTGTTTACTGATGAAATACTAAGCCAAACAGAATCTCTAAAATCCCTGCCGATAATATAATACATTTTTAGGTGGATCCAATTGGTGAAGGTTGGAATAATGTAAACCCTGTAGACAAGTTCAATGTATTTTTTTTATTTTTTTTCGATATTTGGAATACATTATACAAACAATGAAATTAGAGGCTAACAAAACTCAGCTTTTTGTGATGTTTATGAGGAATAACTAAATGATGAAGAGGTTCTAATACCAAAGAAAGAGCATGAGGTAAGAACAAGTGTTGAAATATATAATGGCCTAACAAAGGAAGCCGAATTACAAAGGTCCAATGCTCATCTTGTTCATAAAAGAGACGCTTTACAACAACTTACTGCATGAAATGTTATAAACCCATATGTAACGAACATCAAATAAGCTAAAACTTTGGCTAAGTCTTGTTTCTATACCTTGATTTCTTAAGTCACTATTTTCAATTGCACTCATTATATCCGAAGGAAATTGATAATCCCTTGCTACAAAATAAGGTTAGTATTCTAGATTAAAGACAATCAAAACAAAGGGTAAATCTAGGCATTCATATAAATCTGATAAAACACCAACAAACCTTTTATTCCATCCAGAGTAGTGAATGTGATATTGGACGACCCTATCCTTTTCATCAAACCTTGACTGCAAACATTTGGCTTCATATATTAAGGGACCATGAAAACATAGCACCTTTTCTCCTGCAACAATGCAATACTCATAAATATAAATATTAAGCTACCTTATACGTCCAGCTTCCTAAATAGCTCAACTATTTCAAAAGCAATGTCATTTAAGTGTAACTAATGGTGACCATTAATGCTCCAAGAATTAATCAAGTTGTATATAGGTTGTCCTCGGTAAGAGTTTTATAAAATATAATAGGAATACCATGGGAATGTGTATTAATAATTACAGATATTCCTTCATAAATAATCTTTGAAGAAAATAGATTAGGTTACTTTATTCTTGTTGACCAAAACCTGTAGTATGCCTAATAACACCATTCTTCAAATGTAAGTAAAATAAATAAATGTATTCTACAATCTTGAATTCACATAATAACTATAACAAAGACACTTAAATGCCTACTTTAAAAACAAATAAACAGGAGACATGATGACATAGGATATAATGACAAATAAGCAGTAGACAAGGTGACATTTGATATGTAAATTATAAATACATGCCAATAAAAATTACATAAGAGAATTGACTGCATTTATATATTTTACCCACCAGCAAGTTATATATGTTAATGAAAATATTAAAAAATATAAATATCTTCATTTTGTAAATATCTAGGGTGAAGGAGAGAACATGGGTCATCAAATACTTCCAAAAAAAATGATATAGGAGTTCAATTTCTTAATTTTAGATTCAATTAAAAAGCTTTGTACAATGGTACTCAATAAAAATGTCAGAGTGAAGTAACAATGCAAGTCATGGTTTGAACTGAAATATGAATTTGAATATAAAATGGCTAGATCAAATAAAAAATCAATTTACATTAACAAATTGATAATCAAAGGAAGTATAGCAAATCCTACAAACAACTTGAACTATCTGGATAGTAAATCTAAGATCAACAGTACTCAAATCACATTCCATGTATTTAGATATTGTGTGGGCATTCCAAATACAATATAAAAATCAATAATGTTTGAATAAAATACCTCTAAGGCATACAAATAAAGGGTGCATATAGTAGATATTCTGTGTTGTAATGCAACAAATAAGAAACAGAACTTCCATAGAGAAAATAAATTTACATAATTCTTATTGAAAGTCAATATTTACCTTCTTGAAACTTAAACTTAGGAGGAACTTTAAATTCTTGTGAGTCCCTGGACTCCTTAGATTTACTTGAAGATGTCATTTAGGTTATTAAGCTGGTGTGTCCTGCCGAAATGAATAACAAATCAAAGAAGAGGGGAGCAGGTAGAAGCCAGGTTTTGATGGGAAAACACTCCTGGCTGACAAGATTGCTCAACGGGTATGCTGTTAGCATCTTCCCACAGAACATCAAATATGCCCGAGTTGCACTGAACTACCCGCCACTTCGGAACCACCCCCTACAAAAAGGCCTATAAATATGTCAAATAGTATAATAATGTCATCAATGAAAAATTGATTGACCTAGTCAGTTTAAAAAACGCGGCAATTTCAAACCTTAATCCGCTAAATAAAACGATACTCTTCACAAAGTTAATCCACAATTTAACTATTTAAAGTTTTATGAATAAAAAATACTTTCCCATTGAATTTATACGTAATAATAACGTTTTTCAAACATTTAACCTAACTCTACTAAGTTTAGAAAAAGTGCAATAAGAAACATAAGAGATGAAATGATCCGAGTTTGTAATGCATAATTTCTTGTCCTAAAACAATTTTTTTATTCCCTTGAACAGAGATTGGCCGGTATTTAAAAAAAAAAAAACAGACCAGGAATTATTGAAGATATCATTTATTTAAATCATGGTTAAATTTTCTTCTATAGTGTTTTAGTAAACTTTCTTGCGGCCACTAATTTTTCATCGCAAACAATTTCGGTATTTACCAGTTTTATGTAAAACTTAAGTTGAAGTAATGGCCAAATTCGAGCTCAAAGCCGTGGGGGTGTAGAGGAGGATTGGAATGCAAAATAGTAAATATCTCTGCTATAATGCCTCTCACAAAAAAAGTATGGGTGGAATGCAGTTTAACCCCACCATTGGTGGAAATGACCGATGACGTATTTTGGAAATTATTTATTTTGATTGCGGTCACTAAAGTCTGTCCTCCACAGTCTAAGGGTCCGCCAAATTAAGTGTGTTAAAAAAGATAAAGTTAAAAGTCACCATTTTAAAAAGTGCGCCGCCAAGGGTGGGGTTAAACTGCATTTTCACCAAAAGTATATGTAAGGTAAGCTGACACTGAAAATTACCTGTGTTCTTTGTATTTATTTTCGGCCTACACGAACCCGACTCTCGTACCCACGCGAATTTCTCATTAACGTACTATATCAAAAAATTTCTCACATCCAGATTAAATTTGAAGCCACATTTTATAAGATTTTTATAAACAAACAAGTAGAATGTAAGGTATTGTCGCATGTGCGACAGAAGTACTTAGGCAATCTGCTTAGTTTATATAATCCGTAGATGGCAAACTTTAGATATTCTTTTAGCAATATTAACTTTAACTCATCCTCATTTCAATAAATTATAAACGGATGTGTTTACTTTTAATTTGGTTATAATTGATTAATTACCATTGTTGAAACTGTCACATATTTATCTTGGTATATGAATGAGTTAGATAATGTTTCCCTACAGTCAGTTTCATAGCTCTAAATACTAAATGCTCCTACCTCTTTGGCACACGCCTTATTTGTAAAATGTTTGTTTTAAATAGATCTACATGTATGTTAATCTGTTTTAATAGTGTTTATAGAAATTTTGGTACTTGTGTATTATATCCACCACATTTTAGTTCCACGTTAGAGTGTTGTACTGTTTTAAGTAGTACGATTCATTGCCCGCAAGGGAGGTTATACTTACCTTATAACCTTCTACGGGATTATAATGATAAATAAAAGAAAACACAATTTTTAAAAATAAAACATTTTATTCACATTTAGGCGGGAAATGTGTGGAAATACTGTTCTTCATATCTAAGGACACAACTCCCTCATGTAACTGTTCCAATCAATAGCAGTCTTATTGGAAATTTTGAGTTGTTTTTTTGCAAAAATTGACAATGTCAATTCTTCGCACCAGCAGTAAATGAACTTCAATGCATTACAAAATGGAATTTTACTTCCTTCGAACCAAGTGTCAATCCGAACGCTAACTTGCTCACCACACTTTCTTACATTACACTTCCAAAAAAGACTTTTTTTCCACTATAAAGTTTCATACAATGTGATTTAGAACACTTTCTTCTGATAGCCAAAATATTCCTCTCCTATAAATATTTAACAGCGTCTTCTTCAGTCGTTGGCAAATCCCAAAGAGGCATTTTTAAAGGACTAAGAAACTCTAAACATCACAATAAACAGCAAACGAAACTATGACAAAAGATAACCCCATTAGCCTGGGAGAGCTAGCGTCGCACTTCAGTAGCGCATTCTAGCGTGGAACTAAAATGTGGTGGATATAATACACAAGTACCGAAATTTTTAATGCGTTATTCAGCTAGTTTACTGATGACAACATCTACCAAATAATGCACTTATTGTTGGTCACTTCTGGTATGAGTTGGAACACTTGATTGATTTATCCACAAGCTACAAATGGGAATTGTTCTTGTGGACAGAAAATTATGATTTCCAAGGGAATGAATAACTAAGAGCCAACGACATTCCGTGGTTTCCTCAAAGCCTTCTGACTCTGACCATCGATCAATAATAGCACCAGGAGAAAACATCTGCATGCCAATGAAGGTAGAAAATTTCATTTGAGACCAAAGTAGTTAAAAAGCAATTTATCTGTAATCCCTAGCCGGTCTAATAGGTCACAGATAGTATGAGTGAACGGACTAAAACATTACTACACTCGAAAGAACATATTATTGGCTATAAATCTCATACAATAAACACATGCTTTCTCTCTACTCTGACCCTTCCCCGCTCCCTGATCATTTGGTGGATGAGCAAACCGTAATTTATTTGCAAATTTGGAGCATAGCTTAGCCCAGAGGACAGATCAGTTTTGTTTACCTTTTGTCATATTGGATGTGAATTGACGTCACAGGATGCAAGGTTACTGTCCGAAACTCTATGAGTCAGCGACTGGGCGGAAGAAAGAACCTCTTTGGCGCTGGGTAACAGTCGAGAGATTACTAAATACAGGCAGTGAATAAATTTGCAATAAATAAGTAAACATCAACACTATAGCTTGCTTTCCGCTTACGTCGTCGCTTTGGTTCATTGCAGAACAAGTCTCCTTTACTGAGTGCGCGGCTGATTACTTGACATTAAGCGAGAACACACTCACTATACCAACTTCGGAGGAGAACTGACTGTTTTCTAGAGATGGGCGATCCGCTCATGAACTGGTTCAAAGAGCTAGTTCACTTTACTGAGTGAGCGATCACTGAGTCCAAAAAAAAGAGTGGTAGCTCTTTGCCGGAACGTGATAGTGGAAGGGGGAACTGGTGAGCGAGTGTGGTAGCTCTTTTCCAGGTGGGGGGAGCTAGTTCAGTTCAGTTCACAGCTCTTTTGTGGTGGGGGGAACGGTGAGCTATTGAGAACTGTCATTTCCAACCACTCACCGCTCTTTTGCTCCTCACCGCTCACCACTCCACTCACCGCTCCTCGCTCTTTTGCTCCTCAACGCTCACCACTCCACTCACCGCTCCTCGCTCTTTTGCTCCTCAACGCTCACCACTCCACTCACCGCTCCTCGCTCTTTTGCTCCTCAACGCTCACCACTCCACTCACCGCTCCTCGCTCTTTTGCTCCTCAACGCTCACCACTCCACTCACCGCTCCTCGCTCTTTTGCTCCTCACCGCTCACCACTCCACTCACCGCTCCTCGCTCTTTTGCTCCTCAACGCTCACCACTCCACTCACCGCTCCTCGCTCTTTTGCTCCTCACCGCTCACCACTCCACTCACCGCTCCTCGCTCTTTTGCTCCTCACCGCTCACCACTCCACTCACCGCTCCTCGCTCTTTTGCTCCTCACCGCTCACCACTCCACTCACCGCTCCTCGCTCTTTTGCTCCTCAACGCTCACCACTCCACTCACCGCTCCTCGCTCTTTTGCTCCTCAACGCTCTACGGCTCAACATCTCAGTTAAAATAAAAATTATTTGGTAAAATTAAAGTAAATATAATTATATATATAATTAAAATAAAGGTAATTAGGGCGTCCTTGCATCAAAATTAAAAATGTCCGTCACGCACTGGTTGCGTAAACTATGCAGATTTTCCACGTGAAGTTATACAGTAGATAAATCTGCCCAATAACAACTGTAGTAGTAAGGTATCTCTTAACCTATTCAAGAGGGACGAATAGTTACGGAAACGGCCGCCAGAGCTCTCGACGGAAAGTCCCGAACATAGCCGACTCCCTCCAACCACAGGCAGAATACAAATGCAAATATCTCGGTTAATATTCAAGATAGAGAATAAATGTATAGAACAATATTTATAGTAAATTTAATTTGCAATAAGATTGATTCTGTACAATTTTTCGATCCGACGTATAGTAACGGAGATATTTCGAAAATCCTCCCCTCTAAACCCCCCCTCCCACTGGTCCGATTTCAGCCGTTAACGAACTTGATCTGTCTTTTTTTTGGTACCGATCAAACAAAAATTGCGACCGCTAGAGCGGTAACAGTCATATATATATACAGTTTTGAACAGACTTCATTTTCGTCATCTACTAGGTAGGATCGATGGACATTTGAAGAAAAATTTTGAAAATTCCGTCATGAGTACAACCTCAATAGCTGATTTCCCTTAAGGGAAATCTGCTAAAATTCAAGCAACGTAGATTACTATTGTTGGGATTTGGGATGGGAATCGAGATTAGGTTCGGTGTTGATCACGGTCAAAATGAGCGGTGAGTCGTGGAAAAGAGCTAGTTCAGTTCAAAGAGCGAGCGGTTCTGATCTGATCCCTGAAAAGAGCGGTTTTGCCCATCTCTACTGTTTTCCGCACTTTTCCATCTCCAGCAACAGGAAACGGGGAGCGCGGTAAACATGGACTGCACTTCCGCTACAAAGTGTTTTGTCTTTCAGTAAATGATTTTATTTCTATTGTTACAAGTGATTTTTTGGGGGAAAAGCCGAATGAATGCTCTGTATCATCAAGTTATAAGAACTCTCGGAAATCGGGAAAGCCTGAATCTTATTATCAGTCCCCGAAAAAACAGAAATTAAGGAACCGTACAGTTGTATGCAAATGAGGAGATTCGCGATTTAACCCTGATCCCTCTCGAGTTTGTTCAGAACATTTTATTGATAGCAATTATGTAAGAAATTGACAAGCACAATTGTTAGCCTATGTTCCTATCAGATTAAAGTTAAAAGAAGAAGCTGAGCCCTTTTGAAATTCACCAGTATCGTTGATAAAACAACTTTGCTAATGCAAGTAAGATGTTTAAAACGTCAAAGCAGTACCTTGAAAAGAGAAGTTGATAGGTTGAAGTCAGATAATCATTTTCAGCCAAACATTAATGAAAAAAGAAGAAAAATGTCCGTATTATATTAAAATTTTTATTATATTTTGTCCGTGTATTAAAATTGACTAAAAGAAGAAATGGAAAAGATTTGCCATCCAATATAATTCACAACACAAATTCAGTGTTTTCTAAACAAAAAAAGTAACAGGCCTTTGGACAAATGATATTGCAAAGTATTTACCTATTGTAGCATATGCTATACGGTTGCTAGGCAATGGAGCATATGCTATATGGTTGCTAGGTGATGAAACCTACACTGACCGTTACCTTGTTAATAAAACAGTTGAATAATGACGTTACTCAATGTTAGTTATCAATATTACATTGGCGACGAGGTAAAATGCCGAAGAAGCAGAATAAGGTATCAATCGACTTAGACAAGTAGACACTCAGGAAAAATAAGAAGCCGCGAGTATGAATCTCATAACGGAGAGAATGTCAAGGTTTGTATTTAAAGAGTTTACAAAGGACATGTTATGGGAGGATTACATCCCTTCGAGTTGACGGCCCGGCTGAAGGGGCTTAGTGGGAATAGCGATGTGGAGGACGCGGCACGCAGGGACCTCCTGGCCAGCATCGGCGCCGAGCACCTTAGGGCGTTGTCCGACCTTATGTACCCTACCGACTGGGACTCGTGCAGCTACGAACAAGTGAAGGTGGCAGCTAATAGGCTATTCAGGCCCACCGAGACAATCTTTGCTCTCTGGTTCAACTTCGAGAAGGCGGTCAGAACTGATGTCGAGCCTTTTATCCTTTTCTATAATAGATTAAAGTCTCTGGCCCGCAAATGTAATTATGGCCCTGGTTTAGATGAAAGGTTGAGGGATCGGTTTGCTGTGGGCATCCGATGCTCTGAATTTGAGATCGAGGTACGACAAAGATGGCCAGATGGGACTGATCGTGCAGGAGTACCTGTAAAATCGGAGCAGCTGTTGGAACTCGCTCTAGCGATGGAACGAGCTAGGGGGAGCTCTTTAAGAACCCTAGCACCTCAGAAGGGGATGTTCTACAGGTGGCCCAGAAGACATCTCCTAACTTCTGCCTGAGATGTGGGAGGCAGAGTGGTCATGGCCGGTCTTCTTGTCCAGCTGCTTCAGCTGACTGCAGGAATTGTTCAAAGCGGGGTCATTATGCTCGAATGTGTCCAGAACGGAGGAATCGAGGTCGTTCCAAGGGAGTTCGCAGTGTAGAATTGGAGAATATCACAGCCGCCCGGGACGATGAGGATCATACAGCTGAAGTAAGACCAGTTAAGAGTAAAGTCCCAAGGGCCACTATAGATGTAGATTTGAATGGTAAATTTTGCCGCATGGAATTTGACTCTGGCGCTCGTGTCAGTACTATTTGTAAATCCTTATGGGAGAGTGTCAGAAGGGCGGATCAGGAACTCAGGCCCTCTTCAGAAATTATAACAGGGTATGGAAAGAATCCACTTGCTGTTGTGGGTAGGGCTAAGATCCAAGTCAGGTTGGGTAGACTTACAAAGACTCTTCCGGTAGTAGTCCTGGAGGATGAGGACGTCCCACTGTTTGGGCTTCCCTGGTGCCTAGCGTTCAACCTACCTCTTCCTAAGCAGGTGACAGTGCGGAAGATTGTTAAAGGAGATAACGAACTCCCACAGGTGAATCGAGAGCATCCCAAAATTGTAAAAAGAATTATTACGGAATTTGCAGATGTCTTCCGGGAAGAACTAGGGACAATTGCTGGGGTTGAAGCGAGAATCCACCTAAAGCCAGGGGCAAGGCCCGTTGCATTCAGTGCTCGACGTGTTCCTTTTCCTTTGCGGAAAGCCATTGAAAATGAGTTGGCTCGGTTAGTGAGGGATGGAATTCTGGAACCAGTGGATCCCACTGACACACCGATAGAGTGGTGCACTCCAACGGTCAATGTGGATAAAGGGGGTGGCGCTGTTCGAATCTGTGGGGATTTTAGAGTGACTCTGAATTCTAATATTATACCCGAGAGCCATCTTCTCCCGACATTTGATGATCTGACAGCTAAATTGAACGAGTTCCAAAATCTTTTCCGTAATTGATTTGAAGGACGCTTATCTGCAGATGAGAGTAGCAGCTGACGACCAGAAATATTTGACCATTTCCACACATAAAGGATATTATAGATACAAAAGGCTCCCCTTCGGCCTACAGTCTTGTCCGGCGAAATTCCAAGGGTACATGGAGAAGCTATTAGCAGGATTAGATGTAGGGGTTCTATTGGATGATATTGTGGTTGGAGGAGCGGATCTCAACTCGCACGTCAGTGTTCTGCGAGAGGTCTTGGAGCGACTACGGAAAGCAGGCCTAAGGGCAAAGTTGGCAAAATGCAAGTTTCTACAGAAGGAAGTCGAATACCTGGGCCACCGAATTGACGAACATGGCATACATCCATCTAAAAACAAATTAGCCGCCATTCGAGAAGCAAAGCAACCTCGAAACGTAAAGGAATTAAGAGCCTTTTTGGGGTTTGTCAATTATTATGAGAAGTTCATTCCAAATTTGCATGCTATATGCGCCCCGTTGCATGCCCTGACTGGCACGAAGAGTAGGTGGAAATGGACTCCAGTGGAACATGCAGTGTTTGAGAAGGTGAAAACTTTGTTATCAGCTGAAGACACCATCGTACCTTATGATTTGCGGAAGCCTGTCATCTTGGCCTGCGACGCGTCTGAACATGGAGTCGGCGCAGTGTTACTCCATAAAATGGAGGATAGCTCTGAGTGCCCCATTTTGTTCGCCTCAAGGACTTTAACACCGGCAGAAAAAAGATATTCCCCAATTGATAGAGAGGCCCTGGCCTTGGTCTTTGCAGTTAGGAAGTTCCGTCAATTCCTGCTTGGGCGAGAATTTGTACTTAGGACAGACCACAGGCCTCTGGAGAGGATATTTGGAACTGAGAGGGACCTTGCTAAAACAGCGAACTCACGTTTGGTACGATGGGCCATCAATCTCATGGAGTATAACTACAGAATAGAGTACTGTAAGGGAACAAACAATAGACTGGCCGATTTCTTATCGCGTTTTCCAAGTGCAAGAGAACCAATTAATGAAGAGGATATAATCTCAGAGGTCAAAGAATTAAGGACAATTAGGATGGAAAAAATATCATTCATTTCTTCAGCTGGGGACATTAAGAAATCATATGGAAAGGATCCAGTCTGTAAGCTTCTCTTAGATTATCTGGAGCATGGTTGGCCTAAAAATTCGGAAACTATGAAACCTGGTGTGAAGATGTTTTGGAACAAGAGAGACGAACTAACACTGGAAGATGGTGTTATTCTTCGGTTGGGAAGACTGTTTGTTCCTGAAGCTCTGAGGAGCTCCGCACTTCAACAGTTGATCGAGGGTCACCCCGGGATCACTGCAATGCGCTCACTGTCCCGTTACTATGTCTGGTGGCCAGGAATCGATGAGGATATCGAGAAGTATGTAAGAAGATGCATTCCATGCCAAGCTAACAGACATAGCGAGTGTGAGGTGCCTCTGTATCCCTGGAACGTACCGAATGGACCCTGGGAGCGACTCCACGTGGACATCGCAGAACCCGGAGGTGGCAAGTATTGGCTGGTAGGGATAGATGCTTACTCCAAGTGGGCTGAAGTGGATGTGATGAACCGAATGACCACCGGAGTTATAATTGACCGATTGCGACAATGGTTCTCGGGGTACGGTATACCCAAGCAGATAGTATCTGATAATGGGACGCAGGCGACCTCGTCAATGTTTAAGAATTTCTGTTTTGCAAACAATATCCGCCTTGTGACCGGAGCTCCTTATCATTCAAATACCAATGGACTCGTGGAGAGAATGATCCAGACGTTCAAGTCCAGGAACTGTGCCTGTAGGCAGGAGGGGTTGCCACCAAGCCTTGCAATGGCACAGGTTCTCCTGTCCTACCGCTGAAGACCACTGACAGGCCACCATCCCTCATGTTCCTAGGAAGGCGACTCCCTACTGCTCTCGATCGCCTAAAGCCGGACACGAGGGAGGAAATGGAGGTAAAGATATGGAAGCAGAAAAACTACCACGACCAGAGATCCAAGGGGAGAGAGTTTGCCAAGGGGGATGAAGTCTGGGTGAAGAATGAGTTGAGCAAGGGCTGGGTGCCTGGCGTGGTGGAAGAGCGAACGGGGCATGATTCGTACAAAGTTCTGGCAGGTGGACGTTCCAAGCGAAAGCACGCGGACCAGCTCAGGACCAGAGAAGGGGCGATAGACGAGTACCCATCCCAGAAGACAACCGAGGAGGAGTGTCAACCAAAGGCGGAGGAAGATCCGCAAGTTTGGTGTGGAGAAATGTAGCATATGCTATACGGTTGCTAGGCAATGGAGCATATGCTATATGGTTGCTAGGTGATGAAACCTACACTGACTGTTACCTTGTTAATAAAACAGTTGAATAATGGCGTTTCTCAATGTACTGTTAGTTATCAATATTACACCTATCAAAATGTCCGTCACGCAGGGGCTGCGTTAAACATCTTCCACATTTTCCATGTGCGTCACTAATTTGCATTTATCTCAAAACGTAAAAGTTCAATGAGAACATTATTTAGTATTTGGGCTTCAAATAAGTGTATCATAATATAACAGCTTATTGTTAATACGACATGAGTACCATTGTCACATTAGCGTGTAAATGTGTTTGTTAGTTTAAATTTGTACAAGTAACTTTTCGTAGGTCCATGTCCTGATATATATTTTTTGTCTCTGGTACGTATATAGTTGGTATGTACTTATGTAATTGTCGTCCTTTAGGAGTATAAAAAACATTATAAAAACAATAAAAATAAATAAATAAAAAAAGTTTATATATCAAGTTTGGTAACGATAAGACAAAAATTGCGACCGCTAGAGCGGTAACAGACATATATATATATATATATATATATATATATATATATATATATATATTTATTTATTTATTTATTTATTTGTCTATTACCGCTCTAGCGCTCGCAAACATTGTCTTATCGTTTCCAAACTTGATATATAATCGTTTTATGTAAAAAGAAAGATCAAGTTCGTTAACGGCTTGAAATAATTTGACTATAGATAACCTGTGAACTAGGTTTTATTAGACAAAAATGTGTCACATGTTAACTCTACAAAATCACACTGAACACTAAATGAGGTTTGGTTAAATAACATGTGTTAATTAAAACATTTGAATAATAAACAATATATCATGGCTGAAATCGGACCAGGGGGAGGAGGGAGTTAGAGCGGGAGAATTTCTAAAATTCTTAATATCTCCGTTAATATGTCCGTCGGATCGAAAAATTGTATAGAATCTATCTTATTGCAAATGTAATGTTCTATAAATGTTGTTATATACATTTCTTCACTATCTTGATTATTAACTGAGATATTTGCATTTTTTAGTTTTCGGCCATCAGTAAACCCCCACTCCTACTCATCTCATATTAACAATATTCTATTATGTTTTGAAGCACTTTATTTGAAGCTTAAATACCAAATATTGTTCTCATTGAACTTTTAAGTTTTGAAATAAATGCAAATACGTGGTGCACGTGGGAAATCTGCTTAGTTAACGCAGCCCCTGCGTGACGGACTTTTTCTATTTTGTTTGATGTAATATTTTGCAATGTAGTCTTGTGGGATTGCATTCAATTTCAATAGCATATGTTGCCTTATCATTATAAAGATACTAAAAACCAAGTTGAACTCTGCTAAAATTACACTTCAGCCAGGAATGGAAGAGACCTGCTGGCTTCTCCCACCAAGCCGCCAGTTTCCGTGAAAAGACTACTGTACTACCTGGATCACAAACGTCGTCACTTCATCTTAGCCGGCTACTGTACAATATTAGTGAGTTGAACTTAGCTTTTCTTGCCCGGCGACATATATTCCTCATGAATTACTACAGTAAATAATAAAATTCAACCTGAATCATCTTATTGGCAATTATTATTAATATTGTGCTAATTTTTAACCCACAAAAAGTGTGGCAATAAAAAAAATTGATATACTTTTTATCACTTTACAAAGCCGAATTATAAAAATCCATTGTCCATCTTTTAGCCAATATTCCTCTTCTAAATTGTGGACGTGCCGACAATAACCAGCCCAGTCATCAGCTGTTATTGATCGTAATCCTAAAGGATATGAATAATTAACGGACTTTAACGCCGATATGTCGTAAAATAGTAAAATGTGTTATTGTGTAAAATTTATTTCTTACCTTCATTAGCTGGTTAATGAGTTCCGGGCATAAATGTTTTCAGGTCTGGATTACACGCCCCCTTCCCTTGCTCCTTCGGCCACGCCCCTTCTCCCACCCTCCGGCCACAAGGCTCTTCAATTTTTGGCTGTACTATACCATCACTGAGAAGTCACTCAATAAAGGCCTTTACTCAGGAGCTTCGTCAACTAAACTCCCCTCTAACCCCACCCCTCTCACTGGTCCGATTTCAGCCATTAACGAACTTCATCTTTATTTATGCTTAAAATGATTTAATATCGAGTTTGAGAACGATCCCATTACGACCACTAGAGCGTTAACAGATGAATATATATATATATATATATATATATATATATATATATATATATATATATATATAAATGCATATCGTTTAATGCAAAAATAAAGATCAAGTTCCTTAAAGGCTGAAATTGGACATTTGGAAGGGGGGGGGGTGTTAAGGGTGGGGATTTTCGCAATTCGAAATATCTCTTTTACTATACGTCGGATCGAAAACTTGTATAGAAACAATCATATCTTAAATGTACAAATATACATACATACTTAAATATTGCCATATACGTTTATTCTCTATCTTGAATATTAACCGAGATATTTGCATATTCGGCTATTGTCGGTTATGTTCGTCTTCTTTGTAAGATATATGCATATACGTTCCGTTGACCTCCCCTCCCCCTTCTTTAGTTCTTAGACTACTAAAATTTGAGTGATTGAAATAAAAATTATTCCGATTCATTTTAGATTACAGTACTAGATATAATAAATAGTTTTCAATAAAATTAATATGCTATACTCAGATATATTTCAGTAATTGTTTTAATTTCGTGTGAACAATATTTCTCTCTATGTGCTCAGCTCTGAGTGGTTAACAGATCTGATTGTTTACAATTCAGATCTTTCCGTTTAGAGGTTATTAAAATTGACTGAAATATTTCTCATTACCGTTTGAATTTATTCACTTAATATTCATGGTGTTGTTATGTGTTATCAGTATGTAGATTTATCTATTGCAAAACTTCACGAGGGAAATCTTCTTTCGCAGCCCCTGCGTGACGGACTTTTTTAAAATTTATTCTGGCTATTTATCCAGTTTATGTGTATGTGTATTCACGCTGTATATATACACACATTCATTTCATGTGTAAATATTCATACGGACCCTAGTGATTATTGTTTTATGTGTTGAATAATATATTTTTCCTTTTATGTATATATATATATATATATATATATATATATATATATATATATAAATTAGCGAAGCTTGTATGACGTTTTTAATGGTTAATGTTTCCCAGCAGGACACTGATGATGTAGCGAGTGCTTTGGAGCACATGGCAACGTGTTGGAAGGAACACATGCTTTGGAGCGCTCTGCAGCTGATAACACGATAAACAAGCCATAGATATCTCGCATGATGTTTACTTTTTCTTATGCAGATTTTCATGCTGAGCACAAATCTGAAAACTGATTTGCTCTATCACGTCAGGCTTTTTTTTTTTTAATGAACGCCCAATTTTCCCAAAAACGCCTAGGGGCTTTCTTTAAATCGATCTAGGCTCTGTTCTAATTGTGCAAGGAAGGTGGGAGCGGAGTCATTTTACTCTTTTAAGCATGGTCGTTAATATGACATGTAACAAACGTTAGGTTATAATAAACATTGTTTTTCCAAAACTCAAATTTTGATTATTTTGAAAAGTGTAGCTCCAAGAACTTTGTGAAGGCTCAAGACAACAACTCAGACGCTTTTTAGTATCAATCCAATAAGAGAGTTGAGTTATGCGATAGTGAAAGGTGTGTGTGTCCACAGATCCACAAATAAGGAAGATCATTTCAGACAATCACTTCGAAGACTTACTTAACAATACTAAAAAATATGCATGGTTGGCATTCAAGTCTGTTGTAGCCAACTTACTTGGAAATTTTAATCTCCTGACTATGTAAATACTTCTTTCCCGAGAACCCAGTGATGAACATGGCGAACGTTTCCATCAGGACATCTCGGTGATAAGTCACGCTTTCAGGGTCGATGGAGTAATGCAATGTTGGCTGACTACTGCTGGATGCTTAATGCTCAGCACAAACGCAAGTCTACAGCCAAGAAATTCAAACCAAACTAACTTTAAATTAAGGAACTATATATTATACATATGTACTTTATATGTTTATTATACTTTAAACAAGATGATGCTATATAGTTTATGTTATTAGTACTCTATTCAGCAATAGATGCTCTACTGTAACTTGTCTGCGAGTTGTTTGCCTTGACACAATATTAAACATATATAAATCGTTAGTCACATATCTCTAAAACAGTGGGTGATAGACACAAACGGTTTGCATATTAGCAGATTTCCCTTAAGGGAAACCAGCTATTGAGGTTGTACTCATGACGGAATTTTCGAAATTTTTCTTCAAATGTCCATCGATCCTACCTAGTAGATGACGAAAATGAGGTCTGTTCAAAACTGTATATATATATATATATATATATATATATATATATATATCTAGCTATATATATATATATATATATATCTAGCTATATATTTGTCTGTTACCGCTCTAGCGGTCGCAATTTTTGTTTGATCGTTACCAAACTCGATATTTAGTGGTTTTATGTAAAAAGAAAGATCAAGTTCGTTAACGGCTGAAATCGGACTAGTGGGAGGGGGGGTTTAGAGGGGAGGATTTTCGAAAATTCGAAATATCTCCGTTACTATACGTCGGATTGAAAAATTGTACAGAATCAATCTTATTGCAAATTAAATTTACTATAAATATTGTTATATACATTTATTCCCTATCTTGAATATTAACCAAGATATTTGCATTTTTATTAAATTTGGGCAGATTACGGATTTTTGAATTTCCCGCCAAAAGCTAGTTCGGCCCTTTGTCGTAACTGTTCGGCTCTCGAATGGAGATTTCTCTATTGTATAACTTCACGTGGGAAATCTGCTTAGTTTACGCAGCCCCTGCGAGACGGACTTTTTTTAATCGTCATGTCTGAATTGTCTTAAAACAAGTGTTGGATACCAAGATATCCGCCGAAACTTTTTCTTTTGTTTATCAGTGTAATAAATAATTGGAAAGATCGAGGACTTTTTATGTTGATTCTTACCTGTGATCAGCTTCCTTTACCATTCAGCACCTGAAAAATGGGTAAACATTTCACGTCCAAATAACATTTTAATTTCTAATGTAGGTAGATGAAATTAGAAGTCACTTCCACCTGCCAGAATACCAACTCAGAATTTTAATTTCTATTTGTCTTCTTGTATTTAGCCGTCAGTAAAACTCCACTTCTAATCATTGAAAATAGATTGAGACGAGATGACCAATGGGAAACCTGCTTAGTTTACGCACCCCCTACGTGACGGACGTTTTAGCAGATTTCCTTTATGGAAAATCAGCTATTGAGCTTCTACTCATCACGCGATTTTCGACAAATTCCTTCAAATGTTCATCTATAATACCTAGGAAAATGATATATATATAGGACCAATAGGAGGGGGGGGGGGTTAGAGGGGGTATTTCGAAAATTCGAAATATCTTCGTTAGTAAACGTCGGATCGAAAAATCGTATAAAACCAATCTTATTGTAAATTTAATGATCAATAAATGTTGTGATATACATAATTTCTGTATCATGAATATTAACCAAGATATTTGGATTTTATCGTTTTCCGCTTCCAGTAAACCCCCAATTCTACTCATGTCATATTAAAAATAAGCTCTTATATCATGAATCACTTGATTACAAGGTTAAGTACTTAATATTGTTTTCATTGAACTTTTACTTTGTGAGATAAATGCAAATACATTCTGTTGATTCCCCCTTCTTTTTTTTTTTTTGGACTACTAAAATTTGATTGATTGAGATAAAAATTATTCTGATGCATTATAAATGTTAGCACTAGCTATAGTAAATAGTTTTCAATAAAATTAATATTTTATATTCAGATATATTTCATTAATAGGTTTTCGTTCCGGTCTAGTATATTTCAATCTGTCTATTCAGGTTGGCAGACATTCCGTTGTAGAGATTATTAACTTGTAAACTGATTGAAAGATTTGTCATGGCACTTTGTATTTATTCACGGCAGTGTTACCAGTATGTAGATTCAACTATTGTAACCTTTGCTTGGGAAATCTGCTTAGTTTACGCAGCCCCTGCGTGGCGGAGTTTTATATTATCTAGAAAGGGCTTTCATGATCTCACTATGCAAAGTGATCAGTTCGTATCTTTCAGTTCATCTTCCACACGTCTCCTCTTCAGCTGTTCAACTCAGTCCTCCTGGTTACACCATCAACACACTGGAATATACGGCTGAGTTAAGTGCATTATTTACTTCCGAGCAATACATTCAGCGTTTGTCATCCCAAATAATGGCAGAGAGGCTCCCGTGTATCTACTACTTGCTCAAGGCCTTGAAGGGGAGTTTTATAGACCATACTCGGCACGAAAGAATCGTTTATACAAATTGCAGGCACAATATTTAATAGAATAGTGCAGCTCATGATTAGGAGGTCGTTGACAAGAAAAAGCACCCAAACGTGGGACGATTCTCTAACATATGGACCTCATAGTAAATACATCTAAAACAAAAAATATGGATGGAAATATGGTATAAAACCAATCTTGTTAAAATATTGCTACAATTTTTGCTCTGTACATTAGTTCGTAACTCATATATTAAGAGAGTTATTCCTATTTCATTCTTTAAGTTTAATTCTACGAATCGGATTTTTACTTAGAAATAAAGGATATATATATATATATATATATATATATATATATGGTGAGACGAGAAAAGTAGTATGTCATACCAGCACGTAGGGAATGTGCTTAGTTTACCAACTCCTACATGGCGGAGTTTTTAGTCGTTATTGTTGTTCACTTGATATTATTATACTGCTAATAGGACAGGCTTTCTACAGTTACCACCCTTTTTTAGCCAGGGTAAGATCAATTTATTGAGATCGTTCCTAAATAATTCTAGTTCTGTCAAGATGGAGTCCAACTCACTTCACCAGGATTATCTATAAAGTGTATTAAGACCATAGTTTTAATTTACATTTCTAACCTTAGCCCCTTTTAGGCCAGTATATCCATTTAGTTAATAACAGCTCAAAGCTAATTGTTATTATAATCAAAATGATAAAATGGATTAAAATAATTATTGTTTTATAAAAAATGATATGTATTTTGCGTTTTATTTTACAAATTGTATTTCTTTACAACTTTGTGTGAGTCTTATATAAATCAACTTATCACATATTATTTTATTTGTTAAATTAACGTCCACACTATTTTACTAAAATAATCGGGACGGGTTATCTACAGGTTACCACCCTTTTCTAGACAGGTTGGCACTAAGGATTTTACATGGTGAGGTATTACCAAAGAAATTTCCATCCCCATGAAGTAATCAAGCCCACACTCTAAATTCAACAATAGAGACAAATAACGTTGTATCCCCAATCTCATTTAAATGAAAAGTTCAGAAAAAAATATTTTTAATCTCTATAGAAATAATGAACGAAAAGTCACCCACAAAGAGCTTCAAATCTTTTTGTATAACACCCTGACAAATGTATTTCTGTCCACCTCTATCGTAACCACTAATATATGTATGTATTAACAAACTATATCGACTCATGAACCACGTAAATAAAATATTACTCACAGAAGTTGGACCCATTCAACCTTCAAGTAATCCTAAATCATTAAAATTGAGTAACATTTAGTATTATGGGGACTCCCAGTTAACGGGAGGAAACGCATTTAACGACGACTAATAAATAATAATAAAAAGAAAATCACTTTATTATTTAAAATAACACTTCTAGAATTTATAATTAGAGGTAATTTATAATTATACTCAACTACACCAGGAGAAACTACATTGGAAGAATTGTTTCCTGAAAAACCAAATGTTTTATCCAAGACCGCATACTCTTTACATTCCTCATAAATGTATTATCCTATATAAGATAAAAATTTACCTTTATTTTGATATCTTTTGTCAAACGTCGGTAATCTATGAAACACTATTTGAACAGATTACAAAAATTCGTTGAGCCTGATTCTACGATAATGCCAGACTGCTGGAAAGGTTGCAATACTGAATAACTGAAAAAAGCGGGGTTTTCATATTTACAAGTAAATCATAAGTATAATTTCATTAATCCTGAAACCGGCGGTCATACACAAAACGTTGAAAGGATGAGGGATTGTGCTAAATGGCGTAACAAAATGCAAGGGGGGTCTCTACGAGACACCACGTGGACACCTACCTTGCAGAGTTCATGTGGCAGACGATGGCCGGGGACGACCGTTTCATGCAGCTACTACACGACATCGTCCACTTCTGGGCTATCGCTAATTTATAATAACATTTTGTTATTTATAAATTCTAGAAGTGTTATTTTAAATAATAAAGTGATTTTCTTTTTGTTATAATTTAATAATCATCTTTAAATGAGTCACCTCCCGTTAATCGATAAGCATCGTTTTTATTTATTACACATAACACCTGATATGAATTAAACTACTTTCAGCTGTAATAAATATTTCATCAGAAAGGTGATAAATATAACAAGGTGGAGATAAACAGGGGGGCATCATCGAATCATATATTGCTGATCCGTTCTTAGCATCCACAAGAAGGAAGTTTTCATCTTTAGTATGAGAAGGACGAATAAAAATAAACTTTTCGCAAATCAAACGTAATTCTGGGTGAAGGATCAATTCTCTGTTAAAGCGATTCTGATAAACCCAATTAATAGAGCCGCTCTCTATGGAAATGCTACTTAGTTTTAATTCACTTTCCATAAATTCAAGAATGAATAAGACATCGCTTTCGGGTGCGATAGAGACACAAGGATCTTTTTGAACATGAAATGTATTAACTTTAGATTTTGATGATAGCTTCCAGACCTCAAGATATTGGTTGACATTACCAATCAGGCAAACAACTACATCATTGCTCACCCACATATCTGCAACATTATGAATATTTAAATAGAATACCTTATTTCCCCCTACATCATAAGCTGAAACAACATTATTAGCAGCAAATATATTTTTACCGTCAAATCTTAAACACCTGAATGTATCAGACAGAGATTTGTATGTATCACACTCCATATTCACAACGTAAACTGTATCAGACTCTAACCAAATAATTTTTTCTGTAATTATTTTTACATAGAGCCGACGATCAGTCTCTACAAAGGGAACAATATTATTATTTATTACCAAACCAATGTCAAGACCTACGATTGATTTATAAAGTTCAAAGTTTCCCCCATTTTTATAAATCAAAACTACATTTCCTCTTGATAGAACAATATAGTTCTCATTGATGAACACATCTGGTATTGCTATAGCATTCGGCAGTGCTACTGCTATGTTAGCAACAGGTTGTAGTGAATTGGTAGTTATACTGTAGAGATGGACATTGGATGCCCTCGGATAGTATACAGCTATCAGTGAGCGGAAGCAGGCAATGCAGCAACACCAGTCCTCTTTCGGAAGCTGATAACTGTCATAGCAGCTGGTCTCCCAGTTACGCACGAGCTTCCGCATGTAGCTGATATATCCAGCTGCCCAGGGGCACAGTGGCAGCAGCTCTCCTGCACACAATTATATACAAAATATTATATTGTCAATCACTCGAAAAAAATCAAAACAATTAATTACTGGTCATTTACATTAACCCTACTGAAAAGCATTACTAGACATACCAATGAAAGAATCTCAGAAGAATTTGATAGATACATAATGTATTCAAACAGCACTAAAGAGCAAGAAGTATGGTATTTCTGACCAGCGGTGTCAGTGTTTTGATGACGGATTTTCGGAATGACTCTCCCGATTCATATTTTTCCATTAGTAGTCGCCCTGTCTGAATTTGCAGCAACTGCGTTTATGGAAGTATTTTTGCTGAAAAGCAGAGGAAGAGCCTCAGAGCTTGCCAGTGAATCTTTAAGGGAATTAGATGACATTTAAGTAGGTATAGGTTTTTTTTAGCTTAGTCAAAATTATTTTTTACACAAAATTATAAATATCCTGAGGCCGATAATATCCTCTCAAAACTCATAGGATCCGACATTTTGGAAGATCTCCAAGTTAAAGTGTGCAATAAACCACACCAGATGAGCGGAGATTTGTTAAGAGATTCCAAATGCATTCAGCTCTGGGGAATGCTCTCGGCATTAAAAGTCTCTTCAGGAAGCTACAAATTTTATAACATGGAGAATGTTGAACAGTTTTTTATTGGCCTACCAAGGAAAACTTAAAAGCCCACTAGCTTTGAGTGTCTAGCATAGCCGTTTTGAGCTCAACTCAGGCGAAGGTTCAAAACCAACCCTAAACTAATGAATTTTAGATCCTTATACCAACTGTGCTTTTAGCTAGGGAAGGTTGCAGTGGTCAAGAAGAATAAACATGGCAAGATGCCCAAAAAAACAAGTGTAGTACACCTCGAAATGGAGCGAAAAGAAAAGCTAGCCCACCCAGAGCCATTCCAGGACCTTGAGCTGGTGAAAGACAATTGGAGGAATCTGGCTCCTGACTTTAATGAATAGTTTATGACGAATGGCAAAGGCTCTAGTCATACAACTATAGTGGCAAAATCCATTTATTAATTAATTAGTTATTTTTACTTAAATTAAAATGAAACTGTATTTATTAATAATGTAAAGTTTCTTATTTTCGCTACTAAAATTAATTTCTTTACTCCAGAGTTCTTAACAATGTCATCTGTAGCGGCACATTTCACTGTATTTGTCCTGTTTAAAACCTTTCCTTCGGGTGAGGGTGGGTTGCCATGTGGGCAATACGTATTTATTTGTTGGCGAATTCGTAAAAGATAATCCTTAGTCCCATTATGGCTAGAATAGAATGGTAAATTATAGGATAACCCATTCCAATCAGCCATAATAACATAATTTTGGAGTTGAAAAATAACATTTTTTAAACCTTTCTTCCCAGTAATTATGTGTATAGATAGATACCTTTTGGATTTTGGTAAACAAGCAGTTGATTGATTATACAAAGGGCATTGTATAGTAAACTCTACCATCAGTGCCAATGCTCTGTTTCTTTCATGCATATCAAAAGCGACTGATGTTACAACACTGGGACCTCACAAAGTAATCGATATTGTATAAATTAATTGTTGAACAGCGAGTATGTTGGTTTTAATTGGCACACGTGATGGCCACCTGTTGACGGAAGGAATGTGTGAGATAACTAGAGAAAAGCCTCATTCAATTAACTTTCTTGCAGAATTTCTTATCCGGTATGGAAGAATTATTATCCTGCATTTATAACCCTCGATATAAATGAAAACATAAAAAAAGGTGGGATCGATAGTCAACCTCCTTCTGGGATTTAAAAGCTACCTTTCTTCTTTATGTTGAACTATAGCCATCAATTACAAAAGCAAAATTTATTTAATAATCTACAAAACATATAAAATGGAGAAAGTACTGTAGTTAAGGGATATGGAATGTTTAGCTGATTATGTAAGAATAACTGGGGGCATTCCATCTCAGTTCAACACACTTTTAATTAAAATTTTACCTGGCCATTTTAGAATTTCGCAGTAGGTGCTGAGAACAACTCAAACGGTTTCCAAAATACGGCTTCATAAAGTTCTGAAAAAAAAACGCCCAAAAACACAGTGCAGGGGTTTTAGTAATCGCCCTAAAAGCAGTTCTAATTAAGGAAGGTGAGAGTGGTGCCATTTTTTTTTTTTTTTATGAAATAAGAAGTTTCTCAAGATAAAGAAGTTTTATTTTGATTTTATACTGGGTAGCACATCCGCCCGAGTTATGACAAATCTTCTTTGGTACTTTCTAAAAATGTTTTGTGTCATTTAAAAGGCCATGACTAACAGAGTAAAACGGCACCACTCACCTTCCTAGCTCAATTAGAACTGCTTCTAGAGCTTTAACAAAAAACCCTGTACGGCTTTTGTGGGCGCTGTTTTCAAAACTTTACGAAGCCGTATTTTGTAAACCGTTTGAGACAAAAAAAAAATCAAATTTCATATTTTTCTTCTTATTCTCAGTACCTACTACCAGTAAACAAAATTTTATGAAATTCTAAAATAATGAGGTAAAATGAGTGTGTTGAGCTGACATGGATTGACCCCTGGGGCATTATGAAAATGTACCTATTGGAAGCTAAAGTTTTCGGTTCACTTATAAAATACCTAAAAATTAGACCCACTGTGGCTTCCCGAATTAACTTTAGTTTCAAAAGTTTACCTTAGTCTTTAGTTTTTAAAGCGTTGACCTTAATCTCACACGGTATACCTAGAGTGGCGAGTTCGATTCTCGCTTGGGCAAAGGAAATTATTTACAGATGGAATTCATTAATTAACACCCTACGTTTTACATGAAACTGGTAAATACCGAAATTGTTTGCGATGAAAAATTAGCGGCCTCTAGAAAGTTTACTAAAGCACTATCGAAGAAAATTTATCCAAGGTGGTGGTTCATTTAAATAAATGATCTTCTGTCTTCAATAATTCCTGGTCTGATTTTTTTTTAAATCCCGGCCAATCTCTGTTCAAGGGAATAAAACATTTGTTTTAGGACAATAAATTATGTGATTAAGGAATTTATATAGTGACGGAATCCATTAAATAAAATCCTTAGTTCCATCCTGGCGATAAAAGGGTGGTAACCTGTAGATAATCCGTCCCAATTAGCCTTAGTTGCAAAAAGTGGACATTAATAAATAATAATAATAACTTTAGTTGACAGGCAATCACTTTTTTTTTAAAGAAATGTAGTTTATTTTATGAATTTAAATACTGTAAGCCGTGCTAGCTACAAGCCAATATCTGAATTACATAAATGTATTTTGGTTGGAATACAGCATCCACCATTTTAAATAAATTACATCATATAACTTGAATTTTACATTTGAAGCTCACCTTAAATACAAAAGGTATCTTGAACTGAGTTGTACCTTCTTTCCGTGATTCCCAAAAGTGTAGTGTTTAAATTTATCCCTTCTGGACACCCATGAATAATAACATGTTTAATAAATCTGAGGAATAAAGAAAGATTAATTAATAAAACAAAAGCTAATTAATATAACATGAATCCATTTAAAAAGTTCAAAAGTTATTGATGGAAATAAAAAGTTTAAAAAAATTAATATTTAAAATTTTAGGGTACACAATGAGCGTTTAAAGGTTAAGTAAATCAGTATTTCCATGCAATTTATCTTCATCTAAATCTTGTCATTTAGGATCTCGAGATAAATGCGCTTTTAGGTGTTCGGCACAATAAGACTTGCGATCTTTTCCCACATCATCGGAGGTGGGAAAGGTGAGGGCGATCGCTCAAAAAACGTCTCTTAACCGAGTAGATACTTATGATGGATATGTTGATAGGCTTGCCTTAACTCATATGAGCTATACTTGTGCGGGGGGCACCGGTGGCCGTGCAGGTTAAGACGTGGGTACATCTGCTACTCCCGTCAGCAAGCTAAAATTAAAAATAGGTGTAGGTACGATCCCCACCAAGGGAGATCATTAGTTCACGAGGTCGCTAGCAGAGCACGGTTGTGTCGCAGCACTTATGGATCAATGGGAGTCTAACGAGTCTGATAGTCCCTCGGGATGATTAACGATTATGACACTCTTAGCTGTCCAAAGGCAGTCTGACAGCGTAAACTGGGCACAGACCCTCCTGCTCATAGAGGAGAGGACTCATTAAATAAATTCTTTAGTCTTATTCTGGCTAATAAAGGGTGGTAACCTGTAGATAACCCGTCCCAATTAGCCATAATAGAATAAATTGGACGTAAATAAAAAAATAAAAGTAAATGAAAGGAACCACCCAAATGTAGGACCTTTGGCGCCTAAGAAAGTTCTCAGGGGTATCTGGGATCTAGACTGGTCTGGATAGTTTTCTTTGATCTCTCCGGGCGTCTATAAAAGCGGTCCAGCTCGTTCCGAGAATTAGTTTGTTCTAAGTTCCCTTAAAGTGAATAACAGTGCGTGCATTACAGCTTTAGGGAACAACGCTTTTAGTTTCGGTACAGTGTTTATGTAAAGAACAGTGTTGTGCCGTGTTTATGTAAAGAACAGTGTAGTGCCCTGTTTATGTAAAGAACAGTGTTGTGCCGTGTTTATGTAAAGAACAGTGTAGTGCCCTGTTTATGTAAAGAGCAGTGCAGTGCCGTGTTCTTTGTGAAGATCAGTGCAGTGCCGTGTTTTTGTGAGCTTCAGTGATCGTGAGTTATTGTGCTGTGCAAATAAGAAGAACAATGAAGTTATCAGTGCACACTGTGAGTAATAGTTAAGAATTATTTACCAAATGTGTTGTGCATAATCAAATAAATTGTGCAGTGATAAAGCTTGTGTGTTGAATGTTGCAATCCAAAAGAACTCTAATAAACAACATTTATTATCTAACTTCATTTAGAGAAGGAATTCATTAAATAAAATCCTTAGTCCCACCCTGGTTAGAAAAGGGTGGTAACCTGTAGATAACCCGCCCCGATTAGCCTTAGTTGCAATAAAGTGGACGTTAATAAATATATATATATATTTTTTTTATCTTTGTAATAAACGCAACAATATTTCAAAAATTCCGTCACGTAGGGGCTGCGTAAACTAAGCAGATTTCCCACGTGAAGTTATACAATAGAGAAATCTCCATACGAGAGCCGAACAGTTACGGCAAAGGGCCGAACTAGCTTTTGGCGGGAAACTTTGTCATCCGTTACGGCCCAAATTTAATAAAAATGCAAATATCTCGGTTAATATTCAAGATATAGAAGAAATGTATAGAACAATATTTATAGTAAATGTAATTTACAATACGATTGGTTCTATACAATTTTTTGTTCCGACGTATGGTAACAGAGATATTTCAAATTTTCGAAAATCCCCCCCTCTAAACCCCTCTCCCGCCCACTGGTCCAATTTCAGCCATTAACGAACTTGATTTGTCTTTTTGCATAAAACGTTTAAATGTCGAATTTGGTAACGATCAAACAAAAATTGCGACCGCTAGAGCGGTAACAGACAAATATATATAGATATATATATATATATATATATATATATATATATATATATATATATATATATATATATATACAGTTTTGAACAGACCTCATTTTCGTCATCTACTCCGCCGGATCGATGGACAATTAGAGAAAATTTTCGAAAATCGCGTCATGAGTACGACCTCAATAGCTGGTTTCCCTTAAGCGAAATCTGCTAAAATCGCACCATGAGTACAACCTCAATAGCTTATTTCCCTTAAGAAAAATCTGCTAAAACACAACAAACAAAATATGATTCCGAATGTTTTAGAGCTGATCGAATGAAGTGTATTAGCTGAATAAAGGTATTTTGAACCTCTTCCGTGTAAATTTATTTAAAAATGATTCTGGAGAAATACAAATTTGTGAATTTTAAGTCCCAGGAAAAAGTTACCTGGCTTTTTGATGTTGTTACAAGACGTTCACAGTAATTGGCAACTACCTGATGATTAATTTCTATAATTTGCAGAGGAAATTTTGAATTGGGAAATTAAAGTGATTGTCATTATATAATAATGTTAAATATCATATAATTACTAGCTCTTTTGTTTCGCTGTTGCCAAATGTTTCACTAAGGTAAGGGATGGATTAAATAATAATAATAAGAGCAGTGATAATGACTGACCTTTGGCCGGGGAAAGAGGAAGGAGAGAGCGATGTTGACAAAATGGTTTCCAGAGGCGCTGTGTATTGGCTAGCTGCCTCCATGTTGTGGACACAGCCAGGCAGCGGCAGAGGTCTGTAGGACCCAGTAACTCCAAGATACGCCAGCTAACCTCGGGTGGTAGGACTGCCATAGGGTCCATTCTGCAACATTACACTTTCTGTCTTATACAAAATATTAAACTCAAATTACAACTAATTATAATATTAAAAAAAACAATAATTGCTCTATTAGCAGATCTCCCTTAAGGTCGTACTCATGATGCGATTTTCGAAACATTTCTTCAAACGTCCATCTATCCAACCCAAGAGATGATGAAAATGAAGTCTGTTCAAAATGATATATATATATATATATATATATATATATATATATATATATATATATATATATATTTTGTTACGTTTTTATTACCAAAACCAGTAATAAACGTTGTTAATAAGAGTTCTTTTTGGATTGCCTCGCTCGCGGCTGGCGGGTTCTTTATAAAGACCGTCGGCATACATCAAAGGGGAATTGTCTGGACCGTTCGACGTCTGGTCTCGTAGGGCCTAGGGCCTCTGTCGGCTTCTTTGATCTATATCGCACTTCCCAAATACGCGACTCTCTCTCTGAAGGATTATTCATGTATTTAATTTTCACAACAATATATATATATATATATATATATATATATATATATATATATATATATATATATATATATATATATATATCGAGTTTGGTAACGATCAAACGAAAATTGCGACCGCTAGAGCGTTAACAGGCTAATACACCTCTATCTTTATATATATAATTCTAGCGTACGTGTGTATGTCACTGAACTCCTCCTAGACGGATGGTCCGATTTGATTGAATTTTTGAATACGCGTTCGGGTGACGCCCCGGATGGTTTAGCGCCGCAGATCGGCCAGGCAGATGGAGCAGGTCTCCGGTCGAAGGGCGAAGGGCGAGGTTATTGGAAATGTAATGAAATGTAAATATGTTTATCTAATGTATGTCCTACGAGTTAAGTATGTCATCTAAATAAAGATTTTTTCAGCTGCGAGAGGTTTTCACTTTCAGACATCTTTATTTATTGTCCAAATTTATTTTAATTTTATTTGAATGTTGCAATTATTTTCTTTTCTTTATTTATATTAATGTATTTGCATTATTATTGTTGAGGGTTTTGATTTATTTCAATTATTGGTATACAACTGTTTGTTTTTAAGAACGTATAGTGCGCATTCTACCAGATAATCATAGAACTAAAACGTCTTCTAATCCTCTCATTTTTTCTTTTCTTTTTGTCTACCAAGTTTTCGCGATATTTTATTTACTATTTGTTTTTAGGCAAACGTGAACATAACAACTGTTGTTTTTGCGTTATTAAAAAAAGATTTTTTTTAAACATATTATTATTAAATTTAATATCCTAATCGCTTGATATATCATGCAGGACAACGTCTGCCGGGTCAGCTAGTATATATATATATATATATATATATATATATATATATATATATATATATATATATATATATATAAAAGATAGTCGTGTTAGTTACACTATTTATAACTCAAGAACGGCTTTACCGATATGGCTGAAAATTGGTGAGGAGGTAGCTTAGAGCCAGGAGACGGACAGAGGCTATATTGATTTTCTCTGAGACGAACAGGAGTGGGGGTTATAAGGGAGGCCTGAAATTAAAAATAGCGATATTTTGTTTCCTATTGGTTTTTTGGCAAATATGCACATAACAAAAGTTGTTTATTTTGTTATTTAGAGTAACTTTTGTTATATACACTTTCGTCGTATACCGAAGTGTAAATGCGTTATACGCTAAAAATTATAGCGGGAGTCAACAATATTATTTGGCACAAAAGACTGAACCGAACTGAATAAGACTCGGTATGTGTATTAGCACTGACGCCGTAATTATCATAAGCCATATCAACTTTTCTAGAGATGGGCAAGAGTGGGGGTTGTAAGGGAGGCATGAAATTAAAAATAGCAATATTTCGTTTCCTATTGGTTTTTTGGCAAATATGCACATAACAAAAGTTGTTTATTTTGTTATTTAGAGTAACTTTTATTATATACACTTTCGTCGTATACCGAAGTGTAAATGCGTTATACGCTAAAAATTATAGTGGGAGTCAACAATATTATTTGGCACAAAAGACTGAACCGAACTAAATAAAACTCGGTCTGTGTATTTGCACTAACGCCTTCATGATAATAAGCTGTACCATTATTTCTAGAGACGAGCAGGAGTGGGGGTTGTAAGGGATGCCTGAAATTAAAAATAGCGATATTTCGTTTCCTATTGGTTTTTGGCAATTATGCACATAGCAGAAGCTGTTTATTTTGTTATATAAAGTAACGTTTGTAACATTCACTTTTGTCGTATACCAAGTATAAACGAGATATACATTGAAAACTAAAACGGTAGCCGACAATTGTATTTGGCACTGACGATTGAACGGAACTTAACTCAACTTGGCATGTGAATTAGCATTATTTCTTAAGCGATTATAAGCTTTATTAAATTTTTTAGGTTCAAACGGGAGGGGGGGGGGGTTATAAGAGAAGCCTAAAATAAAAATTCGCAGTATATTACATTTTCTGTTTTGTTTTGAGTCACTGTTGGTTTTTGTAACGTATCAAGGGAAAGGAAGTTTAATTCAAACAGTTTGGCGGGCAGAATACTTTCCATGATTATGAATTATATGTGTAAAAAAAAAAACTACATGCACAGGACACGGGAAATATAAAAATATTGTGGACAGTGAGCCTTACATAACAAATAATTTTATTATTAACAAATCCAAGGCAACGACGGGTATACATCGGAAAATATTAAAATACTGTGGAAATTATAATAAGCCATACCAACATTTCTAGGGACGGGCAGGAGTGGGGGTTGTAAGGGAGGCCTGAATTTAAAAATAGCGATATTTCGTTTCCTATTGGTTTTTCGGCAAATATGAACATACAAAAGTTGTTTACTTTGTTATTTAGAGTAACTTTTGTTATATACACTTTTTAGGTATGCCGAATAATAAACGAGATATACGCTAATACCTTTAGCGGAAGTGTACAATTTTATTTGGCACAAAAGACTCAACCGAACTAAATAAAACTAGGTATTTGTTTTAGCACTAACGCCTTTATTATAATAAGCCATACCAACATTTCTAGGGACGGGCAGGAGTGGGGGTTGTAGGGGAGGCCTGAATTTAAAAATAGAGGTATTTCGTTTCCTATTGGTTTTCGGCAAATATGAACATGACAAACGTTGTTTACTTTGTTATTTAGAGTAACTTTTGTTATATACACTTTTTTGGTATGCCGAATAATAAACGAGATATACGCTAATACCTATAGCGGAAGTGAACAATTTTATTTGGCACAAAAGACTCACCCGAACTAAATAATACTCGGTATGTGTTTAAATTAATTAATTCAAATCTATGTTAATATTTTGACCTTAATAATACAAAGATATGCATAATGCACAGGAGATGGGAAATATGACAATATGGAGGACAGCAAAGTCTTACATAAAAAATTAATTTTATTATTTAAAAATCCACAGCAACGACGGGTATAAACCCTAAACACAGGGAGGGGTAAATGTCAAAATATTGTGCAAAGTAAAGCCTTGCCAAAAAAACACCATCACCGTTCAGCCTCAAATGAATTCATTCATTTATCTGAGCTAGTAAATATATATATATATATATATATATATATATATATATATATATATATATATATATATATATATGTATACAGACATAACTATATATTTGTCTGTTAACGCTCTTGGGGTCGCAATTTTTGTTTGACCGTTACGAATCTCGATATTTAATCGTTTTGTGTAAAAAGAAAGATCTACTTCGTTATTGGCTAAATCGGACCAGGGGGGGGGGGGTGTTTAGAGGGGGATTTGTATAAATCTCCGTTACTATACGTTTCACGAAAAATTGTATAGAACCAATTTTATTGCAAATTAAATTTACTATAAATGTTGTTATATAAATTTATTCTCTATCTTGGATATTAATCGAGATATTTGCATTTTTCAGCGTTCAGCAAACCCCTTCTACTCATGTTACATAAACAATACTCTGTTATGTAATAAACTACATTATTCGAAGCTTAACCAGATATTGTTTTCAAGTGACCTTTATTATACGTGATACATGCAAACATGTTCTGGTGACCCCCGCCCCCGCCCCCCCCCCGTCTTAAGTTCTTGGACTACTAAAATTTGATTGATAGAGAAAAATTATTCTGATTCATTATAAATTATAGTGCTAGATATAGTAAATAGTTTTCAATAAAATTAATATGTTATATTCTAATATATTTCAGTAAATGTTTTTCATTCCGGTAAGATGGTGGGAGACCCGTTTGTTCAGGCGCTTCCCATCGGGAGGTATCTTATTATCGTTTGTATTTATTCACTTAATATTGACGGTGATGTGTTACCAGTATGTAGCGATATCTATTGTTAAACTTCACGAGGAAAATCTGCTCAGTTTACGCAGCCCCTGCGTGACGAACTTTTTTTTTAATAGAACGGCAGCTGCAAACACTATTCATAGAATCCAGTAAAACTGCATGATGTGTGTCTTAAATCATTTATGCTCACAGTATAAAGTAATTCCTAGCATTGGCAAGGCTCCTGTTGAATTTATTACAGCAGCAACATGGGCAGTTTCTAGTTTACAAGTTCTTTAATATATTGCCAAGTTGTGGCGTTTACGCAATTCCTTGGGAAACTACTTTCTAATTTTATCATCTTTAGTGATATAGTCCAACATTTGGTTCTTGGAGATGTCGTATCTGATAGTATTCTTTTCTTTGTCCTTAATGATGCTAATGCATGTTCTCTCTGGCTCGAGCCAGTATCTCGATATAAATACAATATGAACTGGATGGGGACAAAAAGTCCGTCACGCAGGGGCTGCGTAAACTAAGCAGATTTCCCACGTGAAGTTTTACAGTAGAAAAATCTGCCCAATAACAACTGTAGTAGTAAGGGATCGCTAAACCAATTCACGAGGGACGAATAGTTACGGATACGGCCGCCAGAGCTCTTGGCGGAAAGTCCGGAACATAGCCGAGTCCTGCCGACCACACAAACAATACAAATGCAAATATCTCGGTTAATATTCAAGATACAGAATACATTTATGGAACAATATTTATAGTAAATTTAATTTGCAATAAGATTGATTCTATACAATTTTTCGATCCGACTCATAATAACGGAGATATTTTGAATTTTCAAAAATCCCCCCTCTAACCCCCCCCCCTCCCTTTAGTCCGATTTCAGCGATTAACGAACTTGATCTTCCTTTTTACATAAAACGATTAAATTCCGAGTTTGGTAACGATCAAACAAAAATTGCGACCGCTAGAGCGTTAACAGACAAATATATATATATATATATATATATATATATATATATATATATATATATATATATATATATATAATTTTGAACGGACCTCATTTTCGTCATCTCCTGGGTAGGATCGATGGACATTTGAAGAAATTTTTCGAAACTCGCGTCATGAGTACGACCTCAATAGCAAATTTCCCTTAAGAGAAATCTGCTAAAAGATGCTAGGCGTTCTGTTTGCGAATTATTTTATACAGACTAGTTACTAATTTATTTCCTTGCTAAATACCATAGTTTTGTAAGAAGTGTCTTTAAAGGGCTACCCTTAATAGTATTAAAATGATCAATATAATAGCTACCCACCTAAATCTCAAGTCTCTGCACTATATCAATAGTATCATTATTCAAAATAAGGCCTTTGAAAAAAAGAGTTTTCGGTTTCTTTTAGATTTCAGACAAATTAGTTAATTCAAATTACTTTGTAAGCATTACACTACTTCTTGAACCTCTCATTTCCTTCTTTGAAGTATTTGATGAAGCAAAACTAGGAAAAATGAAGGAAAACCTCCTTTCTTATCTCATCTAAAGTGGTCATAAAGGTTTCTGGATTACAGAAGAGGATATGTGCAGTTCCTGTCTTTGAATATGTCAAGCAGTCTTTAAAAATGATACATTCGAGTTATGAGATGTGTTTCAAGTATAAGGTATAAGGTCAAGTATAAAACAAATAAAGTCCGTCACGCAGGGGCTGCGTAAACTAAGCAGATTTCCCACGTGAAGTTTTACAATAGAGAAATCTGCCTAATAACAACTGTAGTAGTAAGAAACCTCTAAACCTAAAAAACATAATTTAGGGCGTAATAACCCAGTAGTTTCTAACAGTTAACCTAACCTCTAAACCTATTCACGTGGGACGATATTTATGGAAATGGCCGCCAGAGCTCTCGTCGGAAACTCCGAACATAGCCTATTGGTGACACGCAGAATACAAATGCAAATATCTCGGTTAATATTCAAGATAGAGAATTAATGTATAGAACAATATTTATAGTAAATTTAATTTGCAATAAGATTGATTCTATACAATCTTTTGATCCGACGTATAGTAACGGAGATATTTCGAATTTTCGAAAATCCTCCCCTCTAAACCCCCCCTCCCACTGGTCCGATTTCAGCCGTTAACGAACTTGATCTTTCTTTTTACATAAAATGCTTAAATATGAAGTTTGGTAAGGATCAAACAAAAATTGGGACCACTAGAGGGGTAACAGACAAATATATAGATAGATAGATAGATAGATAGATATATAGATATATATATACAGTTTTGAACGGACCTCATTTTCGTCATCTGCTAGGTAGGATCGATGGACATTTGAAGAAAAATGTCGAAAATTCCGTCATGAGTACAACCTCAATAGCTGATTTCCCTTAAGGGAAATCTGCTAATATATCGAGGAGTGTCATGTCCTACCAACAAGTGGTGACAGTTAAGGATTTTTATTTGTATTGAATGATGAAGAGCTTGATGGAAACCTACTTAGATGTCCGAAATTGTTTATTCTTATATTGTAAAGCAAGTAACCTATAATCGGACATCACTTAGATCTTCTATTCAAGTGTGTTCAGTATATATACAGAGTCTGATAATAGCATGATTATTTTCAATTCATGTAGGTAGATGAAAGAAATGGCTACCCTTCCACTGTACCAAATTATTAAAATGACAGAGAGCTTTCGATGCAGCTCATCGTCATCAATCCCCGAACGTCCTGGATGTTGACCTGACGGCCCTTAGAACTATACTAGAATAAATATATTTTATATTGGAAAATACTCTTCTAGTCTACTTCTAATGGCTGCCAGGTCAACATCCAGGACGTTTGGCCACTAATGATGATGCACTGCATCGAAAGCTCTCTGTCATTTTAATAATTAGGCATTTTTTTCAACTACCTACATGAATTGAAAATAATCATGCTCTGTTGTTTTAATAAATTGCTATAGTGGAAGCGTAGCCATTTCTTTCATCTATCTACATTAGAAGTCACTTCCACCTGCCAGAATACCAACTCAGAACATTTTCAATTCCTCTATCTCCTTTTGCCTATTACCATTTGACAGTTACGATTCACTTTAGGAATCTCTCTAGGAAGGCAAAGATATACTATACACCAACACATTTACAAAATAGACACCAGACCAATAGCTATGTGTGACAGGTAAACATGGAGTCTCGCCAAAGAAACCAGGAGAGTCTACTGGTCTGTAAGAGAAGAGTCCTGAGAAAAGTATTAAAAGCCATGAACGATCAGCAAAGATGGAGGATCCAAAGAATTGGGTTTTAAGGTAAACCCAATTACGACAGCAAGGGGACAGATTGTTGTGACACATGAGAGAATGGAACCTCAACAAACTACCCAGAAAAATCTAGTATGCTACATTGAGCAACATAAGGATGAAAGGCATACCAATGTAGAGGTGACTGAATGTGCAGCTAGACTAGGAGTTCGAAATTGGAGGATTTTATATATGGCTGTTCTGAATAATCTAATATGGTGATTGAGTTCCAGGTCCCAGAACTCCAAATTCCTATTAGTTAACAATGATCCACTTACTTACTTCAATTAATGCTAACTAGAGAAAGTATAGAATTGTCCTTTGACTATGGCATTACAATCAAAAGTAAATAATTAGAGAAACATAACAAATCTATAAGCTCAGATTTTTATGTTATATTATTTGTTAAAGTCCATCTAATGCTACTATGTCTAATTGATAGTTGTCTACAGGCTACCACCCTTTTCTACCTTGAATTCTATAAACACTCATACTTTTATATTTATAAATGAACTCTGATTAAGCCTTTATCTTAGACAATATTTTCTACTTAAAATAGAAATATTAAAAATGTTTTTGGAGATTAGTTTTGAAAATCGTGATTTTGTTTGTCCCTACCATATATATATATTAACAAATTCTTCAATATTTCAATCATGTCCATGATCATCAAATAGAAAAATAAATAAATGATTCACATTTTCCATAGTGTTAAAATGAACAGTGAATAATTTAAGAGCCAGACTCTGTGATGAGCAATTATACTTCTAAAATGTTCTAGTCAAATTTCCCTGATTTCTATGAATTGAAACCTATTTTTGATGTTCTGAATTTTATTAAATTGCACTCATTCATAAAGGCTATTTATGAAAATATAAGAGACAGTAATGTATACATTAGTAATAATTAACATCTCAAAACCTAGCTTAATCCATTCCTCTTGTGAATGATCTACAAAAGTAGTATCATCGTCAAATTTATTATTTTAATTCAATTGACAATGTTAAATACAGAGATCAGAGCTAAAGATAATCTTAAGGTCAACCAGATGGCAGGTCAATGCACATCAGATTAAAACATGTCTGACTTCTGACACTTTATTTTTATTCTGAGGTAAACAGTTACATCTGTTGTTAAGAGGAGCAGTTAAAACAAGCATTTAACACAGCAAACGTTAAAAACAACAAAAGGAAAGAAAAACATACTTAAAAAGATCTCCCTACCCTCTTTTATACTACAAATATTCCTTATTATTTCTTTTATATTGGAAAATTATTTATTTTTTGTTATAACCTGATACGTATTACATTTGTTAATATTCAATAATGGTAATTCCATGATCAAGGGATTATTGAAACAATATTTTCTCTGTCTGGCTTTCCTGCATAGGCAAAATACATTTTTTACTCTTTTTTTCTTGTATTATTTCATTTACTGTTTGATTCTTGATAAAAAATTGAAATATCTTATTTGGTTCAGCTCTCAAATGGGCTAACTTATATGTTATTTAATATGCACACACTTTACACAACTAAATCAGGACTTGTCATTTCTCAACGGTATACGCCAGATAACATAATTCAGTAACTGAACTTCTTCAACATAACTACAAGAAGTATAGTTCTTTTAGTTAGTCTGGGCTTCTGCCACCATCATAAACCATTCAGTGCAATCAGCACTTAGGCTCATCATATCAGTAATAAGTCATAACATGGTTCATTTTTTAATTAAAAAATTCTGTTAAAGGGGCTCATGTTAGCTATGAAAGTTAATGCTTAGGTCTCAAGAAATTAAAATAGTGCATTCATTTCCTTTTTGGATGAAGACACCACATAAAATCCTAAACCCAATCCTGTCAGTAAAACAGTCCTTGATTAGCCTTAAAAGTATGAAGGAGGATGAATTAAATTAATGAAAAGTTCAATATGGGGGAATACATAGAGTAAAATGCAGTCAGGTAACATTGTACATAGTAAGTCAAGGCAGCAACACTTAGAGCTATATCACAGATGACAGGCAAGTTCTATAAACTTGCTGCAACATGATAATGACTAATTTTAACTAAATTATTCTCATTTACTTAACTAGTTAAACACCTCTCAGTACCACATAATTTACTACTGACTAGAGACTGTCTACACATCGATATTATCCTCTCTCACTTAAAGATACTAAAAATGTATTCTAAAAAAAAAAAGAATATATTTTTTTATAAATCTTTCCCAAAATATCACATGTTAACTTAATATTTTAATTCTAAAATTTAGTTTTTTATCATGCTCTTAAAACTCTTAAATTTCACCATGTTTCATTTTAAATTCAAATTCATATATTGAGTTATATTTTATTAAATGGTGTTTCTTTTAT